>BMAU01017756.1:782500-1000000 GCA_019973935.1 Trichonephila clavipes | reverse complement strand
CACCCAGAAGAAATTGAGCTATATATATATATGAAAATAAACAAATGATTAAAAATATATATCATTTTATAAAAATCATATATATATATGTCTGTTTGTGTGCGGGCGGGCATGCGTTCACGTAAAAAGTACAAAAAATTATGCGATTTTATTAAATTTAAAGTGTGTTGTTAATAATATATAGAAAATCCTCTTGCATATAATGATATTATTTAATAAGCAAATAATATATTTCCTTGCATTAATAAATCAGAGGAATTTTAACTCTAGCAAGTGTATTCATTAATTTAATTTAATTTATATTTTACTTTAATATATTAATAACTGACAGCAATATCAGAATAAGTATAGTTTAAAATTTCCCCCATGAAACTATTGTTTGATCTAAATTTCACTTCTTACGCAAGCATGGTTCAGAAAAGTAAAACTAGTGTGACAAGGATTTTCAAGGCGCCACTTTAACTGACAACTCAAAGGTCGGAAAAGACATGTCATTAAAAGTGGCATTCTGAGTGACCATGCTGATGTGTGTCACTGTTAACTATCGCCTTACTTCAGTAAAAAATTCCAACCCTCCCAACCCTGCTTTTATTTTTAAAGGGGAAAAAATCTTTTTAGCCTTGAGGTATATCAAAAAATAAAGAAATATTTAACTCACAACAAAACTGAAATACTTCTCTTTATTTTCAGAGCTGCAATATTTTCACGTTGTATGAGTGGATCAAATTTGAATGAGTACTTCAAGTAACAGAGAGGATTACACTTGAATGTGGTATTATTAATGTTACTTATATATTATTTGTTGTGAATATATATCTATTAGACTTAAGTTTATGAAAAATGACTAGAAGATTATATTATTGTTTTCCAGTTTTCTGAAATTTATTTTCTATTATTTTCAATTCAATTGATGTTGAATTGTGCTGCTATAACTATCATCAACTGAAGAGGTAGATTGAACCATTTTATATTTCGAGTTCTATTAATAAATCTGAATTTTTCTTGTATCTATAATTAATACCTCAAATCTTTTGGCTACAATGTCTTTGGAAAAATAAGTTAAAATAAAAGAACATGATACAAATTTTAACTGACACACACCAACACACCTATACATACTAAATATGAGCATTGTCAAACTCAATAGAGAAATTTAGAGCGTAATAGTAAGAGTTAGGTGGATAAAAATTGCAGTAGATCATAGAGGCACACACTTTAGTCAGGGGAAGAAGAACGTAAACAATTACTTATAAAGATGTCACTTCTAGTGGGAAAGTATACAAGCTTCATTACCCCAAGATTGCGGGTTCGACCTTTGCTGGAGAGGATGCATTTTCTGGATTTGAAAATTGTAGGAGCACATTCCATATAATTATGTGATATGTATAAGATTCCTTGAGTGTCTGCTTTTCTCTGGTGCATTTGGTAAAATTAAATCAGGACAATATATAGCATCTGATGAGAGTATAAATTAAAATTAATTCCATCATCATAATTTGATAGCTGGATTCACCACTAGGTGATGAAAAATGGTTGACTGAAATGGCTCACCTTCTTGTGGGACATATCGTGTCTTCAAAGGCGTGTGTGCCAAATTGCAGCACATTTAAAAAAATATTTTTTTTAAATAATTTACTATAATAAGTGTGTATGAAATCCTTGATAAATCATGTAACTATCTATCAATTGATTGTTTATTGGTGTCAAATTTAGAAGCAAAACGGCCAAACGTGACAGATTTTGAAATTCTTGTTAGCTACCTTGATGGCATCCTACTTTCCAAATTCTTACATCCTCCCCATTTGAGCTTCTAAAGCTTAACATGAGCCAGTCCTTCGTACGACCAACGTTTTTGATTCTAAAATGAATAAAAAATGTTAAATATATATTTTATTGAATATATATATATATATATATATATATAATTTTATTTTCATTTTTGAGGAGCACCAGAAGATTAAAACTAAACCATATAATCATGAAATCCATTTACTATATCATCAGTCTCTGAGTTATCAGAGGGTATATAGTATAACTAAGATTACAATTACAAGGTATAAGAATAACCAGTCGATTACAGCGTCCATATTTGAATGCCAAATTCATCAGCTTATCTTCTCTTTTTATTTTTAAGAGCGAATTTATGAAATATTCTTCATTTGCATTTATAGTGCTATTGTGAAATGTCTATTCTATTATTTTTATACCATGTTGTTTGCAGCAACTACCGACGCTTTTATGTTAGAGAAATTAATTTATTGACATTCTAGAAGATGTTATGGAGAAGTAAGTTGATATAACCCACTGAAGACATTATGCATATTTTCAGAAGTTAAATAGCTGCAATTTTATAAGGCTATATAATACCATACACATAATACGATTTTTTTTTGCAATTCTTGTCGTTCATATTAGTGGGAAGCTTGCCCTGATAGCCAATTAGTTTTTAAGAGATTTGAAGTTTTCTGAGCTTAGATTTTGGTTTCGATTGTAATTTAAAGCATTTTTCCATTCTTAACCATTCCTCACTCCATCCATTTTTCTATAATTACAAATACTTTTGAGCACAATGAGCTCTTTCAGTGTGAGTGAATGTTAACGTCATGTTATTTAGCTACTAGGGGGCTTTTGGTGATGGGCTTCGTAATTTAAAACTCTGGTCAAGTAACGAGTTCAACACCTGAACTGTCTCCCCCTCTTCTAACTGCCACATCACACCAACGGAAGGACGTTTGAGCTTCGACTTATTTAACGCGTATTGCACCCCTACACAACGGGACTTCAGCCGTACTAGGCTCGAACTCATGACACGCCGGTATTCTATCCGTTACCTTGACCACTGGGTTACAGTTGCCACCTCTTTCAGTGTGAAATGATTATTAACTTCAATCTTCTGTCATTAATAAAACAATTTCTCTTTCTTAATGTTTTCTCTTTTTTTTGTCTTCTCATACCTGTATAAATATATTCTTAAATGCTAAAGTTATTGTAAAACTTTCTGTTTTTTCCAAGTTTAGCTATAAAAATATTTATTAAAAATCAACAAGTATATTTTCAAAACCATGCTAACTTTTGTTTCCAATAATTGGAAAACTTAAACCACTAAAAATGTCTAAACGTTTTAAAAATTGAAAATTTTATTGAAGTTTAAAGTTTTAAAATTCTTTAAAATTGCAAAATAATAGTTAAACTGACTTAATACTTTCAGAATCAACTCAATGATGCAATTTGAAAGGAGCCTTACAATTCTTTTGAGCGAAGAAAGAAAAAATTTAATTTTTTGTTTCAAATATATATATATATATATATATATATATATATATATATATATATATTGATTTATATCCATTCTCAGATACCGATCCAAAATATTTGTTGCAACTTATTTTTATAATGCAACATTTTAAAATCGAGTATACCACATAACTTAACATTTATTTTATCATCTAAGGATCCATCATGAGCGTGCAGAAGAAAGACCTAACTTTGACATTATTAGAAAGAATCGAGTTCTTGTGCGTGGTCAGTTGTGCTGATGGAATCATGCAACACTAGATTATAATGTCGTCGATGTAATGTATTCACATGAGAGAGTGCTAATGCTGTCAAAACGGTGAGAGGAAACTGCAGACTATTTCACCTATTGCATTGTTCTCTTGCACTTTAGTATGCCAGCATCGTTAACAACTTACGCAGTCAACTAGTGGAAGGAGGGGTTTTCTCAATATTAAAAAAATGTGTTGATTAGGTTATGTTTTACACTTCAATCACTTAATTTGAAATATTAAGAAACTAGAGCATCAGTTTATAGTTTTAATGCTGTAAGACTTCTTTGGAATGAGCGTGAGTGAGAGCATCGCACTTTAAAGCAGCACGAAGGCTGTTGGCAACGGACCAAGTGAAGACGGACCTGAGCTGACACCTTCTCTATTAATTACCCCACTACACCAAGGGGAGGTCAGTGAGCCTCGATATATTTAATGTGCATCGACATTCTATTCAAGGTGAGACTTCAGTGGCAAGGAGTTCTATGGAAATAAACAAGAGATTTCATAATTTCGTTGCAATTCTACAAATTTTTTATCGTTATTTTAAAAAGTTAGCCAGATTTTCTTATAATTTGAATGTGATGTAATGAAGATATGGTTTTAGATAAATTTCAATAAATATCTCAAAATAATTTTTTTAAAAAAATATATAATTTAGTGTTTAATGCAAAAAGTATCAAAATTTCTTTCTGCTTTTCGAAGATTATATATTAAATAAAATCACACGCCTTAAAAATTAGTTGTGTGCTTTTGATAGAGAAATAATCTCAGGCATTTTTTTGTTGTTAAAAATGACTATTAAATATCTGAGTGTTAGAACTCGGTCGCTGGATCAAAGTGATCACTTCTGTCTGGATGCGGTTACTGGATTATATAGATTCCACTGCCATATACTCCCCTACCAGTGAGTCGTTAGATAGACGAACGAAGGATGAAGTTGTTATGGTAAGCGTGTGAGTTGTTGCATTGCGAGTATCTAACGGCATGATGGTTGCAGCAAGTCTGTCTGACGGCTTGATTTTTGTGTCATTCGGATCTGACGGCTTTTGATTGGTTTTGAGGCGAGTAGATGACGCCACAACAGCTGCGAGAAGAAAGCGTTTTTCTGAGTTCAGCCTGGATTATCAATAAGGGTTAGAACTCACGATACCTTCCATTTCGTAAGCACGTAACTTACCGATGGACCAAACTGATCACTTTAACCCGAAGGCTGTTACTGGCTTATACAGATACCACCACATAACTTTATAATGTATATAACATTATATGCTAAAAATATAAATTAAAGTCCTTGAAATACTTTTAGCACCATAAAATCTTTCTCAAATAAAATTTCATCATATGCATTGCTTCAAAGAATGGAATTATAAAATAACCAATAAATAAATCTCAAATAAGAATTGAAATAATTTTTATGCAGTGGTACACGTATAAACAGATGGGGGCTTCGGGACGTAAGTCCACCATCTTCATATCATACCTCAATCCTCCACCAAGCATATTCTTTTGATTTCATCGATTATCGAGAAAAAAAACAGTAAAAAATAAAGTATAAAATAAATAAAGTTGCTATTAATTAATAAAATAAATTATCAGTAACAAATACTTAATTAAATTTTACGTATTATATACACTGGCCTCAAAAAGTTAAGGTACAACATGTTTTTCGAAGCTCACCATAAAAAAAATGGCAGTAACAATAAAATGCATAGTTTACATGAATGATAATAACGAACTTTAAAAACATTAATGCAAAAACGATTGCTACAACTTTTATTTTATAGAAAAGAACGTATATTTATGAGTGAGAGAAAAATATGCAAATATCAAGCTTTCGTACTTTTGTGTGTAAGTTGTGTTGATTTTCAACAGTTGTTGGCAGTTTCGGTGACAATAGTCAATAGAGTTTAGAAAATGTCTCAGAGACGTCGTTTACCCAATTCGTTAAGGTGGCGGGCAGTTGGATGGATGGAAATGGGATTGTCGCAGGCTGATGTTGATAGACGCCTCAATGTGTCTCGTAGTGTTGTTCAGCGACTTTGGGATCAATACCAATCCGAAGATTCTGTGTCAGAAGACCTGTTCAGGCCGACCACGAGCTACAACACCTGCGAGAAGACCGTTTTCTAGCTCTTTCGGCACGAAAGAAGAACCACTATTGTGCCGCAGCTCGTTGCAGACCACTTTCAAGCATCAGGAAGAAGAATCTCCGCTACTACGGTGCGAAATCGTCTTCACAATGCAGGTCTGTATGCAAGAAGACCAGTTGTGTGCGTTCCCCTCAACGGACGACAGCGAAGGAACCGCTAATGCTGGACAAGAGAACATGTTTCTTGGACGCAGCAACAATGGGCTTCTGTGCTGTTCACAGACGAGTCCAGATTTACAATGGAGAGTGATTCAGGGCGTCTACTGATCTGGAGGAACAGCGCACTAGATACCATCAATCAACACTGTTGAAATACACAGTTATATAGGTGGTGGAATCCTGGTTTGGGCAGGGATCTCGCTCGGTGGCCACATTGACCTGCATGTGTTCCATGGAGGAACCGTAACTGGTCTTAGATATCGGGATGAGATCCTTAATCCATATGTCCGCCCATATGCTGCTGCTATTGGTAACGACTTCATTCTGATGGATGATAATGCACGACCTCACCGAGCTCGGATTGTTGAGGAAAATCTGGAGGATCACGGTTTTGGAACGAATGGAATGGCCAGCTCGATCTCCAGACCTGAATCCGATAGAACATCTTTGGGACTATCTTGGCAGAGGTTGCTGCTTTAAATCCTCCTCAAGGTCGTTACATGAGCTGAAACAAGGCTTACTCTGTGTCTGGTCTTCGCTTCCTATTCCGGTGTCCGACAACTTAATAAACAGCATGGGAAATCGATGCCGCCAATGCATTCAAGTTAGGGGTGGACACATTCCTTATTAGAACCCATTTTTGTATTGTTTTTATGCCATTTTACCACATAACACTGTGATGTGCTGTTTTCTCAAGAATGGACTTTTCCGCAGAGATTGCTTTTTTTTTTTGTTATAAATCGTTTTTGCAATACACTTATACAAATTTCTATGACGCATTCAATAAAAAACTATTTAATGCACATATCCTCCAAATTTTTTTAGTTTCTACATTCATTCATTTGCAAATTAGACACAAAAACCCGGTTGTACCTTAACTTTTTGAGGCCAGTGTACATAGGATTATAATCGATATGGAAAAAAAATATAAGGATTATGGGGAGGTCTGGGCCCGTGAAGCCCCCTCCTCTCCTTGTATGTGCCACTGTTGTGTCAAAATTTTTATAATTTCAATGTAATGAAATAAATGTATTAAAATTTGTATAAATTTTGATTTCAACATATATGTGAACTAAATAATTTTAAAAGTATCTTAGGGTTGAATGAGTGAGTGAATATTAACGTCGCACTGTTCAGCTACACGAGGGCTTTTGACGACGAACCACGTAACTTTGAACCATGGTAAGTGACGGGGATGACACTTGAGCTGGCACCCCCTCTTCTAACTACCACACCACACCAACGGGAGGACATTTCAGCTCTCGACAGATTTAGTGTGCATCACTGCCCTACACGGCGGGTTTTAGTGGTACTGTTTAGGGTTGAATAAACCTATTAATTATCTTTCTAATATGGAGGACATTTTGTGACCAAAAATATGAATTAAAAGTAGAAAGCATTGAAATTTTCAAGCATTCCTCGAGAAATACTTTTTAATACTTTACTTTTTTTCAAAAATAAAATTCGAGAGTATACATTGTTTCAAAGAATAAAGTGATAAAACACACAGCAAATAAATGTCGAATAAGAAGAGAAAGAAAACTTTTCTGTCACACAAACAGATAGTTAGAATAAAAAAAATAGTTTGTCTTACAGAAACCCACCAAGAAACCAAGGAAACACGACAGTACATTTTACAAGATATATTTATTTTTTAAATGTTCTGGTACTTAAATTTATTTTGTTTATGTATGTGTGCGTGTGCCTCAGTTTTATTTTTTTAAATTCATTCTTAAGTTAATAATATATATTATTTCACCACTGAGTGGGAATTTTATTCCCGATAACCAGTCAGCAGCATCCATTTAAATACTTAAAAACATTATATAAATACACAATCGTCGATATATTTAGGAGTGATTCTCCGTGTAAAAGTGTCAAGGAAAATAAAATAAGGAAACATTTATGTAAAATAGTTTGAATATATATATATATATATGTATATATAAATATATGTATGTATGTATGTATGCATATATATGTATATACCAAAAGTAAATTAAGTCTAAACTTATGAAATAAAGAATAAAAATATATAATACGGTAAATTATAACAAAAAAATTTGTGTTAAAATATATGTGTTATTGGTTGCATCATATGAAACATTCCATTTTTCTTTATTTTCTGCGAACTTTTAGAAACTATTTATTTTTTTAATTTTAAAACTTCCCAATTTTCAAATACTTTAAGGATGAACGAACTAATTTTTTTATTTATAAAATAATAATAATAATTTCTAAAAATGATTTATTTTGCTATTATTTAAATGAAAACATTTTATATTGAAATATTTTTTTTTTCAAATCTATGAAGCATTACTTTAATTGTAGCTAGATTTATGTTAAATGTATTCTTCTAAAAGTAGAAAATATCACCAATAATTGTTTTTACAATTTCACAATTTTATTGATTTCGCAATTTTTAATTAAAGATTTAAAATATTGAAGCATTTATTTCAGTAAAACGTACTTTTTACTTTCACTAAGCACAATATTCAAGAAACGCCAAACTATATCGTAAAAATATAGTTTGGCTATATCGTATATATATATATATATATATATATATATATATATATATATATATATATATATATATATATATATATATATGGGGGCTATCAAACGCTATTCCCAAGCCACTGCGCTTTTCTACGAGCGCTCTCTGAGTTTTCGGAGCCTACCAGTCTTAAGATGCACAAGCGAACGACGTCATTGTTTTAAAATTGCGGACAACCCCTCGTGTCTATTAAAAACTAAAGAATACGATTTGAACATTGCAGATGTGAAACTTTATAGCGATATGTAAATACAATGCTATTTGTAATGAACATACCATTTTAGAATTAAATTAAGACGGATTGTTATTTGTGAAAACGCGCAGTCAACATCACTATATATTTATCGTCGGCGTAATTATCAGACTGCATAACTCCACCGGTGTATCTGATTTTATATAAAAGTGCAACGAGCCAAGCGCTGTTTGGCACAATTCCTGAATCACGCCAAGCAGTGGTTGTTGTGTGGTTACATGGAATTCAAAATGACGGCCTAGAGTTTCCCTTTTGTTTTGTCTACGCCATGCCTCGGGCACGCTCCGCTTTTATTTTATTCCTTCGATCAATGTAAACAGCAACAGAAAGTATGTAATGTATTACACTGAATTATTAATTAATGTATTACACTTCCAGATATAAATAATTTACACAATTTTAAGCGTTCATTACACAAAATTTTTAACAATATCGCACGATAAAAATATCAAAGCAATCCATATTGTAATATTATTTCTTATCTTGGGAAAATAAATAACAACTTGACGCCTAGCTCTACTGCGTCAGATTAGCATCAGATTAGTTACGCAGTCTGATAATTAGACCAATAATATATATATATATATATATATATATATATATATATATATATATATATATATATATATATTAATTTGAACTTTCGGATTTTTTTAATTTGAACTTTCAGATTTTTTAATTTGAACTTTCGGATTTTTAATTTGAACTTCCAAATTTTTTAGTTGGATCTTTCGGATTTTTTAGTTTGAACTTTCGGATTTTTCAGTTGAAAATTTTTGATTTTAGATATTTTTTAATTTGATCTTTCGGACCTCAAATGTTTTTTATACATATACAATTATTTTTTCTACCTATACAATTATTTTAAAGTTGGGTGCGTCATCTTTGGTGTTAGATGGTTCACTTATATTATGCACTAAATTATTTTTGAATTTTAATATTTTAATGTTGTAATATCTTTCAGAATTCAAGGTGAATAATTTAATGTTTCAAGTATAATGGTTTATTTTTAACTTTTTAATTTTAAATTTTAAAATTTTTGAAATTTGGATATTTTCCGATTAACTTACCAAGTTGCAATAGGGGGAAGGTTAGCGCCATCAAACTAGTTTAACCCCACTTATCGGTCCTAAGTACGAGGTTGCACTTGGATATTTTGTAAATTTTTAATTTATTTTATATTTTTTTAATAATTTTGATTGCAAACTATGGAATTTTATCTTTTACATTCGCCATTCATATTTTGAAATAGAATTTAGTATTAAAAGATTCGTATATTTCAATTGATAATTGTGATTGATTGTTGATGAATGATTTTATATATTTTAATATACACTGATGTCCATAAATTAAGTATAATGAAATTCAGGCAAAGAAAGAGACAAAAGCAAAACAAAATTGACTTATTTCTAAAGTCTATTTATTAAACAAAAGGTAAAGCGCAAAAAAGATGCTATATGTTTGAAACAATTAAAAAAAATTCCGATTTTTACTCCCTGGAGCAAATTTCAAAAAATAATCTATTTACAAAAAAACGTATATCATGGTTAGTATGATGGTTAATACGGAGTATGTCTCCCGGACGATGCAATACAGGCCTTACAACGCCTAGGCATGTTGAGTATCAAATTTTCAATCTGATCTTGGGGAATATTACACCACTCATCAAACAATGCCCTCCGAAGATCCGGTAGACAGGTGGGAGGGGGTTGACGGGCTGATATTCGTCAATTAGGAATCTCCCACACATGCTCTATTGGATTCAAGTTCGGTGAGTGTGCTGACCAATCCATACGAGTGATATCCTCCGATTGAAGGCATTCGTTTAAAATGTTTGCTAGGTGAGGACGGGCGTTGTCATCCATAAACAAAAATTCAGCATTCATGGCGCCCCGAAACAAACGTACATGTTGTTCCAGAATGACATCCCGATAGATGTGGCCTGTCATCGTTGCACTCTGAACATGCAGGTCAGTTCTGGAACCAAGAATTATTCCTCCTCAAACGAGCCTTCCTGCACCACCGTAACGGTGTCGTTCAATGGTGTTCTCTTGGTGGTAACGGGTACCTGGCGATCTCATATTAAAGTCCGGCGAGAATCACACTGTAAACTAAACCTGGACTCCTCCGAAAACATCACACAAGACCACTGCTGTGGTGTCCACAATGCATGCTCTCTACTCCAGGTTAATCGCAGGCGACATTGAGTTGCGATATGTGGAACACATCTGACAGGCCTACGAGCATATACACAAAATGTGCCCTAAGCTTCTGCACATGGTCTGCCTTGAAATTGTTGTACCGGTAGCTGAAGAGAGCTGACGAGACAGGTCTGATTCTGTGCTCCGTCTGTTTTTTTTGGCAGTAACTGCCAAATACCGGTCCTCATTAGGCGTTGTAACTCGGGGGCAACCTGTGCTGTAACATCTACTATCATCTTGGAATCAATTCCAAAGCCTGGAGATGACACTCTAGGCGATTCCAAGTTCCCCGGATACTTCCAGCTGGGTACGTCCACAGTCCAGTCGTCCAATAATTCTACCACGTTAAAATTATCCAAATGAATCTTTGTGCCATAAATATGCGGTTATTGTACTGAAAGGCTTTTAAGGCACTTGTGAACAATTTTACTTCCTTGTCAGCATTCCTTATGTACCCCTCTCTTACACTCTCGTCATTGTGACGTACTATCCACGCCATCTGATGGTTTCGTGTAATTTGCATATTCTTCTTCAAGATGTGTGTGATAATTCTACAGGTGAAATTATTATTTTAGAGTTCAATTTCTGTGTGATTCTGAATTATCCTTAACCCTCTAACTGGATACCTTCCTCCTGAAAAGTTATTCCGAAAGCGTTTACCTCTTATTTTGCGATTCCCTTCAAAAATGCAACAGACTTCTTTCCTTTCCCCCTTTTTAGAACTTGGGAGGTCGAACGGGGGCAATTTTACGACCCAGTTCGGTTCCTTTGTAAAGTAAGAACCAAGAGATTAATCGTTTACAGCTAGCTGTTAAGTTGCCTTGGGCAATCTTCTTTGAAAGCATAGTGGAATTCGGTGTTTCTTTCTCCTATATGTTCAGTCACAGTAAAATTAAAAACGAAATGAAAGGTAAAAAAAAAAGAAAAATGAAATAAATAGTATGTTAGAAGTTGAAAAATAATTATATTTTTTTCAAAGAACATTTATTTTTCTGTCATTTTTTAAAAATTAAAAAAAAAAAATATTTTTTTGGTATTGCGATTTGAACCAGAAAAAAACATCCTGTATTCATTTTTGAATATGAGAGTAAGAAAACGCGCTCACTTTCCTGTTTTTTATAAAAGTAATGAGGTAAAAAGAGCAAAGGCCCTATCTCATTTTTAAACAATAACACAATAAATATTACATACGATGCTTATATTTATGAAATAAAACCGATCTTTCTCTATATTCAGTTATATTTTTAATTTAAAATAGCATAAAAAGGATTTTAATACTTTTAATTTATTTTAATTAAAATCATATAAAAGATATTTTTATGTTAACTGAATATTTTTCGGAAAAAATTTTAATTTTCCTTCCTAGTGTTCTCTTTTTCGAACTTCTTGTATTAAATAAAAATTCCTTTTCTACATCGGCATTTGTGATGGACATAAAACACATTCAGTCAATAATTTTTAATTTTAATGGGGGATATAATTCTTCAAATGCACATGACAGTACTTCTAACCATTTTCTACTCAAGTTAAAATTCTTATCATTCTGTTTCTTTTTTTACAAGGAAAAATGTCACACATCGATAACTACATTTTCACACAATTCAGTCATTACAAATTCTATTGTGAGAAAAGTTCTCCCTAATTAATTTTGTCTTTCAAAACAGTACACTTAAAACAATTTTTTCAGAGAAGTTAACCGACAGTTCCGCAATGTATTCATACCAAATTTTAAAAACAAATTTAACACTTGAAAATGTATCCTGTATTAAATTTTTCTGTATACACAAATATTTCCTGCTGTAGGAAAGATATAGTATGAGATGTGGGGGGTGTGCGGTTGTAAAAGAACGTTTTCGTACGTGTAGACTATTTTTGAAAATTTAAATATCACTGAAGCTGATCATATAACTGCAAATGAGCCTTATTTTAGTGTGTGCTGGTATCAAAGTAAAACACTTTACAATATTAAACAGCCTATGGATTTATACTCAACATCAAACTATTCGCAAAATGGCTTACAACTTCTATTCAAATTGTAAAGAAACTGAAATATAAATATATCTTACTGCAGTCAAAAATATTCATAATATGTAAATATCCTATTCCTCCACTTATTTCAGTACATTTTAAAAACCGTAGCTGAATGCAATTTTTTATATTTATAAACGAGGCATAAAAGCTCACACCGTCGTAAAAATGTCTTTACCATTTTTAAATACATAAATTAAAATTAACCGTTATAGTTTACATAAATTTTTAAGGGTGCAAAAGGTGTATTTCGGGTGCACGAATTAATTTTAAAAGGAATACGGTTACGAAAAAGTAGTACAAATCTATCTAAAATAGGGTTGGTTACTTTAGATATTGTCAAACACAACAATGTATTGGAAGCCAATTCCACAATTCGTTGTTATAAAAATGTATGAAAAATTACAAGATTTATGTTTGCATTTGTAATTTATATATATATAATTTTTCTTGGGAGCTTTAAAAGCTAGAGCGGCATCCATCAAAACCGCGGTTCTCTCTCTGTTTTTCCAGATCGCCCTTGACTAAGCCGGCTCTGCCATAGTAAGTGAAAATGCCGTATTTTTTGTTTGTCAAGATCTATTTATAGCATGCTGCATTTTTCATGTATTTTAGATGGTCGTTTTATATTTTCTACATCAATATCTTAATGTCTGAATTTAAAATTACATAAAATTCGTGACATTCGCATCAATGACCATGATAATTTTTATTAGTATATGAATGTGTCATCAAACGATTACATGACTAATATTAACACATTATTTTAACCATTTAATTAATATTAAGTATAACATAACGCACACAAATTTTCTAAACTTTAAAATAAATATTTTGAAAACTACTTCAGATATACTCAAAATTTTTTATTCCTACGCTTTAGCTTCTCAGTTTTGCTTCTATGTAAGAATTTATTGTAATTGCATATTCATCAATTTTTTTAGTATATTTTTTGCTCTTAGCATGCGGTTTTCAACTGAATTGTATGAAATCTTCGAAATATATTAAACGAATGATTGAATATTAACGTCGCACTGTTCAGCTACACGAGGGCTTTTGGCGACGGATCACGTAATTTTGAACCATGGTCAAGTGACGTGAACGACACCTGAGCTGGCACCCTCCTCTCCTAACTACCACACCACACCAACGGGAGGACGTTTCAGCTCTCGGCAGATTTAACATGCATCGCTGCCCTACACGGCGGGTCTTTAGTGGTATTGGGCTCGAACTCGTGACAAAGCAAGCCACGTTCCGATACCTATACCACACGGCTAACGCGGCCGAAATATATTAAAAGATACCAAAGAAGCTATATAATAAAATTTGAAATTTTTATTATACTCAAACAATTGCTAAAACTTATGGTAAATAATTTTCAACTGCGCGATGCATTATTTTTTTCGAAATTTCAAATGGAATTTCTAACATAAAATTTCTAGCTTTATAAGGTCAAGATTTCAAAAAATATCCAGATTTTAATTACTTATTCAGTTAGCCTTTAAAAAAGATAAATGTTGAGGTATTTTGTATAAATAGATATTTTTGAACAATATATAATTCGAATGTTTTTCAATAGCTCGAATTTAAAATTGATTTTTATGTTTATTTATATGCATAAATGTCTACTGTAAATGTTTCCGTATATTTTTGATTACCATTTATTCAAACATTCAAGTTATAAAAAAAAAATGTGGGAAAATCTTCATTCATGTTGTCTTTGATGTAAACTGAAGTTCAAGCACTTAAAATTCAAATATAATTCGATGTATTTTAACAATATATAACCAGGCACTGTACTTAAACTTCCCTGAACACTTAGGCTTTGAAATCTAAAAAAAAAAAAAAAAAACTAATAAATCTTAATTAGTTTTTTTTTTTTCGTTATTATTTTTATCAAAGTATAAGAAAATGTTTCAAATGATTTGATGAAGTTTAAATTTATTCATTTTTAGTGGTTGGAAAGTTGAAAAGGTTCCAAATTTTAAAGAGTTTGGTGTTTTATTAATTTTTTTGGTATCTTATAATAAAATAATCATGTTTCACAAACTGAAAGCTTTGATTAAAATAAGAAAAATGAAGCGAAAGAATATACTTAAAAAAAGATAATTTGTCTAACTATATAAAATAGCAGATTGCACTGACACGCCCCAACTTGTTACAGTTTCAAACTAATATGAAACCAAAAGGGAATTGTAACATATTTTACTTACGCGTTGGGACTTTACAAAACTTTAAAAAAACGAGGTAACAAATTAACACTTCCTGGGGTCTAAAGAAATTTCCCCTCGATTTTTTATGATTGTCCCAGGGTCAAAACACGGGGTTCCCTGCGAGCCATAAAACTCCTGCTGTGTTGCTTCCTCCGTCCCTCATTATCTTTCAAGATGTTAAACCTTAAAAGGGGGAAAGGATTTCAGAAAAGTGCGGCTAATCCGCTTTTGAAAACGTTACTTGAAGTCAGAAAAATCCGTGCAGTCCATTTTCGAAGCATCTTTACACTGACGGAATTTTCCGTGCTATCCGGTTAGAGGGTTAATTTATGGACATGGGTGTATGTAAAGAGTTTTTTTTCAGGTATAGAAGTTTAAGTTGGCATTACTTTCCAAGATGAAGACCGATTTAACAGCTGTCAAGTGATTTATTCTCAGTTTGGTTTGGCAATTCATCAAAACGATCATCAAGCAAGGCGTAGATTCGTCGAATGGGCCCAAAACGAGATTGCCGTTGTTCCCGATTTTCATAAGCGAATTTTGTTTAGCGATGAAGCGCACTTCTGGTTGAATGGCTACGTCAACAAACAAAACTGCCGCATTTGGAGTGAAGCTAATCCATAAGTGTATGTCGAATCACCGTTACATCCAGAAAAACTGACTGCTTGGTGCGCTTTTTGGGCTGGTGGAATCCTTCTTCAAAAACGATGAAGGCCACAATGTTACAGTCAATGGTGATCGGTATAGAGCCATGATGACTAACTTTTTCATTCCTGAATTGAACAATCATGATGTGGAGGAGCTGTGGATAAGATGGCGCACCATGTCACACAGCTCGTGCCACAATCGATTTATTGAAATACACATTTGAAGGCCGCCTAATTTCACGTTTTGGACCTGTGATTTGGCCTCCAAGATCTTGTGATTTAACACCGCTAGACTATTTTCTGTGGGGTTATGTAAAATCATTGGTCTATGCGGATACGCCATAAACGCTTGACCATTTGGAAGACAACATTCGCCGTGTTATTGCCGATATACGACCACAAATGTTGGAAAAAGTCATCGAAAATTGGAAGTCCAGATTGGACTACATCAGAGCCAGCCGTGGCAGTCACATGCCAAAAATCAAATTTAAAATGTAATGCCACAAGTTTATCTTTCGAATAAAAAAAATTCATGTCAATCATATATATATATATGTGTGTGTGTGTTAAATTTTTCATAAGAACTTATCTTTATTGGTAAAAACTTAAATATTCGATATCGCGTTATTTATCACATCTGTTTTCCGTTTCCAAACTGGACTTTTCAATAATTGCTAAGCAAAATATATGAAGTAAATCTCTGTTATTATCGATCTTGAACCTTAAGAAGTCCTAATGATTTTGTAATTTGAAAAAGTAACGGGTTTCATACCCCAGTTGGTTCCCTCTCCTAACCCTTACAATGTTCCATGAGGGAACTTAGTCTAAGATTTATCTAAAAATGCAGGTCTCATACTCTTCATAATGTTCTTTAATGTATCTATGACTCAAACACAGAAAAATTCAGTATGTTCGATATCGTGATTCGTTTGGTTTTAATCTAAACCAAATTTATTTTGTAGCCGCTTTGCAGTCGTACGAGCACACATCTAGTATGTGCTTTTATACAAAGAAAAACAAAGCTTAAGTTTGGAATCCTTTTTTATAAATTTAAAGTGTTTTATAAATGAGTTTTGTTTTACTATTTGTTTATATGGGCTAAAATATTTCAAATACGCAATTTCAATCCAATGACAGTTTGTATTAGTATTCAATAAACTGAAGCAGATTAAACTTTTACTTATTTTTCTGTCTTTTTTTTAAATTGTTATGATATTGCATTTAAATAATAAAAAATATCCTTTCAGATAAACGTTTCTTAAAAATCGCCTTTTTCGAGAACAGAAATTAATTAATTGGCTAGATTTTTACAAATAAATATGTGCCACTACAACACAAATGTTTATACGAAAATGCATGCCATTTAATCCTGACGCTTTCATATATACGTAAACATCAAAGATTTATTAAATTATTTACCAACAGTTTCTTGAAATTATATATATGTTAGGTTTGAAAATTCAAAATTAAATAAGTAATAAATGAAAATAAAGCGCTCTTTACCATCGCGTAAGGATTTGTGGGTAAATAAGCATATTTAAAGGTAGGGCGAGCGCTGACGAAGGATAACGCATACTTTAAAAGGCTTAGCTGGTGACTCCTTGCCGAATTGTTGTCTATTGTTCTACTCGGTTGCGCGCCAAAGTGTTGCCATGTTGGATTTTATGTGATTGAAACAAAATAAAGACGTTATTATAGAGATGATGCCCTCCTCATTTTACCAGCAGGTCTGGGGTCTGATATATAATATATATATATATATATATATATATATATATAAATATATGTCGTATGTATATATAATTAACTTATTTTATGTTATGATGTACTACATGCATATACAGCACATTCAGCCTAATGTATATATTTGGCATATCATGCCGCAATGTAAAAATTTAATATATTACGTTCATTTAATTTAAACTGAAGCTTATAGAAGACTGTAATAAATGACACATTCGATGAAAATAGCTCAAGATAAAAAAAATGGTCTTTGGTTATTTAATTAACCATTGATTACCACAGAAAATGTATCTTTCACTATTTACAAACCAGAAATCCGTACTAAAAACTGTCACTCCCTTTTGAATTTCGTTCTTATTTTCACTCGTTGCCATTATCTTTAAAGTAACTTACAAAAAACGTATAAGAAGCTAATTACCCTTTTCTGTTGAAATGAAAATTTACTAGTGAAACAAAATTGAGCGATTAACTAAAGAGTCAGTATACGAAAATAATATATATATAAACTATCATTTCCAATCATACTATAATTTTATAAATGTATGTGGTGAAAGTTATTATACAGATAATACTTGCCCTTGTTTTTGAATTAACTCCCTTCAGAGATTACGTATTATTAGAGTCAGATTAAGATAGAACATGAAGGCTTTTAGCATGATATTTTATAATTTCGAACCACTGTCAAATAGAAAGAATGACAATTAAAGTAAAAAACCCTTTCTTCTAGTTTCCACACCATGACAACATTAAAACATCGAGCTTCGACTGTTAGGGTGCAATGAGTGAATTACATGATGTCTTTTTAAAGGTATCAGGAATGATTGATTGAAGAAACTAAGATAAAATAGTTGAAAAGTAACATTTATGTAAATATCACGTTTCTCTAGCTGCTTCCCTGTAAGAAGTCTTTAAGGGTTTAATTACCTTTTAAGTGTAGCAATTCAAAACAATGCACTTCGAATGGAAATGCTTAACGAAAGAAATTAACATTACTTAAAAAAATGACTACCGCATTGGTAAACAGGCAACATGAAAGATTAATGATAATAAAGGCCTTTTGCATGGGCAAAACTATGAGTCAGACCAATTTGCTACATTTTTACATTTCTTGCGTCATGTTGGTTTCTGATAGTGTTGTGAAACATATGACATTGTGAAGGTTGTTTATCTGCATGCAAATAGAACAAATAAATAAGTTAAGTAAGAAAATGTCAGTTCAATTCCTTTGAACAGAAATTTCCAAGTTCGTCACAGAAACAAAGTTTTACATTAAAATAATAACTTAATTTTTTCTTTGTTGTTGTTTGATATAATAAGAATTTTGGGCTCATATAATTTCACTTATACTCTGATTTTTAAAAAAATTTCGACTTGCTGGCAAAGTTAACACGATTTTTATAACTGTATTCTAGTAGCATTGATAAATAAGTTAGCGACTAAAACTAAGATTTTTTTTAAAGAATGTAATAATTTAATACTATTAACAGATAAAGCTGTTTTTAATGTATTAAAAACACCAGTTTATAAATAATGACACTTTTTTAAAATACATTTTTTTTTTCAAATGTGTTATACTTCAACTACTTCTGACTTCACATAAAGTCTGCAGTTCGTTTAAAATTCATCTTAAAATGTATTCTTTTTTGTCTCAGACAGACAAATATTTTTAAAGATTTCTTCCTTTTTTCATTTATTTTTGTTAAAGTTACATCTGTGCAGATGTTTTGTCCCACGGAGTGTTTTATTTTCTAAAGAAAAGAAATAGTAATAATTTAAAGCTTTTCTGACATTTCATAAAAGTTGCAGTGTTTTATCTTTCTAAGTCTTATTTATGCACATACCTTCACGAGAAGAATAAATATTTCCTACTTTGTATAAATCTGTAACTTCAACTGATACAAAGTCTTTTTCAATTGCACTTCAGCTAAGGAAGTAATGTTTAAATGACGATACACTTCCCAGAAAAGTCAAAGTCAAGTTAGATTTTACTTTATTAATCCCTTAGCATGATAAGCTATTCTCTTCTTAGATTTAATGCAAATAAACTTTTAACTGTTCCATGTATATTATTTCTTTGAAGATTTATTTCTTGACCTAAATAATACGATGGTTTTTCTCTCAACCAATGTTTTGTGAGGGTTTTTAAACACATTACTTTAGTTGTAGCGTATATTTTTTTTAAATGTTTTTACTAATAAGTTCAAAATGTGATTCGAGTTGTGTTGCCTGTTCTGAGATGTTACGTAAAGATAACTTGAAATAATCAACTTCAGATAAAATACAGGATTTTTATCTCGGGTGATTCATAAGGAAGTATTCAACTTCAGTGCATTATAAATCAAGAACAGTGTAAGATATTATATGTCCCCTGAAACAGAACTGTATTGGGCTGTTTTAATTTCTGTTGAAGGCAATCACAGATGTGTGAACTCTTAGTCTCATGACATACTTTGAGTCATTTCTTCATATCCAATCAAAAGCGTGTCAAGGTATCAAGACCATTTATAGCGGCTATGATATGCTGTTTCAGTTTTATCTATGACTTATACTTTTGCATACAAGAATCCCGTATTTTTAAAATTCCATGCTTTGTTAGATATCTTTTCTAGTCCGTGTCTCTTTTCCGAATCGTTGATCCAAAATGCCGTTGAACAGCAGTTACACATATCCCATTCAATACCACAAAAAGATTTCCCCCAGTAGACACTGCCCTTTTGAGTGAGCAATCACATGGAAGGACTTATGTGTTGCTTACTTTACTTCCATCAGAGCCTAAACACAGACTTTAAGAACATCAACTTTAAGATTTGCTAAGGCTGGTGTCTGTCAACCGTTACTCTTTTACAGTATCTCGAAAGTGTATACTATTTTATGAATCGCCCTGTATTGTTTAATGAATTGTCATCAAATACAAATTGTTAATCCAACTAACTTCATCTACCATGCGTTGTAGTTGAATTAAATCTGAAAAGAGAAAATTATCAACAATAATTCTTCTTTCATCAATGTTTCTTGATTTAGCTATGTAAATCAGTGCTTCTCAAACTTTCAATACCGGCGCCCCCCCTTATACATTAATAATCCAATAAATGCAGTAATAATGCACTTTGACGCTAAAGCTACAATACGAGATCTTAATTATAAAACATACAAATTAATAACATAAGTATTAAATTTTGAATACTACTTTTAAGCAAAAAAATTCATTAAGTAAGTAATATGATAATTATTATGTTATTTTTCCTTTCTCTAATTTTTAAATTGAACATATTGTAAAATGCGGCGACTGCTTGAAGACAAAATATGGATATCTGCTAAATATAGAAAAATAACTCAGAGGGTCAATTTCTAATCATAAGCATTCCTTATAAAAACTTTACTTTGCAAGACAAGCCCATGGAAGTTGTTGATACTTATTAAACTTGTTTTTAATTTAGTATTAATTAATTAGTTATAAAATACTCTGTGCAGCACTGATACATGAAACGTATACCGGCCGAAGTACCCACTCTTTGCAGGAGTTCATTTATAAGAAAATAAAACATTCTTGATATAATAGTTGTATTGTAAGGAGAGAAAAGCCAAGTGCGCGACAATGTTTACAAAAATGTAAAATGTTTTTTTTAAATGATTGCTCAAAGTATAATTAGTTTTAAGCGACTTTTAATTGTAAGCCTCACAGAATTAGCATTTATAATTGATATTGAATAATGAACAAAAGTATAAAATTAAGATGAAAAATAATTGCATTATTTTTAATATTTAAAGCAAAAATACTTCAACATGTTTTACCCTGGGAGCAGGCGCGCACACGATACGGTCGAGAGGGATTATTGTGTGAGTCACCCCAATCCTTTTTTTATAATTATTTTATTGTACACGATACAAATTGTTATTCGAGTGAATAATTTAATTAAGAGAAAGTTTACTTACCTACTTTCAAGGACTTTTCAATTTTTCTTTGGTAACAAATAAACAGTTTTGCCAGAATGAACAATTTCGTGATCTGTGTGCCCCGCGCGACCATTTCCGGGTAAACAGTGTATTCATTATGATAATATGTATGTTACTGCTAAAAACAATTGTTATGCTTTATATGTTTGATAATACTCATCTTGGTCTAATTCTTGGCCAGGTAATCCATCAAAGAGTGCTCTCCATGGTATTCCAAATATCATAAAACTGTTTTGCATGGAAAAATGCGCAACAGAGAAGTACATTACTTACAAATTCTTTAAATGAGAGATAAACACTTAAGAGATGAATCATAACTAATTGTACCAATAACTTAGAAGGTCAAACAAATTACAGCTGTATTGTGCAGTATTTCAAAAATAATGACAGTGATGAATTTTTTATGTTCCTAAAGTTTTTCGATTCTGGATCTGGGATCTGTTTTTTCTCTGAAAAAATAGAATGTTAATTTTAAAAAAGAAAACGTAATAAAAGCCCTCTCATCATGGGATACCAGCAAATTAAATAAAATGTTTTTTATTTGGTTATAGGATCAAAGATAGCTAATTAAGTATTGAAGAATTTTTTTTTGATGATTTAATATTGCCTATAACTTATATCATAGTAAAATAGCATTTTTTGTTATGTCTGAAAGTATTTTGTTTTAATTCATTCCAGTAAATTAATTATTTTTTTCAATCTTTTATTTTCGATATGCTCGCGCCACCCTCGTAAGGTTATCGCGTTCCCCCAGGGGGGCGCGCCCCACAGTTTGTGAAACACTAATGTAAATGAAAGAAAATATCATACATATAACTTGAACAGCGTAAGTAAATGTAATTATACACACGAGTTTCTCCATCACAAAAGCTTATTTGTATTAAAAGGTAATCTATTTGATGACTTTATTTTTTATTTTAGCTCTTGTTAGTTCACTATAAAATATAGTAATTTTCAAAATAATCTATCTTATTTATCGTTTACATTATTCTAGAGTGTTATAAACTAGCCAACACATTGGTGACCATTGAATTGAATGAAAAAATTTAATCTTTTGGATAATTAGACTAACCACAACGTTATTTGAATTTCACTTTTAAGTTTGGTGCACTGAAGCGTTTTAAGCAGAGAAACATCAGTAACTCGTATTCAGTGTGTGTCTCTTAGTATTAATCTCAGTCGAGCCTTTTTTAGCATTTTGTTCAATTTTGCCATTTTATAATAAAAAATTAATTGAAGGAAAATTTGAGTTTTTGGTTTAAAAGGTTTAAGGATTGCTTAAGAATGTTGAACTTCTGATTCAAAGTTACGAGTTGTGTAAGCTAAATCTCAATTTCCAATTATTTGTATTACTTAATTCTTGAAAGAATTCACCATGTTGTACTCCGAAATTTTAGGTTATGGTAGAAAATATATTTTAAGACACATATTCCTTAGGAGAATACTCTTATCTAGCCCTAAGAGGAAAAAAAAGTTATTTTGCACGTTGATATGCATATTATTTATCGCAATTAAGCGACAAGTGAATATCACATTTGTTGAACAAGATGCAATTCCCAAAATCATGAATACGGTTTGTGTAACTAATGGATGCAAAAGATGTCTGCTCATTCGTAAAAGATTCTATACGCATCAAATGAAACATTTTCGGGTTTTCTAATGTAGCTTAAAAAATTAATGACGCATACTTCATTAAGTGCAGTCTTAGTTAATGGAATTTCTTAAGATAAGTTATAATTCGCTTTCCAAAATTTCCCTGTGCTGAGAACTACATTTTAAAGATTTCTTCGCTCAGAAAGTACGATGAATGCTCCAAGACGATTGCTTTCCGTTAAAAAAAAATCAGAGTAAGATCAGTGAAGACAAGAGTATGAGTTTTTGTTAATATAATTTTAAATTTGTTAATAATATTATGGTGGAATTGAGAATGCAGTATGCTGGGTGTTGTATTTAGACAATAATTTAATGAGCTGAGTTGTTTTATTAGGGTCAGCATGAAATTCATATATTTTCCAGTTATTTATATTTCAATATTCAATCATAATAAAAAGTTTTATTGGCCTTTGTGTAGTTACAAATTGTCACACCTAGAAAAAGCTCACTATTTTTTGTAAAAGTTTCAATTTATATGTTACTAAAGGACAACTCATATATACTTATGACAAGTTTACAATAAAACTTAATTTTGAGTTGACAATTTTTTTAAAAGAACTCTCTTTGTTTTGTCGCTTCACATTAGAAAATACTTTTTTTAGAATTTTATTCAATATTTAAAATTGTATTCTGGCGTAGATAATCCTTAGATGCTTTGCATCAATAATTTCTTGGGACCCCTTTTTGGACTCTCTTAATGTCTTACGATTTTTCCTGATACATGCGGAGGCCTTTGTAGTTGGAGAGCCCCGTGTTATTGATACGGCGGTAATTACGCACACGGTACTGATTTGCTGAGAAAACAGATGTTCATTGCCAGTTGGATATCGCTATCACGTAAACTTTAGTGGGAACTCCTAAGAAACATGCATTTATTTACCTCTTCTAATAACTATCCTTATCATTATCGGCTTTTAAATAATTCCGATCAACTGTTCATTAGCTAGAGTTTCTAACTGAGAGATTAGGCACGTTTACACAGTCTACAGAAACAATTTTAACAGGTTGTGCCAAAATAGGAAACTTAATTGGAAAAATTAGTCTCTTCAAATGCAGTTTAAAATTTAATGGAACAGGGTGTTATCAAATTCCTTAAGTCATGGTTCAGTTCGATTTCGCTTTATCTCAAAAGTAGTGAATTCATGAGTATTTGCAGTGATTTTTCCGTCTTGTAACGGGTTCTATTCGGGATTTCTACTAATCATCTTGGGTAAAATACTACTTTTAACTGTGAACTTAGTTGAAAACCACTTTCCGTAGAGATGCCATAGTTTTATGTAAATGAGAGCTTTTATTTAAGTGCTAGTTGTGAAGTAGGCGGGATTATGAAAATTGAAAATATAAAGAAACCATAGCATTAGCAACCGGTGGTCGTATTAACTAATTTTAATTCAAAAAGAGAAAACTAAGCAAATGCTGAAGCAAGCGCGGGTAGGAGATTAGATAATAGCTTTAATTTATGTTATAATTAGATTAATAATTTTATTGTTCCTAGGATTTAGTTATTAAAATGCATTCTCGGTTAAGTTTATTAAGTCAAATAAACAATATAAGTGAGTTTGAATTGAGAAATGGCTAATCTTTATTCGAACCCTCTCCTACCCACTTTCGAAGGATTGTGGCAGTCTTAGTGCAATTATTTACGTTTACACTAGGAATGAGGTGCTGAAGTAATAATTATATTAAGCAACTAGGGTCCCTACCCCCCGAAAAAATTCTGTTACTTAGCAGAAATGCAGAAAATTTTATTGAGAGCTATTAGACATTTATTTATTGAATGAAAACATTTCAAACACATGCTGAAGGTAAAAAATGCTATGATATTTAACGATCAGAAACAACAAATTTCACAACAAAATACAAAAATTACGCTCCACTTTAAATGAAATAAATTTTGAGAACATTAACCAATCCACTTCTAAAGTGAGTAATATTTCTGAAGTTATATTCTTGAGATACTTTCTTGAATTTTGCTACCAAATTTCAGAAATGCATTTATTTACTTATTAAATTAATGAAAATATACACTACAGAAAAGAAAATTACACACTTATAAAGTTGAGGAAACAGGATGAACAGCACAAATAAATATTACTAAACGTATGGAGATTGATAAGCAACCACTCAAAAAAAACACACGAATATTAAAAGTAAACATTTAAAAAAAAACTTAAACAGAATAAAAAGAAACACTAGAAATTATTTGAGAATAGAAAATAGCACACATTAAAAAATCAAAAGTCGTACATATTTATTTTTTAAAATTCTAAAACACATTAAAACCTCAACCTCTTCAGAAATTTGTTGAACAATTGCTAAACCTATGAAGTGAGAAATTGTTTATAAAATAAAAAAATAAAATAAAAAATATATGTATTCTTAGATAAGCAGTTGATCCTCAAACTTCTATTTTGTGCAGCAAAATGAATGTTGTCAAATGTATCATTGTAACGAATCATAACAAAGTAAACATGAAAGGTCTCCTGATTTCAATATTGGAATACTTATGGAAATCACGTAGATAAGATGATATCAAATTATGTGCTTGAAAAAACCCTTTTTCAGTATAAAAATTGCTTTTTAATCTAGTTTGCAACCTCTGAAAGATTAAGATTTTGTTTTTATAATAAAGGTCTTCAAGAAGGATACATTTTTCAAGATTTGAATGGTTAGCACCAAGATACGTAACATTTAAGACATGTTCATTGAAAATTGTTTTAGTTTAGTGTTTGAGAATCCCAAGTTTTAAATGTGCTTCGAGACCAAATTATCAATATGTCGTGCAAATTCAAGCTTCATTCTCAATGTAAATCCGAAATTAGTATTGAATTTGAAAGAATAGAATACTCTTTAATATATTCCGTAATTCTTATGATTTTGGTACAACGAATTTTTGTAAGATCAATATTCGGATGAGTATTTGGTTTCATTCTGCTGAAAATATCACTTATTTGGTTTGATATCGGTATCACCCTCCGAAAAACTTCTTTATTGAGGAATATACTGTGGTGCTGTTATATCTCAGATCAGTGGCGCACACAGGAACTTTTCAAGAGGGGGTCCGGGGTCGAAAGTTCACCATTCTTGTATCATGCTCCTTTTGATTTTGTCGATTTTCGGGAACAAAACACAGTAAAAAACTAATTATTGAATAAATAATTAGCATTAGTTAATAAAAATATTAATTAATAACAAATACTTAATTAAATTTTACGTACTATATACTTAGAATTATAATCAATCGGAAAAAAATCAAGGGCTTTGGGGGGAGGTCCGACCTCCAGGACCCCCCTCCCTCTTGTGTGCGCCACTGTATCAGATACATGTTCCTTAAAGGATTGAAAAATATTTTTCACTCTTTTTATAGGTTGGTAATCCAGGTGTTAAAAGTTATTTTAGATCACGTAAAGCAACAATTTGTGTGAAAATATATAGTCAGATATTCACAAGGTGTTCATGTTTCGTAAGATCAGTGCATTTTGTCACCCATCGAAAATAACAAGACATACTAAAATCTTATTATAAGCTTTGACCGTGTCGAAAATTCGTTTTTATCACGTATACTTCAACATTGTCCATTGTTTGTATTCAGTTACAGATAAAAGTTAACTATGAAATATAATTTACGGATTTTTCAAGTGATCGTAATAAAAGGTTTGGGAAAATAATTATCTTATAGAGAGAGAGAGAGAGAGAGAGAGAATTGCAGAGAAGCATGCAATTTTTCTTCATTTCCCGATAAACACCGTGCAATTAAGCGATGACTTAAATTTAGTCAAAATATTTTTAATTTTGCACAAATTTTGGTTTCAACTCGTATAAATTTCCCTCGTATAATTCGTCCCCTCTTTTTTAAAAATTTTATAAATTTATATATTTACTACAAGTTGGTGTTTTTATTGTTATTACATCTAAAACTGAGATATATTGCGTAAATTATTTAAGTTAAATAAAAAAGGTGGTCATAATTGGAATTTAGATATATATGAATCTGATTTCCAACAAATATCTTCCTTCAAAAACAGGGGTAATCATCCTTTTTTTACTGCTGGGCTGCATACATATGTCAGCTATTTCACTCGGGCCACATACATATGTTATTTATTTCACGCGGGTCGAAACATGCGGATATTTTGGGGGATGCTTTAAGACCAAGATAACATTGGAAATTTAAAATGTGACAATTTGATCAAAATATTATAACTCCTGTTTTGCTTTTTTAATTATTAGTTTTATATTTTTTTGTCATTAACCCTAAATTAAAAGCATTTAAGAAACACTCCTTCACAATTTCTGCGTTCAGTAAATGGTTTCATGTGATTACCAACAATATACAGGAGTGTAGCTACAGCCGTATCAATGATATGGAGCCCCCAAGCTACAGGGACCCCAACACGTGTAACTACAATCCCACTAACAGGGATCACATATTAGAAAAATGGGCCAAGAAGGAATTTTAATACAGGCCCCCTCAGAACTAGCTACGCCAGTGATAGTATAACAAAACTTCATAGGATGTCTTTGTTACCGCTGTGATATTACCACTGACAAAACACTTTGCTGTTGTTGCAAAAATTATTCAAAAAAGCCTATTTATTGCCTCTTGAAAGATATCTTCAAGGGAAAGGGCCATTGAATGATTTCTGTGCATTGTTTTTTTAATATAGCACTTTCGAGACAAATCAAAAAAAATTCTGATCTATGTTTTTCACTATCAATAGTCAACCTCCCAATCGTCTTTAAACAATGTTTTTTTTTTCGAATATTTTCCACTTTTAAGATATGAAAGCTAAAAATTAGTTCTCCCCATTAAATAGGGGCTACTCCACTGTTGTCTATAATCATTAAACGTAACCGTTCTTAATAGAAAAGTAATATCAATTCACACACACACACACTCGTCCGACACCGACAGCAAAAAGCAAAATTAATATACATGATTTCTTGACAAAGAATTTCCCACCAAATTTTTAATGCAATGTTCTTTAATAAGTAAATTTCTCAGAACAACGCGCCATAATAGGGCCACTTAAAATGGCTCGGTCCGCCACGGGTAGAATACCGCGGTTCTAAAATAATTTTTGCTAAATAATGTAATAGTTTATATACAGAATGTTTTTTTTTTAAAAATTTAGTGTACACTATAAAAAAACTTTTTCGAATGCTACTTCAGTAATTATACATTTAAATGCTATTTTTTTCTATTTTCACCATTATTTCACACCAGACATAAATTAAAGCTCGTTTCTTATACCTTAACTGCACAAAGTCATATATCTTGTGCGCCTCTATTTAACTTTGTCCTCTTCAAAAAGAAATCCAACGCCAGTCCCGTTATTTTATAGACATAGGAACTTTAGTTAGACATTTTCCAAACTAAGCTAGACAAAATAACCATTATTTTATTTGCAGTTATATATATATATATATATATACTTAAACTTGCAATCCTGGTTCCTAAGGCCAGTAGCTTGTTATTGTACTACTGTGCGTATATCTTCCTATTTTGTAGTTGTCTTAGGTTCTATAGCTATCTGTGTATTTATATATTTTGGATTATATATATATATATATATATATATATATATATATATATATATATATATATATATATATGCATATACAATGCTGGACAATTGCTAAGGACGGATCACAAATTGCTATGTAGCATAACATTAAGCGAGACATGAGGCCTAGTACGATAAAATATAGTTGCCACACTGTTCAGACATTAGAATAAAGAATATTTATTGTTCTTGAAAGTACAAAAGCTGTGAAACATCTAAAAGAAAAAAATGTTCATTTGATCTGCGAAAGGAGAAATGGAACAATGCATCTAAAAGTCAGCAGGCACCTTAATGAAAGGTATCAGTACGGGATATGTCCACCGTGGAGTGTGATGCAACATTCCACACGTCGTACCATACTTTGCACAACATTATCCAGCAGCTGTTGAGGCAATTTATCCCATTCCCCTGTGAGTGCACGGATGAGGGTGTTCTTATTTGTCGGAGGATAGTTTCGACCAGCAACTTGCCTTCCCAAAGCATCCCACACATTTTCAATGGGGTTTAGATCTGGAGAACGCGCTGGCCATACGAGACGTTGGATACCCTCGCTGTCTAGACAATCCTGAACAGCGATTGTTCGATGACATGTTGCGTTGTCGTCCATAAAAACAAATTTATCACCGACAGCACCACGGAAAAGACGAACATGAGGAAGTATAACTTCATCAATGTATCGTTGGCCCGTCATAGTCCCATTCGCAACCACATGTAAGCGCGTGCGGCCATTGATCATGATGCCGGCCCACACCATGATACTGCATGTTTAATATCGGTCCTTTTCCTGGATATTTTCTGGACGATAAACAGTACCACTCTCGCGCCATATCAGTTGGCGTCTACATTCCGATGACAGACTGAACCTACTGTCATCTGAGAATAGTACGTATGCCCAGTCCTGTTCAGTCCAATTGTTCAGTCACGACACAATTGCAAACGGGCAGTACGGTGCTTTCTGGTCAATGGGACACACACAACAGGTCTGCGTGCGTATAGTCCTCCTCCCCTCAAACGTCTGGCAACAGTTTTTCGGGAGATCTGCTTTCCTGAGGCAGCAAGAAACTGATTTGCGACCTGCCGAGCTGTGGTGCGCCTGTTCCTTTTTGCTGATACGACGATATATCTGTCTTCTGCATGTGTCGTACTTCTAACACGACCTCACCCGTGCCGTCTACTACACATTCCAGTAGTTCAGTGTTTCTCAAAGTGTGGGGCGCGCCCCTGGGGGCGCGAGCGTATCGAAAATTTAAAGATTTTTTTTTAAAAAAAATAACCGGAAAGAGAAGTAAAACAAAATGCTTTCTTCCATAATAAAAAAAAAATACACACAACAACACTGGCATAATTTATGTTTATTATCTGGCTTTTTTCCGTCATCAAATAGCTATCTTTGATCCCAAAACCAAATTAAAGAAAAAAAAAACATTTTGTTTTATTTGCTGAATTTCCTCAATGAGAGATTTTTTTTTTTATTACGTTTTAACATAAAATATTACTCGTTAAAAGAAAAAACGAAACCCAGACCCTGAGAAAATTCTAAGAAGATAAACAATTCACCACTGTAATTATTATTGAAATACTGTACATTAGTTGTAGAAAAGAAAAGGAAGTCATGATTCATTTTTCAGCCAGGCTGCATAGTACGTTTGCTAATCATTTGATTGACCTTCAATCTTATGGTATGGTTATTATCAATATTAGTTCCCTCCCATCTTTTATGCGTTTGCTTTTCGCTTAGGGAAATTGTAAATAATTGAGTTTTTGCGATATTTGGAAAAGAATTGATTGGTTTAGCATTTCTGTAGGATAATTGAAAAGTGTCCGATTTGCGTCCTTTATTATGGTCTTGTACTTTTAAATCATTTTAGTTCAGTTTTATTGGATTTTTCTCAAATCATAAAATAATTGAGTAGTCCTTGAAAGAAGGTAAGTATACTTTCTATAAATTAAAATATTCACTAGAATTCCGATTTGTATCGTGTACAGTAAAAATAATTCTAAACAAATGATTGGGGTGACTGAGTCCCCCCCGCACTACCATTAATGTTAGTATCGAGTACGCGCCTGCTCCCGGGTTAAAACATTTTGAAGTCTTCTCGCTTTAAATGTTAAAAAGTAACACACTTATTCTTCATCGGAATTTTATATTCTTTTTTTTCATAATTTAACATTAATTCTAAATGCTAATTGTGTGAGGTATAAAAATTACAGTTCTTTTAAACAGTTATTTACAATTATAGCATTTATCTAAAAAAAAAATCATTTTACATTTTTGTATACAATGTCGTGCACACAGTTTTACTCTCCTTACAGTTCAGCTATTATATCAAGAATAATGTTTTATTTTTTAAAAAATGAACTCGTGCGAAGAGTCGGTGTTTCAGCCAGTATACGTTTGATGTATCAGTACTGAAGAAGGTATTTTATAAATAATTTCTTATTACTGAATTTGGCAGCGGTAGCCGAGTGGTATAGGTATCGGATCATGGCTTTCCTTGTCACGAGTTCGAGCCCAGTACCACTAAAGATCCGCCGTGTAGGGCAGCGATGCACGTTAAATCTGTTGAGAGTTGAAACGTTTTCCCGTTGGTGTGGTGTGGTGTGGTAGTTAGGAGAGAGGGGTGCCAGCTCAGGTGTCATCCACGTCACTTGACCATGGTTCAAAATTACGTGGTCCGTCGTCAAAAGCCCTCGTGCAGCTGAACAGTGCGACGTTAATATTCAATCAATCAATCTTATTACTAAATTAAGAACAAGTTTAATAATTATTAGGGACTTCCACGAGCTTGTCTTGTAGAGAAAAGTTTTTCAAAGGAAGGTTTAATATCAGAAATTGACACTTAAAGAGTTATTTTTCTATATTTAGCTGAGATCTATATTTTGTCTTCAAGGCATCCACTGCAGAAAATCCGGTTTGAAAAAGGTAGGATGTTGAAAATGGTAATAGTATACGAAGTGCTTTTGTTTTTTCAGTACAGATAATTCCTCATCCACCTCTACCCCAAATTCAAAGAGCGATTTATTACAAAATTGCCTTTTAATTTTTCACTGCATGTGAAATCTATGAAGATTTCTTCTTCGGAAGTTGAGAGCCCATCTGGAGTATCTTGAAATAGATCCCTAATCCACTCGTAACTTGCTACCAAGCTGTCCTCATCCAGAAAATGCTTTTTAAAATTCTTTGCCAACATAGCTAAATGATTTTACATGTTTTAAAAACAACTTTCACATGTTGTTCTACAGATTTGTAAGTTTTAACACATATCGAGCTGGGGCTTTTTTCCCATCATTTACTTCAGTAGTGGTAAATCCAAAATTTAAGTATTTTTGAGATCGCCTTGACTTAATTTTTGGAACCATGCTCGTTCGTCTGTGTACTTGTTGATTCTTTATTATGGTCGAATGTTTGCTTACGACTTAAAAATGTATGTATGATATTGTTTTAATCTACTGCCGTAAATACTTAATTACCGTGAATTACAATTAACGTGGAAATTAAAAAAAAAGTACATTCAAGTTAGATTCGGTAGCTATAGGAGTATCGAGTCGACCAAAACTGACTGGAATTGTACGAGGAAAAGCATTTTTACATGTTCAGCCCAGACTCACGCAAACGTACCCTATAATGCCAGATGTGACGGATATGATAGAGAGCGACATTGACTAGACTATTTTTCTAATGACATTTGTACTTTGAGAAATGAATGCTGGAGGAAATAAATCTTTAATTAAATACATCATTTTGCGATCTGTTCCAATTTAAAAATTAGAGATAGAAAAATAACATAATTCTAAGTAATATATATTTTAAGTAATTTTCTTAAAATATATATTACTTAAAAGTTACATATACACAAAATTTAATATACTTATCGTATTAATTTGTACGGTTTATAATTAAGGTCGTATTGTAACTGTAGCGTCTCTCTCTCAAAGTGCATTTTTATTGCAGTAAATACATTATTGTTGTACAGGGGGCGAGACAAAAATTATGATTGAAAATTGGGTCGCCAGTATTGAAAGTTTGAGAAACACTGCTTTTAATATATGAGTGGTGCACAGAGTATTTTATGACTAATTAATTAATACTAAATTAAGAACAAGTTTAATAATTATTAGCTACTTCCATGGGCTTGTCTTACAGAGCAAAGTTTTTGAAAGGAGTTTTAAGATAAGAAATTGACCCTCTGAGTTCATTTTCTATATTTAGCTGATATCTATATTTTGTCTTCTAAGCAACCACCGCATTTTGTAATATGTTCCAATTTAAAAATCAGAGAAAGGAAAAATAACTTAGTAATTATCCTATTACTTAACTTTTTTTCGCTTAAAAGTAACATATACAAAATTTAATACTTATGTCATGAATTTGTACGGTTTATAATAAATTTGTACGGTTTATAATGAATATTGTTGCTTTATCGTAAAAGTGCATTATTATTGCATTCAGTAAATAATTAAGTATAAGGGGGGGCGCGATAAAAATTGTGATTGAAAAGGGGGGCGCCAGTATTGAAAGTTTGAGAAGCACTGCAGTAGTTTTAAATGACTTCCACAGCCGTGAAACAACACTGTGAGCGATGTCGAACTCCCTGGCAACATCTGTTATTTTTCGCCCTTCTTCGATCTTTCCAATAATTCGGCCACGCATAAAATCATCTATGTGATGTCGGGAAGACATGCCAAAAATTTTTAGTTCGTCTATTAAATCTTTCCTGTAAAACTTTGACTTGAAACAAAAACTGTTTACACGCGTCAAAACCTTTTAAGCTCTTATGAACGCTATCACGTGAAGAACAGACGTGGAAAAAAAATTGCATACTCATACTTCTTCTTACTTATATCCCGCACTTATTCTAATTTTCCACATTTTGCTACCTTCATTTTGTGGTTGCTATGGATGATAGTGTTATACGCCCTTAGCAATTGTCCAGCAGTATATATATATATATATATATATATATATATATATATATATATATATAGTTTTCGTAGTTATTTAATTCATGAATGTTAAAACAATACTAAAAGTAGCATTTTAATAATAATTGCATGATACATTTTAAAACAAAAGGTGAAGAATTTCATCTCAATTCACAGGTAATATCTTATGATTAGACAACTGTACATCTGAGTGGAATAATAAGATGGTGTCCTTTTTTTACAAAAGGAAAGAAATAACAACGATGAAACTATACACAATTTTCTAAAGATTTAATAAAATGAACACTTAAATAAAATTCTAAACGTATCAAAAGTTTTCAAATTAAAAATTATCATTATTTGCTTTATTTATTAAAATTAAACATTTAATACGCCACGAGGCCAAAAAATATACAACATAGAAATTTTTAAAGCAATAATTAACTAAACATTATACCGATTATTAAGGCATTCAATCTCTGACTATAAAGTACGGTGAATAGTTCTGTAACATTATCGTAGATGAAACATTAACGAAAGTTGCCTTACTGTCCTTCGAAATAGTCACCTGTGATAACTATGCACTGCTGGGATCTGTTATATATATCCTGGAAACTTTGCTAGAAGTCCTCTTTTGAGATGGAGATCAAAAGTTTTGTCACGTTTCTCTGGATGTCAGGAATATCTTCAAATCCCTTTCCTTTCAAAGCCCTTTTGAGTCGTGGGAATAGGAAGTAATCTCGAGGTTTGAGATCTAGAGATGTATTATTGAATGGTGAATGTTCAGTTTGCAGCGCCCTCTTTTTGCTACGAACTGCTTGACAAAATGGACTGTGTAAGCGCGAGCACTGTCGTGAACAAAAATCCATGAATCTTGTGCATGTTATAGTCGTACTCTGAAATATGTTTCATGAAACGAGTCTAAATTTCAATGTAACTTGCAGCATTTTTCGTCCAGCTGGCATGCGCTCAGTTAATCTACGATCTTTCGTACTTAATTTACTCTTATCTCACACACAATGTTTTCATCCCTGACAGAGGTCGCCATTAATTCGCTACGAGGGTTGTTAATAACACTTACCCGGCACTTTCGAAACTGGGCTAACCACTCGTTCACACACACCTAATGGACAATGATTGATCTTCATAAACACATATAAGCATCGAATTTCTTCTTTGGTGTCGTACCAAGCTGAAAACAAAACTTTAAATTGATTTTTTGTTCATTCATTTGGCAGTTATCAGATACGAACCAACGCACTAAACAAGACCTTAGTAAAACAAATCTTAAGGAGAACACTAACGACGCTCAACTAAACAACGGTGGTGGCAGATGGCCAACATCTGCCGCTACACATATGCTGCGTTTTTTTCACCTGTTCTGTCATATTGGCAGTTCTGACTTCATTCATCAAACTTTATTGTCAGAGGCTGTATAATGATTTCAATTTTGTAAAACTGGACTGAAAAACTTTTTTATATAAATTTATTTTAATGATATTAATACTTCAAGATTAGAAAATGAAAAGATTACATCAGTCCATATTTGCAGTATGACAGTTGAAGATGAATTTTTGTAAATATTTGTGAATTACCGCAAAACTAAATCGTATTTTTCTATACCTTTTGAAAAAACCTTTTTATTAAAGCATTGTAATTGAAGCAGTTAGACATTAAAATTAATTATTTTTTAAATTGCTCTAGTGATATGGTGTGGAAGGAATGAGATCAAAGAATTTATACGAGCATTCTTTTTCTCACTTATACAATGTTTTCAATTACGAAGGTTGTAAGATATAATCCTTGTGTATTTTAAGAGAGAATTGTTTCATTTAAATTTACCACTTAAAATTTATTTGTAAATTTCTCAAAGATATTATATTTGTATTAAACTTAAAAATACTGAAATTTGTTTCTTTTTCTGAAAACACAGTTAAATAAGTCTAAAAGCATTATGTAATTCTTCATTTAAGAAAAATATTAAAAACACACTGAGTTTTAAGAATGTGTCAGTAATTTTTATGTATTTTCTTTAAGTATTAAAAACACGCTGAGTTTTATTTCTCAAAAGATATTATATTTGTTTTAAACTTAAAAAATACTGAAATTTGTTTCTTTTTCTGGAAACACAGTTAAATAAGTCTAAAAGCATTATGTAATTTGTCATTTAAGAAAAATATTAAAAACACGCTGAGTTTTAAGAATGTGTCAGTAATTTTTATTTCACATGATCTTTTATTATTCATATTTAAAAATGCGTGTCAAGTAGCTTTAAAAAGAGAGAAATTCTTTATTGGTAGCGTCATTGGCTCTAAATCTTAGAACTTGTTTATTCCCAGAACTTCATACTTTATATTTTTAACTTACAACGCAACTGTTTTTAAGTTCTAGAACTTCAAATTCCAAAAAAATAAAAAAAAAAATCCTTTCTACAAAGCAGCAAGCTGCATTTATAAAAATTCGTATTTTTTCTCTTTAAAAAAAAAAGGTGACAGTTTTTGAAGTATGGATGCCATTTTTTACTTCAATAAAAGTCAAAGAACAGCAACAACAAAAAAAAATAAATAAAATGTAAAATAAAACTTTCGAAGAAATTTTCTTAGACTATATATTCTTGGAATCGTTTTGAAGGCATAATCAGTAGAATTTCTTAATAATGTAAATTTTTTTCAGCTTTTTTGTGAATCCATTATTTATTAGTTTTAAGAATTTGGTTGTAGTTTCAGGAATGTAGTTTTAAATCCTGCAGTATAGAAATTCTGAGAATTATCCTAATTGAATAACATATCACTAAGTATGTCACTCATCTCTATTCTCTATTAATTTATTATGCATTCAAATTCGTTATATTTTACAAATTGACATTCTATTTGAATATATTTTGTTTGAATACACTTACAATGCACATATATTACTGAAACTGAACAAATTGTGTTCTTCTCGCACTACAATGTTTAAGTTTTCTGCTGAAAGGGGAATGTTGGGATTCTATAAAACAAACTTAGCCGTGCATGACTGCCTTAATTTAATCACAGCTTAATAAAACAACTGATTTGCATATTGGTCCATTACCTCATTATAATATGTTTCATGTTGGTTATAATTTTCAGAACTATCTTCCTCGGTTTTGTGTAAAAAATATTTAGTATTACACTATTTTTCTTTCCTTGTGTGATATTTTATACATTTGGAGTCGGTTGAAAAATTTACAAACATTTAACTGAATGTAAGCAAGGAAAAGAAATGGAATTACTTAATTAGTTAAATTTTTTCTCATATATAGTCAAAATTTGAATAACCTCTTTCATTTTATTTTATAAATAACCAACACATTTTAATACGTTATTTAAACGAATCGATACGAACGTCGCAACAACGTAATGGTTAACATATATGCATAGGTCGTTATGGGAGAACTTAGCGAAACATTTAGGGATACGAATGGAGTCTCGTGTGTGTGAGAACATGACAGCAAATGTGTTAAACACACCAATATTAAACGCCACGGAGGGTATGATTTTGCTCCACACGTCTCCTGGGCCACACTGGCGGAACTGGTCAAGTTCAAATGAATGTCGCCTGACCATCCACTCTAAAGCTTGGGCATGTAGCCTGTGGTTCACATGTGTTTGGCCTTCTGAAAAAACACCTGAAAGGGAAGCGCTTTAACTCGTACAACGAACTCAAGACAGTGTTGTCAGATTGTGTGATTTTTCCCGAATTTTGCTACTTTTTAAAACTTTCCGCTACTTTTTTTTATCACATTGCTACTTCACAAATTTTATGCTACTTCTCTTGAAGATTCCACTACTTTGTGCTACTTTCAACCATATATAAAAGTTCAAGAACAAGTTTCCAATAAAATGCAAAAAAAAAAAAAAAAAAAACATAGTGACCTTAGTCTCTAAAGAAAACATGAAGTTTCAAGTATGTTTTACCACTCTGAAACGACACTAAGCGCTGTAATTTCTCCCCCTCACCACCGCCAAGTAACAGATCCTATCTATGCGGGACTCTCCTATTTTGCCACTCTTTTTCCGCTGCAAGTGGTAGAAAAAAAGAAATGATGGGGTTTATTTCTAATTTGACAAAATGATGAAAATGAAACACGTAATATCCTTAAGAAAATAGGCTTGGGGAGAATTTCTATATAAGTATTAAACTGGAAAATTAATAGTAAAAGGACAAATTCTTATAGAACTAAGTATATTGTATAATTGTCATCAACGGTACTGCATTGAATTAAAGAATAAAAATCTATTTTTGTAATTAACTTACATTGCATCACTGAACTTATAAAAAAATGTCTACAATGACAAAAGCAAGCACTCGTCATATAGAGAGATTATGTGATAAAAATTTGATTTAATCCCATTTGAAAGGTTTTTACCTAGATTCTGTGGTTTGGACTATCTCGCATTATGGGTGACCCAGGGATTCTAGAAGGCTCAAAGCCTGACTGACGTCAAGTACATATTAGGGGTTGGAGTTCTAAAACTGAATTTGCAAGGGGCCCTAATATTCTCCTTTGCGCCACTGCCTGAATTCCTCTCTTTTCAATCAATTACTTTTCTTACCATCCCTTTACTTTAATAAATACAAGGATATAATTAAATATTGTTGAGTTACAGCTGCCAATTTTAGCAGAATTTGAGTGGATTAATTTGCTTTTTCAAAGTGACCGTGTCGATCATTGTAAATTACTGAATTCATTTATAAGAGATTTAGCTATAGTTGCTTTAAGCCTTACAACCTAGCAATAAGTAATTCCACTGTGGAAGGGCATATTCCAGAGTGACGTCAAAAAAGACAAAATTAAGGAATCGAATGTGCCTCGAACTGTTTGAGCAGTGGCGTAACGGAGAACATTTGGGCCACCCTGCAAAGTCAGGTTTTGGGTCCCCATGTTGAGTTTTACAAAGGGGCTTTTTACTTGCGTCAGTCAGGCTTTGGGCCCGTTAGAACGCTGGGCCCCCCTCGCGATGCGGGGGTGTACGTTACGCCACTGTGTTTGAGTCACTCTCAGAATCAAAATCACTTTGGAAGAATGAGGGACTTGCTGCGTGTTGATTTCATTCCATCGCTACAAATACTTCAATACAAATCAGAAATTTGTAAAAAAAGACGTAGCAGATCATGATATTTAGCAGGAAGAATTTCAATCTATTTTAAATGAATTAAATAATTTAAGCATTTTAACGTAGTTTTACAAAATTAAAATATATATATATTTATGAATTTCAAGAGAAAATCGATTCGTTACTTTTTGCTACTTTTTCCCCTTTTCGTTCTACTTTGTGCATAAGTTTTTGGCAAATCTGACTCAAGGACGCTATGAAGGATTTTTTCTTGTTACGGCCACATAAATTCTAGGAATAAGGAATCATTCAGTTCATAAATCAATCGGCTTCTTGTGCTAAGGCTTATGGTGTATACTTTGAATTAAGTCTTCGCTTATACCTACAATGACGTTTCATACCTTTCAATTTGAACAACCCTTGTTTTTTATTTCTCTGATGGTTCAAATAATTCATTTCATAGGTTGGCTTAGATATAATGTTGCGTTACTGCCTTTCTCTGTAGATAACAACCGCAGTTAAGTTGACAAAATAGATATTCTTTTCTTTCAGCGGGGTTAGTGGAAAGAATAACAGAAGAAAAATAAATTCCACAATTTTGTATGTGAATGATACTCGGTGAAGGAGTAATCAGTGTAATAAAGAGTCGTTATTTATTGAACCACAGGAGACGCAGGAGATTATTCATAATTCTGTCTTTTGTTTGAAATTCTAACAAATGTTCTATTCTGTGGTTGCAAAGTTCGTTAATCTTTGCTAATCAGGTTGTAATAAAAGATACATGTACTGCTCTTCTGAAAAGGTTGGTAATAAACATTTTGAAAAGCAGATTGGAGAACACAAGTTTTCAGAGAGATGATATTAATGACGTTTGTAATGATTTTTTTTTTCGTATACTCGCATGTATTTGAGAAATAAGTGTAATATGTCTGGAAGGGCAAGATTAGAATGCTAATAAATGCTTAAATATTACTGTTTTGATGCATTCTACTATGATATTTATTAAGGTTATGAGATAATATTGCTGTTATGAGGTTGGAAGTTTATGTGACTGGAAGTACCATAAACTTTTCAAACAAAAGTGGGAGTGGCACTTTAAGACTTCAATACTAATTCAACATAGAATTATAATCCATACGCTCCTAAAAGTAAAATGGTTTCAAGTAATAATTGATTTCCATTTTAAACATCATTTTATAAATTTATATTGCTTAAAACAAATCCCAATGTTTATAACTTTCAACGAATTTTTAATAAGTTCTTTAAAATTCATTTGTGCTTATAATTTTGAAACATTTTTCGAAATTAATGGAAGCGTATTATTTTTAATTTACAAAAAGTTCATGCAGAATAAATTGTTGGTAATGTGTTTAAAACTTTTATTACGATTGTATTTTGAAGTTTCGAAATTAAAGACTAAATGTGAATTACCACTTTTAATTAATTTCCTCATAAATGGAGTTCATTAGTTCATTTTATCAATGACGAAGTAGTATATGCCATTAAAGGAATTCGACATTTGCAAACTTAATGAATCATACTTGATCAACATTCCATTGCACGAAATCACTTTATTATTATAAGCGTTGGAAGACTTTTCAGAATGAAATGGTTTGCATGAATTAATTTCTGAGTGATTTAACATACTAGAAAATAAGTTTCAGTAGAGTCGTGATCCATTTTCTGTTTCACAAGTTTATCAAGTAATTTAGAATTAGCTAGATTGTTTTATATTTATTTAACAGGGGTGAGATATAAAATATATAATTTTAAAATTGTATGTGGGGAAAAATATTTTTTTCCTGAAATTTTAAACAATTCCTTACAATTGTGAATGTCCTCTTATTTTAAAATCAACATTAGCTCTGTTAAGGGAAAGAGTGGTAATAAATAATTAGCCTAGATGTTTAAAAATAATTTATATCATACGCGAAGAAAATAATTTGTAAAAAAACTGTATATCCTATTTTAACATCAATCTATTTTTTAATTGCTTACTGGTAAATTAATGCATACATGAAAAAGTGACACTTAATTTTCTATAAGTAACGTGATTTGAGGAGTTAAAAAGTTTCGCTGAACAACATTTAACCTTCGCTAATAATAGTACACATTATTTAGGTTAAAAAAATTTATTCTATTTTGAGCAAATTGCTTTCTTACCCAATCATTACGAATACGATTGATTCCGTGTCAGCCAATGATAATTATAATAAGAAAACAATGACAAATGAAAAATCAAATCTTCGAGAATATTTTTTTCTGTTAAATATCGATTATAATTCCTCATTATTATGGACAGATAGGAATACGAAATATAAAAAAAAAGAAGTCTGGATCGGGTTATGAATTGCTTGTGGAAATTCATTAAGTAAAGAAGTGCTAATTATAAAGCTTGGCTCTGCAATCTGAAACTCTCAAACAAATTTATATGCCCAATCCAGGTGTTATTAAGTAATTGGCTCCTATTAATATTTTTTTCCATTAAGATACTTATTTTTTACTTACAATCTTATAATTTGAGCCATTCTAGAATTTTTTTTACAAAATCACCAAATGTGTTCTATTTTTCTTTGTAGAAAGTAAAATAAGTAAATAATGTTCAATTTAATAAGACTCGAGTTTAAAATAAAATATACAATTGTAAGTTGAGCTTCATTTTTATCCTGCATTAGTCTATAAATGTATACAACAATTTTATGTTTTAATGCTTTAAAATGAGGAGTATAATCTTGGATTATCCTGCCTTTTTGGATTATAACTTTTTTTGAACTTCTAATGTAGACAAAAGTATACGAAATCGGAATATCGTGATGAAGTGTACACATGGAATAAAATATTTTATCTTTTTATTATTTCATAAGAAAATCTCGTAATACCTTCGGATGAAAGATCACAATTTCATAAGTAATTGATAATAAAAGAAGTTGGATACTGGAGTTGTAACAGTAGCACACGAAAACTTACTGAAAAATTAAAAATTTTGAAAAGTTTATAGTCAATATTTATTTTCACTTTATTGAAATAGGGTTTACTCTGACACAAAATCCTCAAAATTTGGATGCAATGAATAAAATGTTTCTTGTATAGATATAATAAAATAAATTTAACTCAAAACTAACTGATATACATCTAAAATAACCTAATTTTGTAAGCGTTTTCCGGAGGTAAACCAATATAAATAACTTGGTAAAAAAGTTACACAAAATCAAAAGCTAAATTAAGTATCGAGAATTGAATTATTATTTAAAATTGAAAAAATTCAAGTTACGAATTTTTACTCTTTATACTTAACCTAACTAATTGAACGTGTACAAACATTGTTAAAATAAAATCAAAGTTTGTACTTTTGTATTATTTATTATATTACTTTTGAATTTCGACTACATAGACTTGCATTAATCTATTTTATCCCACTGCCTTATTTAGAGGACAGCTAAAAAATATCCTGTGGAAATCATTATATTTATGTTACGAACATTTTTTCAATTGGAATATGTAGGGATATGTATAATATATATACGTATATATATATATATATATATATATATATATATATATATATATATATATATATATATATATATATATATATATATATGCCTCCTTCCTACTTTTAGTTATCTTAGGTATATAACTATATGATTATTTTTATATTTTTGTTTATATGTATATGTATATGTGTGTATAAATTTATATATATGTGTATGTATATGTATATGATTATATATTGAAAAAAATTCTTTTATATTTGATTATATATATATATATATATATATATATATATATATATATATATATATATATATATATATATATATATATATATATATATATAAACTCATATATATATAAACTCATATATATATAAACTCATGTTTATATATATATATAAACATGAGTATATATACATATATATATATATATATATATATATATATATATATATATATATATATATGTATATATACTCATGTTTATAAAATAAAAATAATGAAGTTAAGGCAATGAAAGAGACAGAAACAAAACAAATTTGACTTATTTGTAAAGTCTATTTATTAAACAAAAGGTAAAGAGCAAAAAAGATGCTATATGTTTGACATAATTAATAAAAATTTCGATTTTTACTCCAAAAAAGAACCTATTTATAAAAAACAGTATACATGGTTAGTATGATGGTTAATACGGAGTATGTCTCCCGGACGATGCAATACAGGCCTTACAACACCTAGGCATGCTGAGTATGAAATTTTCAACCTGATCTTGAAGAATATTACACCATTCATTAAGCAATGCCCTCAAGAATTCCGGTAGACAGGTGGGACGGAGTTGACGGGCTTCAATTCGTCGGTCAAGCATATCCCACACATGCTCTATTGGATTCAAGTCCGGTGAGTATGCTGGCCAATCCATACGGGTGATATCCTCCGATTGAAGGCGTTCATCTAAAATGTTTGCACAATGAAGACGGGAGTTGTCATCCATAAACAGAAAATCAGCACCAATGGTGCCCCGAAACAAACGTACATGTTGTTCCAAAATGACATCCCGATAGATGTGGCCTGTCATCGTTACACTCTAAACATGCAGGTCAGTTCTGGAACCAAGAATAATTCCTTCCCAAACGAGCCTTCCTGCACCTCCATAACGTTGTCGTGAAATGGGGTTCTCATGGGTATGACGGGTACCTGACGCTCTCCATATTAAAGTACGGCGAGAATCAGAATGCAAAACATCAGAAAACATCACACAAGACCACTTTTGTGGTGCCCACAATGCATGTTTTCTACTCCAGTTTAATCACTGGCTACAGTGAGTTGCGGTAAGTGGAACACATATGACAGGTTTACGAGCATATAGGCCAATGTGCCTTAAGAGTCTGTAGACGGTCTCTCTTGAAACTGTCGTATCAGTAGCTGAAGAGAGTTGACAAGACAGGTATGATGCTGTGCTCAATCTGTTTCTTTTGGCAGTAACTTCCAAATACCTGTCCTCATTGGACGTTTTAACTCTGGGGCGACCTGTGCTATAACATCTACTCACAGTACCATCATCTTTGAATCGTTGCCAAAGTCTGAAGATGACACTTTGGGTGATTTCAAGTTCCTCTGATAATTTGCATATTCTTCTTCCAGATGTGCGTGATAATTCTACAGATGAAATTTTTATTTTAGAATTCAATTTCTGTGGGACTCTGAATTATCCTTACTTTATGGACATGAGTATATATATATATATATATATATATATATATATATATATATATATATATATATATATATATATATATATATATATGGCTTCTTCTACCGTGGGTTATGTGTTTCTCTCCTTCTCCCTTCCTCACATTGCATATTCTTCACATTAGTGGGCCTTATTTGTATCATTTCATTGCGGTTACATAATTCTTTTTCAGTTTACTTTGACACTTGGAAGAGCATATTTTATGTGATAGGAGTCCTTCGTTATCATCCTAGTGGTTATTTGGAGCTATACTGTTTTTAAGTAATTTTAGCACATTATTTTTAACTGTCCTCTTAACAGGGCAGTGGGACGATACGCATGCAATTGACGCGTTCTTTCTCTATTTACAACTAAGAGTAAAAAAGAAAATAATTCCACTACTAATGTTTCTCCATGCTTAGTTATGTCAAAGCAAATAGTTCTGAAGTTATAGGAAGCATTAGAATTATTAAATAGTTTAGATTCACAGATTAGATCAATGTTGAAATTGCTGTGTTACCACCAGATGCCAGTAAACTAACTGATGAAGATGAAGGAGATGAGAATGATGCAAATACTGATGAGATTTCTGAAAACGATGTTCCTGGGTCTCTATAGGTAAGAACTTAATATAGTTTCCAGCCTGAACAGAACTTAAGTATTTCGACAACACAAAGCGAAAAAAAGCTGAAAGTCATCAGTCATTTCGGATAACGAATATATCACCGCAATATACAAAATGGGAACCACAGGCTGAATCAACTACAAATGACTAGCTCAAGCAAATTAACACTGCATTGAAAGTAAAACTACATCAGGGCATTTTGAGCAGTTTTATTCCAGTGAAGTTTATGATCTCATTGTAAAAGATACTGGGCGATATGCAAAATATGCAAGAAATGAACACGATTTTTTGTTCGCTGCAAACGAAACGTGTGTTTTTATAGGTATTTTGTTACTTATTTATTATTATTCACATACCTCTAAACTTGATTATTGGTCAGATGCTGAAGACCTTGACTTTACCCTGGTGAAAAATGACATGTGTCACGAAATCTTCTGCAAAAGTTGTAATCGTATTTACACTTTGTGGACAATGGAACTGCTAATGAACTAAGTCATCCTGCCAAACATCGATCATTCAAAGTAAAACTTCTAATTGCCATACTAAATGACAATTTTATGAAATTTAGAAACGATTATGAGGACACAAAGATAAAGTTAACGTAAAGAAGCGAATTTGATAAATTCTTGCAATTTGGGGGCGATGTGGATCACCACAAAACTGGTTGGCTGAACTTTATTCCTTCTAAAATTCGTAAACACAGAGTGGTTTTGGCCACTTTTTTTTACGTTCCCAGGATAGGACTATATAAACGCCTGAATAATTCACAAAACTCTCAACAAAAAGGAAGTCCTAAATTTAAGAGTTCCGATGAGGTATAACAATAGTTTATCTAAAAGATCTGTGATAGGAACAAATGGTAGACATAGGAACTCGACTATAACTTCTGGTGTAAAATAAGTAGCTGTAAAGACAGTAATTGTCATCTTTTATTTAAAAGAGAAGAATAGAGTCTTTGTCAAAAAGAGAGGCGCTAAGTAAAACCAAAAACTTACTCTGGCATATGTGACAAAAACACTTTGTCAGGCTTTCTTTCTACCTCTCCACCAAGTTAAGAGTGAAATTCAACTGAAAAGTGAACCATCTTGTAACAAAGAAAATATTATTCAAATAAAGTAAAATTTTGTACTCGGAAATCGCTTTTCAACGTTGAAGAAAACACTAAAACATGTAAGTAGAAATTTTATCCCCTTTATCCAGTATCCTATGTAGAGAACGGGTCAGATTTCTTAGATAAAATGTAAAAAAATTCTCCAATTTTATTATATTTAGTTTATTTAAGTTTAATTAACTTTCGAAAATATCATTCTTCTCAAATTTAAACAAAATAAATAAACTGGGATAAAAAAAAGTTAAAAACTTGACTTTTTGCATAAAAATATCTCATAAGGGCAAATAAGTAGCCTTTTTTCCACTTGTCTTCTGTTTTTTAGAAGTGGCACGTATAATTTCTTTTTTATAAAGTAGTGGCACACAAATTTTTTTGTGTATCAATTAGTGGTAATCTACCCTAATAGGATGTCCACACCTGGTATAATTTTAAAAAATGAAACAAATGACTCAAAACTTTACTTACAAAGTCATATTACCTTACACTATTTTTGTTATAGTCGCCATATTTGTGAAAGCATTTATTGTTACGCGGAAGCATTTTTCTATTACTGATGCTGTACACTACGGTTTTTAAAGATGTAAACCAAGATTTCGTTTCTTCTTCTAGGTTTTCACCATTTGTGAAATGCCCCCCTAAAAGTAATTTAGTTTTGAGAATAAATGAAAATAATGGTTCCAATTTAGGGTCATAAACACGATATTTAAAATTTTCCACTTAAGATGATGGCGTTTTCGCGGTGTTCGTTCTTATGTGCATGAGCTATGACACTTTATACTTTACAATGAGTAATTATATTTCATACTAATATATCCTTTACGGGAAATACAGTATAAAATTATAGTTATTATAACACTATTTTTCTTAAACATAAAAAAATGTAATTACTTGCAGAATAATTTACTAGAATTTTATAGAAGAATTTATCTATAAAAAAACATAAATTAAGTGTGCGTAATACTTCACTAAGACTGAATGGAATGGAAATTAACTTTAATTAACATTAATTGGTTTCCTAGTATTTAAAATAGGTTGGTCAGTTCAGAATGTTTTTGATTTGTATATATATATATCAGTGCTATTAAGTATGTATACTATAATATATGTACGCCCTTAAATACATATAATATCCATTAATTACCTTAAAATCCAGTGTATTCATACTTTCATATGCATTTTTAATGTTTGGGTATATTCGTCGTATATCGCGCACCCCTTTCATAAGAAAGCACCTGGAATGTACTTCTATGCAATACTCTTATGTTCTAAACTCATTTGAAGCGCAGTGGCTGAATGGATAGTGCATCGCGCTTCCACAACACAAGTGCGAGTTTCAAACCCCGGGCTGGGCAATGCTGACTCAGCCTTCCATGCCTTTAAGGGGTCAATAAATGAGTACCAAGCTTGCTTGGAAACTTAAAACAAAGGGTTAACAGACTGACCACCTGGCCGCAACATCTGGTCATGCACCCCAAGGCCCAAAGTCTCGTATACTGAGTTGGGCACAGTAGGCCTTGGCCCTCATGGCATGTTGCACCATTGAGTTAAGTTGATGTCATTTATTCTAGGTATCATCCCAAGCTTTAGGGGTAAATAGTATATGTCTAGAACAACAAGCCTTTAAAATCCTAAGGAATGTCATTTATTTTAAATAAACACTATTTCGATATACATAGAAAAATAATTTTTCTTTTATAGCCATGTCTTTTTTATTTTTAAAGCTTTCATTTTTATGCTCGTCATATAACGCACTTGCTTAGTTTTTGATATTATTATTATTTTTTGTGTTAAAAGTGCAAGTAATACGTCGGATTTTAAGGCAGTTTAATTGTGAATAACAGTCGTAGGCTTGCATAATAGATGGAACTAAAAAGCTTTAGTTAAGAATTTAATTTAAATAAAGAAGTTATTTTTATTTAAAAATTACATAGGCTCAGTTTCTTATGATTTAAATTTATAAAAGAAAGTCATCATTTCACGTAATTAAAAATTGCTTTCACGTAGATAATTTAACTGATTTTTGTGCATTTAATTCACGTGCACTTATTGGGTAAAATAAATAAATAATTTTGAACAAAAATCCATACTATTTGATATAATACCCCAATTGTTTATTTGGAAGCATAAATTTAGAAACTTATCAAACTCTTTAGGTCATTGGTTCTTAAACTTTCGATCAACATGTACCCTCTTTTGTATCAGCCTGACATAACGCAACCCCAAGATTTTGAACACACCTCCCAGACTCTTAAGTTATCTCTACTACTTATACAGGTTTTTCAAAATATTTTTCTCTTTAAGAAAAATGTAACATCTAATTTAAAAAAAAAATTGATGTAGTATTGGCTATGCATTTGCAAGCAATTAATAAAAAAATAAACAAACTGAAATAATATTCTCGATCGAAATACATGTTCTAGTAAAGCTTTTTCTTCGGGGCAATTTAGTGATCTAATCTTGGGGGGCACAACTTTCAATTTTATCCGGAGGTCTTTCGAAGTCCACTAAAAAGGGAAAGAACATTAAATGAGAGACTTTCGTGGACACCAAAACAAAAGTTTTGAGGACCTCCGGAAATTCGAGGAGCGTAGTTTAAGAATCGTTGTTTTGATTCAAATTCAAGCTTAAGGTATTAAATAAGTTAAACCTATTAAACATTAATCAAATGAGATGTGAACTTAAGTATAATTTACCTAAATTTTAAAAAGGAAATTTGTAATACTATATTTAATACTACATCCAAAATTGCTTTTAATGTGGTCAGTAAGCTTTTAATAACGGATTTTGCAACCTCTCATATATTCGGATAAGTGAACCAAATAATTTGGCTTGTTTTTTGAATCCTCTACATGTCCGTAGGACACGGTAATGAGATTGTTACAATTAATTGAGAAATTGGGATTTGATTAGATATAGGAAAGGAGAAAATTCAATTATCTCATTTCGAAGAAATTGATACTTCAGTAATCTTACAGACGCTAACGAGATTTGTCTGCTTCCATTCCTTTCGGCAAGGATCTGAATTCCCATAAATTGAAACTACCTTTAATCTGCTAGAAATTATTCAAAAGGAAATTTTCAAAAGATCTCCTGTCCAGGGAAATTGTTAAATGAGCTTAAGAGAAATTTAAGAATGAGTATGTATCTCAGATCTCTGTAAATCTCAGTTATTTTAATTTTTTTTATTAAACTGTAGTACCCCTACAACTGAGTTTTTGCAACAGGATCACATAGAAGAGGGTCAGTACCTTTAAATTTTACCAACTATTTTTCTTTTATTTTTGTTTGGTGACATATTGTTCAAATACACTTCCTCATTGCTTTGCATAAAAAGGTACATCGTATATGAATTATTTCTACATATGTGCAAAAATTAAAGAAAACTTTCTTAGTTGGAACAGTTTATTACATTTGGATGGGTAGTTCCGTAATAATAAGTCATTACTTTTGGATACCCGAGCACCATGTACTTTGTTTTTTTCTACGTTACCTAGAACAGTGTTTCTCAAACTGTAGGGCGCGTCCCCCTGGGGGGCGCGGTAACCCTGCGAGGGGGACGCAAGCATATTGAAAATAAAAGGTTTAAAAAATATTATTTTGGAATGAAGTAAAACAATATGCTTTCTGACATAATAAAAAATACACATTTACACTGATATAATTTATTTTTATCATCTGGTGATCATCAAAAATAAAAGATTCCACTTCAAACGCTCATTAGCCATATTTGATATTATAACCAAATTAAACAAATATTTTGTTTGCTTTGCGGTCAATATGAGAACGATGAGAGATTTTTTTACGTTTCTTTTAACGATATCAAACGATGAGAGATTTTTTATTACGTTTCTTTTAACCTAAAATATTACTTTAGCTGACCTTCGAACTTACTGGTATGGTTATATCCGCCTTTTTTTAGAGAAGTTGTAATTATATAATATATTTCTGTTTCATTTTTTTTTCCATGTGAAAGAGTTTTATGATATATGGATAAGCATGAGTATTCTGAAACATATAATGCATAATGAAAAACGTTTTACACAATTATTTTTTAGAACATGCTACACTTTCCCCATGAGCAATTTTGTAGTTTTGATTGATGTGTTGTACGACTTATTATGGTTTATAAATATAAATAAGCAGAATATTAAAAAAATGGGCATCTGTGATCCCTATTAAAGGAAGTTGAAACTGATCAAGCAATTGAAGAACCTACTGAAATAATGCATATTAATCAAGATATATAGCGAAAGTAAATATCAGAAAAGCGTGAGACATGAAACGTTTGAGTTGATTTAAAGTTAGCTGGAAAATAACGTTCCTGTGTTGTTAGCGAAAAGTGTCTGTAATTTATGTCCTCTATTCAGGGCACGCACATTTGGAACATTTTCTTTAGTTTTATTGGATTTTTTCTCAAATTTTCTAAGAAAAATTGAAAAGTCTTTGAAAGTAGGTAAGTATATTTTCTCTTAACAAAATTATTCACTGGAATTGTGATTATTATAGTGTATAGTAAAAATAACTATAAAATAAATTATAGTTTTAAAACAAACTAAAAACACGATTTTATAGTGAATCGAACTAAAAAGCAAAAAAAATAAATATATTGCTTAAAATTAAGATATACGAAATTTAATACTTATCTTGTTAATTTGTACAGTTTATAATTATGATAGTATTGTAGCCTTAACATCAAAGTGCATTATTATTGCATTCAGTACATTATTAATGTATAATGGGGGCGCGATAAAAATTATGATTGAAAAGGGGGGCACCAGTAGTGAAAGTTTGAGAACCACTGACCTAGAAGATAAGTTAGAATCAATTCTAAAAAATTAAAAGATCCGAAGTGGGTATCTAACTACATAAAAGTGGATACTTAAATGTTTCAAAATATGTCATTGAGAATTTGATAGCTCAAAATATTACAAACATATTTTTACGAAACATTTTGAGTCTGATATTTACATTATTTTCTAGAAAATTGTGCACTGAACTATTTCTTATTGTATACTTATTTTTGGCGTTATAATCTTTTGCTTAAATAATGGTCTCTTGATGAATGCCACATTTCTTATATATATATATATATATATATATATATATATATATATATATATATATATATATATATATATATATATGTTAGTTTTAATTATATTTAATATTATTTTATGCTCTAAAATTTTTAATTTTAATAAAACTTTAAAATGTTAGTACATTTTCAAGACAAATTTATTTAATTTGTTTTAGTAATGCTTTTATTGCTATAATTTAATTGCTTTTCTTTCTAATTGCTTTAACATTTTTCAAAAATATTGCTGAAGTTTCACTTATAATTGTGTGTGTGATTTTTGCAAATTTCAGATAACTTTTATAAAATATTTTTAGTTAAGTATTAGTATTTATTGGCAGTAATACCTAAAACACCATTTATATTGTTTTAGAATGCTATTTTGTTTTTTAAAAAAAGTTTTTCTAATGTTATCGGATACCTTAAGTTAGTTAAGAATATCTCTATAAATATAATGTTAGAAATAAATTAAGTAACAAAAATAATGGTTACTTACTTCTATGAGAGTAAAATATGAGTTTGAATTAACAATTCACAGACATCCTGCTATCAATAAGTTATGTAAATTCTTCTGAAACTATATATCTGCTGGATTATTCTTTACATTTTCCACTTCGAATCATGATATTCAAAATATATCATTAAATTTTGCAGATGATATTGATTTGACACAGCAGTAGAGATTATTAAATTTATCCCATATTTACAAAGCTTTAAATCTGCTTGATTAATCTGTCGCACATAGTGCTTACACAGAAATTCATTTCATAGCGTATGAGCAGATTGGGACATGTATCGAAGATTAATGATGATGCATTGTGCCCAATTATAGCATCTCTGAACTTAAAGATTCATCTGTGAATAAATATATTAAATTCATATGTATGAAAAGTATAAAAATGTGTGTATTTTTATATGATGTCTAAGAAAATGGACAAAAGAGTTCTCTTTTTAATGTGTCTTATTTTAATAATAAAACACGAATTTAGAAAATGCTTTCAATGAATATACTTTTTCATTATTTCCCTTAATTAATGAATATTTACATTCAATATATTTGTTTTTGTAAATATTTTTCAAGGATATATTCTATTGGTTTGAAGGAGTTTATCAATTCCAGTTAAATATATTGAATCAGTTATCTGCTATACAATAATATTTGTATTGAACACTGACACATTTTCACACTAGAACGTCCGGGATTTCAATTAGCCTTATACGTCCACCGGTGCCGTCCCCACCATGATATAAAATAAACAAAAACGTTGTACTAATTAATTACAGGACTACTATTTATTATGGTTTAGTTTAATAACTTTTTAATATTATTTAATGTTATTATCATATATTATGACTGATTATATAATAAAAAACTAACATTCTCATTATATTTCATGAAGCTTGCTGGACCACTGCTTTGTCGAAAAAATTTCGAGTTGCTAATATGCAAGAAACCATTGCAGTATAAATTATGTGCGTGCCATCCCTAGCGACGTATGTATCAAGATTTACCGGGATATTAGCAATTACATCTGTACTTTCTACTGATTCTTCGCAGTGACTTTCAGTCAGTCTTGTGTTTTTATAGCAGTGTTTCTCAAACTGTGGGGCGCGATAACCCTACGAGGGGGGGGGACGAGCATATCGAAAATAAAAATATTTAAAAATAATTAATTTACTTTAATGAATTAAAACAAAATACTTTCAGACATAATAAAAAATACACTTTCACTCTGATATAATTTATAGGCGCGCGCGCGCGATATTAAATCAACAAAAATAAATTTCTTCAATACCTAATTAGATATCTTTGATCTAAAACCAAAAAAAAATTTATTTGATTTGCTGTAATCCCATGATGAGATATTTTTTTATTACGCTTTCTGTTTAAACCTAACATGCAACTCTTTCAGAGGAAAAACAGATCCCAGACGCAGAATCGAAAAAATTTAGGAACATAAAAAACCCATCACTGTCATTATTTTTGAAATACTGCACATTATAGCTGTAATCTGTTTAACCTTCTAAGTTATTGATACAGTTACTGATGAACCCTCTCTTATGTGTTTGTTTCTTATTTAGGGAAGTTGTAAGTAATGTATTTTTCTGTTACGCTTTTTTCCACGCTAAAGAGTTTTATGATATTTGGAAACGACGGAGAGCACTTTGAAGGACTACTTGGCCAAGACTTATTTTTACGAGTATTCTATACATATAAAGCATAACGCGAAAAACGTTTTACACAATTTCATATAATCATAATGAATACACTTTTTACCCAGAAGTGGTTGCGCGGGACGCACAGATTACGAAATCGTTAATTCTGGCAAAAATTTATTTGTTACCAAAGAAAAATTGAAAAGTCCTTGAAAGTAGGTAAGTAAACTTTCTCTTATATAATTAAATTATTCACTGGAATCACGATTTTTATCGTGTACAATAAAATAATTATAAAAAAAGGATTGGGGTGAATCAATAACCCCGCTCGACCGTATCGAGTGCGTGCCTGCTCTCGGGTTAAAACATGTTGAAGTCTTTTCGCTTTAAATATTAAAAATAATACAGTTATTCTTCATCGGAATTTTATATTATTGTTTATTATTTAAAATCAAATATAAATGCTAATTCTGTGAGGCTTAAAATTACCATTCGCTTAAAACTAATTATAATTTGAGCAACCATTTTAAAAGAATCATTTTACATTTTTGTAAACATTGTAGAGCATTTGGCTTTGCACTCCTTACAATTCAGCTATTATATCAATAATGTTTTATTTTCTTATAAATGAACTCGGGCAAAGAGCGGGCACTTCAGCTGGTATACTTTTAATGCATCAGTGCTGCACAGAGTATTTTATAACTAATTAATACTAAATTAAGAACAAGTTTAATAAGTATTAGCGACTTCCATGGGCTTTTCTTTTAAAGCAAAGTTTTTATAATTAATGCTTATGATTAGAAATTCACCCTCTGAGTTATCTTTCTATATTTAGCAGATCTCTATATTTTGTCTTCTAAGCAGCCATCGCATTTTGCAATATGTTCAATTTAAAAATTAGAGAAAAGAAAAATAACATAATAATTATCCTATTATTTTACTTATTTATTTATTTTTTGCTTTAAAGTAGTATACAAATTTTTAATACTCATGTTACTAATTTGTATGGTTTAAAATTAAGATCGCCTATTGTAGCTTTAGCATCAAAGTGCACTATTATTGCATTCAGTACATTATTAATGTATAAGGGGGGTGCGATAAAAATTGTAATCGAAAAGGGGGCACCAGTATTGAAAGTTTGAGAAGCACTGCTTTATAGGAATCTAAATTAGAGCATGGCAGCTAACCACCTCCAATTAATTCTCAGAAGACTCGCGACAAATTAGCAATTTCATCAGGGATTAGATTTTTCTATGAGTCTTCGTTTCAGGATGTCTACTCTGCACAATTTTCGAAAATTGATTAATTTCTTTTTTGGAGCAGATAAGCAAATGAAATGTAACGAAACACTTAGACGCATTTTTTTTTTTTTTACTCATTCATTTCCGTTGTGAACCCAATATCACTGCATTCAAGTTCACATAAATGTCCTATTTTACTTCCGGAAGTTTGTTTTAATAATGGTATCTTCTTAGTGAGCTATGTTTTGCTGAACGACAGGTATTTATAATGATACATTATCTTGGTGATGAAATAACACCAGTGGGACGATCTAGGTATATTTAGTTGTAAAATATTTCCTTATTAACCAAGAACCACAAAATGGTTTCTGTAGAAAATGATTAAAAATGTAGAAAAATGTTCAAATTCCCTGCAAAAATGTGAAAAAGAAAACTAACTAAACAGACCCCGCTATCCAATCGATCTATCTAAAGAATTTATTAACATATAGTATTTCTGAGCGATTGACAGCTAAAATAAATAAAATAATAATTATGAAAAAATAATGAAGTTTTAAAACGTACAGAAAAAAGCGAGTTCTGACTGCGTTTAAATCTAAACGTATCATTGAATTCTACATTCTAGATTTAATCAGCCTTAGGGATTGTTACAATTTAGTGGAATTGAATTTTAAAAGCTATTTTAACTCTAAAATGTTACAAATGCCATTAGTTAAAGAAACTGTATACATAAAATAATTTAACTTCCTTTTGTTAAAACTAATTTAAATGTTATTTTGGAAACATGGAATGTATTACCTTTAATTTGAATTATTTCATTAGTTTCTTGCTAATTGATTAGATACTTCTAACGTTACCTTCAAGTTACGAATCCATAATTTCAATTAGAGAGATAACACAATTTAATAAATTATTTTGTGAAAGCTTTAATTCGGCCATGAATTCTGAATTCGGGATTCTACAGAATGTAGAATGAATGGTACTGTGGTAAAGAAAGTATCTACACTAATTAAAAGTCGATTTAATGAGCCTGTATTTGTAATGCAGCACCCCCCTCCAAAAAAATATGTAGATATATAAAATTCCGTAAATTGAAACTATGAGCGATAACACGTTTAGAGAATTTTAACATAGTAGAATCCCGAAAACTTGGTCTAATGTGGAACAAATGGCGACCATTTTTGTGAAAAATTTCGAGGATTTCGACAACGGGTTAAAAATGAATAAGTTCAAGTGTTTCCTAAGAAAATATTGTAACGCAATTATAAGTATTGTTTGCTTTAAATTCAGCAAAAAGTAAACTGCCAAAAGGAACAAAGGAAAAGAAGGTATAATATGAAGGCATAGAGCATATACTACATGAAAACTAAAATTAATGAATGAATAGTATACATCAACTTACCTGATCAAGCATACTTCAGAAAAATATTTCATGAAAGCATAAATATGTCTTTAATAACACATAAGAAGCCGGTATTGCAAAAACTGGTTACTTTTTTTAAACTACATTCTTCTCTACTGCTCTCTGCGTTTTGTTGATTCATCACGAATACAACGAAAGTACAATAAGTCCATTACCAATGCACCTTATTGTTCAAAATATTTAAGGGTGGTTTCTACAACCTTTAGCCAATTACTATGGTATATTTAAGGAGTTTGTACGGTGCCATCAACGTTAATGCCCTTTGCCATTGCCCGGTATTTTTTATTAACTGTAACAAAAGGAACCATTTCTGCATCGGGCACCCTAAAAGAATGAATCCGAGTTATCCAGACTATAAGGTTATCAAATGCAGGGTTTTCGAAATTCTAATGTAACTCTTCTTATTGGTTTGTTTCTTTTAATTCATTTCTTAAGCAGCATTTCAAACATCTGGAGAAATAATATCATCACGTCTATCTCTGAAAACGACAAGTATTCATGTATTTACCCCCTTTTACAGATCATTATATACTAGGAACATTATAATCTGTATCGCTAACTTATTCAATAAAATATTTGTGACATAATTAAGTTTATCTTTTCCTATAAATTACAGAAAAAAGTATATTTCTACAGCATTTTCATTTTAGTACTACCAATACAGTATTTATTCGCACCAGATTAACCACCTGACCTGAATTTTTGCTCATGTACCTCAGTGTCCAAGGTCCCAAAAACTGATATGGTCACAGTAGTTCTTGACCCTCATGGGCTGCTGCGCTGCTGAGTTAATATTTAGTTTTGGGTTTAACACACCGAATCTATAATTTTCACTTTGCACTTTTGATAATTCAATCGAAGCTAAGCCTATTTTATCTTTTTTTCCGTAATTTCAAGCAAAATAGATTTGATTTATACGTTTTAGAATATTTTTAGCTTTAGTTAAGTCGTTAAATGTAGTTAATGGTTAATATTGTAATTTTTGTTCAAATTACTCTTTAGCGTTGTGGATGGAGGACGATTTTTTTAAATCCATCCACTAATATGCAGTAGTATTTGTTTTAAAAAAATTAGATAACTGTATACGTTTTTATTACATAATTTTATCTGTGAATTTTCATTCGATGTGTGTGAGTTAGCTTCTGTAAAACATTTTAAATGATTTCTTTTTATACTACTGTTAATATAAATATGACTATTTATTTCTCAACTTTATTCTTCATCATTAGTATTTTTTTGTTTGTCCAGAAATGTTTATTGGATTTTCATCAAAATTGGGACTTAATTTATCAATTTTAGATAGCTTTTTCACTAAGGCTGACATTGTAACTTCTATTTCACAAGGAGACCTTTACTTATGTTCATGATTATTTAAAGATTAACACCTCTTTTCGTACACATTGCTGTAATGCTCAGTGGTGTGTGTAGATCACATATATACTGTGTTCAAAACGTTATATGGTAGAACTCGATCAAAGTGGGACTTATTTTTTTTATCTTAGAATTATTTAGATTTCACATTTAACGCTGTTTTTTTTAATATAAAACTGCTTTGCATTTGGATTTATTCTTTTTATAACGACTGAATTAACTTACCTTTATATTTATGGTTATTACTTGCGTAATATGGTGTTTTACTGATACAAGTCTGGATTGAGTGGGTTTTATATGGTTCGTTTATTTTGTTTTAAATAATACCACGAACGCTTGAGCTGTTATAAATAAAAATGCATTATTTTACCACTTAGTGTCTAATAATGACAATGACGCCCTTTTCTTCACTTCCATTTTTTATTTGTCCAATGTTAATACACAACCATATAGTGTTATTCTATAGGCTGTCTAATACCTTTCATTCACAAGGCAAAAAGAGCAACTACGCATTTTGCAAGATATACTATTGAAAGACAGATTATGTATTGCTTATATCCGAATGAGTGAAGTTTAAATATTCTAACATACTTATAAAGTGTTTTGAAACTTCAAATTAGTCTACCTGGTTATAGTTCTTAAAAAAACTAGAACCAACTATCACTGTGTAATTCAGTGATTTTCAAACTGTGTTCCATGGAATTCTGGGGTTCAATTAGGCATACCCACAGTGGTTCATCGAGTCGCAATAAAAAATTGAAAAGAAAATTATAAATTTTTATGCAAAATTTATTCATTTTCTCTATCTAAAGCTCATCCAAATAATTAAAACTGAAGTTTTTATTTATATATAATGCGTAACAGTATTTTTATTACTTTTTAAAATTTCATATATTGTAAAATGATAAAATAATATATTAAAATGTTTTTATTCATATTCATTAACTATTAAATTATGAACATTCTATTTTTAATATGTCGGGTTCCTCGAAATGATTTTATACTCATTCGTAGAATATTTTTCAAAATTAAATAGCTTTCAAATGAAAAATGCATCTTTTTCATTTGTGGGGAAAAAACCTTTCATAATAAAGGATAGAGAACAACTGTTCGATACATATCAACAAATTCGACCTTTAAATCTAAGTTTAAGAAATAGCAACTCCTAAATTTGAGGTTGCAATTTTTTCGCCTGCAGCTATAAACTTATAATGCCATTCAGAACAACGAATTTAAGTGAAAAGTATTTTTTAAGGAAAGTGGATACAAAAACAAAATATAAAAACGAATTAAACACAGAAAAATAAATGTGAGAGACAATTATTTCAGTTGACCGAGACTTCTACAATTCGAGTAAAAAAAATCAAGTATATATACCAGTTACTAAATATAATTGGTGACCCTTGAATCACAATTTAATATTATTAATGAGTAAATTATGAAAAACACAGCTTAAAATATTTTAATTATAATTTTAATACTATATTAAATTCCCTTTACATAAAGTTTCTGCAACCTGGTGATCTACTACGAATACTATTTTAGGATATATTCCCCTGCGTGTGCGTGGAATAGGACATCTCACAGTTTCAAGGGCTTTGTGAGTCAGTACATTTTAAAGAACACTGGTGTAATGTTACCAAACTAAGCATCAAGAAGCATATGCTTAATGTTAGTAAAGTTACTAGTCCTACTGGGCATTTTAGCATTACGCTGAAACTGTGGATACTACGTGGATGCTCTAAGCGAATTTCTCGAAATTCCTTTCAGATTTAAATGCAACATCGAAAAATCTTTCTGCCATATGACATCGTAGCTTAATTTTGCTTCTTAATTTAAGCAAATTTTTGGAGATCTTTATGCTATATTTATCAACCTATTCAATCTTTCATTTGTTCTTTGAATCTTTGTTCCACGAAACGTTTTTACACGCACAAAGTATTTTTACAGTGAACCATAGTTAAGATGATGGTTCATTCAATTTGACACAAATACCCCAATGTTTCCACTTTGTAACTTGAAATTAATCCCAGCCTACTCACTTTTATGAAATTGTTATCTTATTTTCCTTTTAGACAGAGTGGTTTATAAAATGTGGATATTTTTGCTGTATGACGCCAATATGTTTTTTATTATACTCTATAGTTTCTAAGAAAATTGTTCTTTTTTTCATTTCATGTTTGTATATACATTAAAAGAATAAAGGTTTTTCTCTCTTTTTATGGAAACACTTAGCAAAAAAAATATTGGTATTTCTTTCAATAACATGATGCTATGCAAAATGTTTAAAATAATTTTGAAAACATGCAGAGTAGGTAGACAAATGAAGAACAGGGTGAAAACCTTCTAAGCTAAGATGGTATCCATACAATCACCTTCAAAATCTCAACATTTTTTCAATTATGTATGGACATGTTGGCAATTTATAATGAAGCTAATGCAGCTATAGTTAAAATATACCCTGCTATGTGCACTTTATTTGACTTCATTTCAAATTTTGAAAGATAATTTACTTTTTTAATTTATTTGCGAAATGAATCCATTAAAAAAGTGAAATACTTTTAAAATCAGGCTGAATAGTGTGACACAAATAATCAAATTAGCAAGTACATTTTTCCCATGAAAATATTTTTAATGATTAATTTTTTCGACGCCTTTAAGATTTACTCGAAAGGACATTGGTAACAAATATCGTCATTTTCATGAACCTTACTCAAATGAGGAGTACAACACTAGAACTATACCTACCTCTTCTAACTTCTAAATTAGAAAACATGAAGTTTCATTTTTGAAATGTAGCAGATCTAATTTCACATATTCGCAACATGACATGTAGGTGATGAACATGTTGAAAGATTGAAACATCGCTTGTTGTTACCTCATGGCTGTTACTACTCGACACTATGCCCTTAAATAAAATATAAATCTTTTATCCCTTTAAGACCTAAATTGTTTTTTTTTTCTTTAAATATTAAATTCTTTTGGTTATTAATATTATATGGAACCCAATGACAATGGAAAATAATAAAAAAATCCCGCTTTCCCACCCACCTGGAACGTAAACAGTACCCGCACGACCGTGTGGGTTGGGCGTTATCTGTGGAACAGGTCACCTATAAAATTTTACGAGTAATACATTTTTAGCTCTAACTAGATAGAAGAAACAATCTTAATTTAACTAAAAGTGTTACACACACACTACAAATAAGGAAATTATTAATGTATAATTTACTATTTTTAGCTCATTATTTATGTATTGCAAAAATATTTTATTTTGTTTTTGACAAGTATAATTAACCATTGCATTTTTCACAACATTTTTTACATGGAAATGGCTATACATGTCAAGCCTTTTATCCTGGAATGGCCAGGATAAAAGCCATGACATGTATAGCAGGTGGATTATAACGCCTCGATCTTTTTGCGAGGGGAATTACAGCACTGTTATCTTCAGCATCAGTTAAAATACTTTTGTTAGTAAGTGGAGAGACTGATAACGCGATTCAACTATCTATAACTTAAATTTTAAGCGTTACATTTTGATTTTTAGAGGAACTTTACTTGATATTGCATCTTGTTTGTATAGAAATCAAAAATTTGCAACAACTAAATTAATGAAAGGGATGTGTTCAAGGTACTTTTATGGTAAAGAATGATCCAAAATTGTCTTTCCATTTCAAATATTCCCATGTTTTTCTTAATCACTCTCATCTGAACTTGATTCTCCTTCCATGATACGCAATTAATATATTTTGTTCATAGCATTATAATCAACCGAGAGATCACTAAGTTCTGACCGAAGTTCAATCTGATTTATTCATTAATTGCAAGATTTCTTCTATGAGAATTCTTCACCTTTTAGACACCTAAAAGAGTTTTTGGTTAAAAGTTAGTACACTATTCCATGAAAAATAGTAAACTGTATCAGAAAACTTTTGTTGTCAAATATATATATATATATATATATATATATATATATATATATATTTAAACCACACACCATTATAACTCCCACTGAAAGACTAAAAGTTTTTTTTTTTTTTTTTTGGGAGATATGGATGCAGATATTTGTGAAGAGTATAAAAATGCCATACTCCTGAACAAATGTGTTAAAAAGAAAATTAATTGCAAAAAAGAGAAATAAAGAAAAGGACTCATCCCCAAGAAAATTTCGTATTAATTATATAACTATATATTTCATTTTTACTCAGGTTTTCAAAATTATTGAAACAGAAAAGGAAATTCGCATTGTAAGTAATTTCCTTTACAGCTGCATTGACTAAAATAACGCCCAACCTGCACGGTCATGTGGGTAACGAAATTCCGACTCTTACAAGCAACATTATGAGATTAAAATTAATATTTTTTTCTATTTTGCAATTATTTAAACTTTAGTGCACAAATTTGTATCCAAGCAATAAGAAATATATTGCTAATTACCTTTATACGACAGTTAAAAAGAAGACGCTTTTTCGTTGTATTTGGAAACAAAGCTAGATTTGCCAGCTAAAGTAAAACATGAACCACAACTATCGTCATTTGATAAAAAGTAACACTTTACACTTTCTGTTAACCGGCTAAATTGTTAATTTCAAGCTTTTTTTGCATACGACTACTCAAGATGCAAAAATGTATAAGAATATCTAACCCGTTGAGTCTTAAAGGGTTATAATATATAAAATTCTTATAATAATAATAATTTTTCTTTCCACTGAATATTTACGTAAATATACACTCATTGCCATAGCAAGTCGTTCAAAATGAAACGAAACTTTACATATGTAAGTACTACTTTGATTTAAGTAAGCGATTAGAAAATCAAAGAAAATGGATAATTTATTGCAGAAAAAAGTACAAATGAATGGAAATTTTAGCTTTCTGTTGGTCCCCTTCTAGCGCGGATGCACGATGCGATACTTGCAGGCATTGAGGCAAACACGCTCTGTATGATGTCTTGAGATATCTTGGACCACAGTTGCTGTAAACTCTCATCTTATTTGAACCAAACTCGTAGGTGGTCCAACTTGCTGTCTCAAATGATCGCAGATATGCTTGAATGGTGATAAATATCTGTTGATCAAGCAGGCCATGGAAATGTGGTAATGTGGTGGAGACAGTCTTATGACATCCTTGCTGTATGTGACCGAGCATTTTTTGTTGAAAAATGGATCCTGGGAACCCTATCATGAGTGACAACACATAAGCCTGAAGGATGTCATGGACGTGCCCCTGGGCTATTATTGTTCCATGGATCGATATTAGGGGTGATCGTATATCGTCAGCAATGACTCCCCATACCGTCAAACCAGCTGTGGAAGCGGGGTGTCGCTGTAAAGCGATGACAGGACTGAAACGTTCACTACGGGATTTCCTCACACGAAAACGATTGCCATCACTGCTCAAATCGAATCTAGATTTGTCACTGAAGACGACTGGCTTCATTCTGTTGCAGTACAATCCCGTCGTGCGCAACACCACTCCCATTAGGCATCGTGGGTGGGTGTCATGGGCACCATACGTAATACCAGATGTCCTACAGCGAGGTACCTTGCTAAGATTCGGGAAAGCGCAGGGGCACATCGTGAAGGTGCTGTCTGTGTCTGGACAGCGGTCATTAAGGCAGTTGGTTCTATGCGTGCGTGTCGTACTGTGTGACAGTCTGATCGACGACTGGTCTGTCGAGGGCGTCCTCAGCCTGGTCACTGTGTAACTGACTTCTCTTTTGTCCACTCGTCCCAACACCTCCTCACGGTCAAATCAGAAAGGATTACTTGACTAGCTACCTGCCGTACTGACGAACCATCTTCCATAACCCTGATGATTGTTTCCTTCCCAAACTTGGACAACTGCTCATATTGTATTTGATGGAGGATTAAGGGCATCTTTACATCAGCGTTTCCATTGTAAAATATATTGAGTACACTCAAACAAGGTCTGTTTTATACTCCAATGAGATCGAAGTTCAACGCCCTCTATTGGCATTATGCAATGTGCATTGACGTTGTAATTTTAATCATTTGCATATCTGCCCGATATGTACCTTCATGCCAAGTTTCTTTACGACTCCAGGATTATTTCTTGGTGCGCAAATTTTTATAGAAATGAGTGTACATTCCATCCAACAGATTGAAATATAAACTAATATAGCAGAAGAAATTGGTGAAATATGTTGGTCTAAGAACTACATTCTTTAAATGATAAATGTAATTACGTAAATGCATTACTTTTATTGTTATAATGCAAACACATAAAATTTTTAGAGTGTTCACAAAAAAGGTTACTGAAAATAATAATAATTACAATGTTATTATAATCATGACTCAAGTGAATGAAACTTCAAAAATATGTTACGAAGTGTATGCAATTCAAATGGATCAGGTCAAATGAAAAAGTCAAATTTAAACTAAACAATCTTCAAGCATCAGTCAAATATTAATTCAAACAAGAGATAATAATTAGCAAATTAATATCATAAGGAAAAGCACTACATTCAATGTCTCAATTCGTCTGGAAGTGGGTACATTCCTTATAAATCCTGAAAGTTCAACGGATTTATATGATTTAATAACATGTTTACAATTAGTTCAGTAACTAATGGTGTTGATTAGATTTAGGAAGGCGCAAAATTTTTAATCATCCTCAATTCAAAGAAAGCGGGTCTTTAATAATCTCACCTCCACTAATGAGATTTTTCCACTTTGTTTCTTATTTTTAATAAAATTTCCAATTAAGAACGTATTTAAACATCATGTTATATTTATCTAAAAAAATAACTTAAAAAAGAGTCATTGAGAATTTCATTTCATAACTGAGGAAGGGAATTTTATATAAATTTAGGTGGAATCAATAGTATATAAATCGGAAGTGTTTCCGATATACTACTGTAATATTTACTTATGTTAGAATTACTGCATCGCAGTATATTTTTAGGAAATCATTTAACTAGTGACAATAATAATAGAACAGAAAGCAATGATTTAATTCCAGATTTATCTAAAGACCTCAGTAATATATGCAGGTCAAATCACTCTTAAAAAATTAAGTTTTTCTGATACAGTTTAAAAATAATCAGGAACTTGCTTATTATAAAATATGTATTCAAGTTCGTCAATACAAAATACGTCACCGATTTAAAAATTGTCACCAAATACTTTAATCGTTATTACAATTGTTGTGAAATGCTCAAGAACCGTTTCCGCTACTAACTACTCATCGCCACATCTGGCAGCGTCTTTTGATTTGCGAAATTGGTCGAGAAGTATGTACCGAGATTTGTAAAATCTTGAAGTCATAAGTAAAATTTGATCTATATTCAAAATTAGAATTTATATAGTCAATTAAAATTCACAGAGAAGTATATATTTATGTATATATTAATTCAAACCAAAACCAGAAACCGGTATACCATTCTAAAATAAATTCCTTCAATTATTGGACTTATTTGACCGAAATAAAAAAGTATGGATACTAAGATATCTATGATCATAGTACTTTCTGAATATTTCGTCATCAAAATATTTTAACTTTTAAATAAAACATAGAAAACTAGCTTTAATTTAATATATTTTTGTTGATTTATCTTTCAGATAATTTATTCTATTATAAAACCTGCTCGAGCTCAGACATAAAATGTAAAAGTTTAAATATGAACCAAGGGGGAAATAAAGAAAAATTTTGCACTAGAGAGAGTGTTAACACAAAAAATGATTACTGGATTATACTTAAGGACTTGATAAAACAACTTGTTTTATTAGCAGGAGAGTTTGACTCATTTTTCATAGGTTTCTTTATTTTTCACAACTTTTTAAAGAATGTTTTGTTTGAACCAATCTGATAACTGAAACAGGTAATGAAGCATGCTTTTAAGAAATCAAAAACTACATTGATTACCCCGTATGAAAACAAATGTTCAAAATATTCTAAATGAACCAATCATTTCCAAACCGGTAAAATTTTAAACATGCTCAAATTTGTTGGCTATCGATAGAATGTTTGAAATAGTTAAAACTCGAGGCAATATATACTTCGAAAAGAAAATTTTTTAAAGAGTAATATGTTTTCTATTGTTATCTTCAATGGCACGCATATCACAAGAAAATACTTTGAAAATATTCTACGTTCCACGGGATGATGTATAATTTTGTTTCTTTTGCTAGCTTTAATTTTTGTCATACACCCAATTTATTTTTTACACGGTAGATACGTTCCTTAAAAAACTCATGCAAAGAAAATTCGTGTAAAATGAATAAGCCCTACAAATTTTTCCAAAAACACTTCGCTAAAAAAGTAACAATGAAATACATGTTACATATTCATAACAAAAATAATTAATTTTTATTACAAAAAAAATAATTTGTGTATAGTGGAAATTTATACATGTAAAAATAATATAAATTGTTACTAACATATAAAAAACAAATTGAAATTAGGAATAATATGACTAACTAACAACTATTCATCGCTACTTCATAACAAATGTGCACGTTTATTACGAACTAGATCAAAAATACTATCATCAGTAGGTGTGTCAAATAAGTCACGCAGAACTGTTGGTTTAGATTCGAATGAAGAATTTTGTTAATTTTTAGTTGTATCTGTTTTTTTCTTACAAAGTCTATTATTATAAAATTTTTCTTTTTTTAATTTATTTACTTTTTGTTTGGTTTCTCGTGTTTCTTATATATTTCTTTATATGCAGCTGCACAAAACTTAAGCTAACGTTGGGATTTTATTGCAAGCTCTATGCCTGAATCATGAGTAAGATAATCTTAATTTTTATTTGTTACAAATTTCAAGCCCTCTCGAATTTAATCAGTTGTAAATAGTAGAACTTAACCTTCGGCTTCGTCATTATGGCTTTATGTATTACCATAAACTGTAACAAATTCGATTAAATCATCCTCATCCCAAGTCTACGAATCGTCTTATTTTTTGCGGATTCGAGCTGGAACAAAAATTATTGTAAAACAGAAATGATAAAAAAAAATCGTTAAATTCCTGTACCGTGTTATTTCAAAATCGTGTAAAAAAGACCGTGTAAAATTAGTTTGATGTACCTTTAAGGCAAGGTTAACTACGAAATCTATTTACAAAATAGCAAGTTCGGAATATCATGAGGCATCAGTTTGGACTATCCTTTTAAGAATTCTAGTAGATCTCAGTAATCAACGGAAGTAATTGATTACAAAACCATTAAAACAGACTTCTGCCAACTCTACGAACTGATATGAAACGTTAACAGTTGATAGAAAATTGATTCATTCCATAGTTAACTCTATGAGTTTTAACTTGAATGAATAATCTCCTTTTTTAATCAATGAATAATTCATTTAGTTTTGGGGAATTTTATATTTTGTAATTTTTATATTCATAAATATTTATTTCCAAATTTTCATCTTGTTTCAATAATATATTAATAATGTAAATCTAGTATATTATTATTTTCTTTTATATAAGATTTGTTTCCTACAAAAATAAATTATAAAAGCAAGATTTTTGTAATTTAAAGACAAACAAAATAAAAAACTTTCTTTTATATTTTCTACAATATCTCACATTCTCAGAAAGCACTTTATTTTACCTAGAAAGTTAAAAAAAGTAAACTTATTCTAATTGAAAAAATGTTTTTTAGTTCTATTCTCGAAACTTGCATAAACTTTCAACTGATCACTTAGCTTTGCAAAATTTTTTGTATTCCGTCTTTCCACAACTCTCAAACAAGAAATAGCTCATTTCTGAAACTAAATGGGTTCTCATGTGGGGCATTTAGAAGTAAAAAATATATCTAGTTGAAGATATTTATTATACACATAGAGATGATAATGTAAACAAGATTATAATTCAAACCTGAGTTTAAAAAGTAAAAATTCTCGAAACAACACGTAATTTATGTTTGGAATCATTGGAAGCCTTTAATTAATATGTTGCTTTGAAGAATGATTGAACGATAATTAGTATCTTATTGAGTATCTTTTTTTGCATCAAGTTTTTATCTTGTATACCATATTTTCTAAGCATTCTTTCATGTTCTTGTTACATATTGCTTTATTGGAATGATCAGTTCAACCATCTTTTGTCACATATGGATTTGTTGGAAAGATCAATTTAAAAATACAAATCAGCCAAAATATCACACAAGTACGGGACCTGAGTACCAGAACAATTTAACATGGGAAAAGTGAAAATTTAAATATGTGAAACCTTAATAGAACATGGGAGATGTAGTATTTACATAGAGTTCTTGAAAGTTCTGATATTCTAATATAGTTTGCTTATCTCAACATGTGTTCGAGATACTATATCTAGTTTTGGTCATATATCCGAATTATAAATTTGGCATTTACTAGATGGAAGGATGCATTTTTATTAAGATGATGCGCCATGCAATCGTGGTATGGTTACCGTCTGAAGTTTGCCAGAGCCTCTCTAATGAGCTTTTGGCAAGACTTTTCCATGTGTCTTGAATGTAAGTCCAGTATTTTATTGTTGATTTTGCTGACTGGTGAGATATAAAAATATTCACTAATTTCTCAAAAAAAACATTTTTAAATGACTATGGAGGATTTGGTTTGTTGTCTTGTAGCTCAAGTGTTTTTCCCTTGACTAGTATGTCTATTTTTTTTCAGTCAATACCCACATGTGAAAGGATCCTTTGAAAAAGCGATTGCTTTGTTGTATTTATAAAGAAACTTTCATATTTTGGAGGAAGCTTCAAATAATATTTCTGTAAATCATCAAAAGTCTTTAATTTGAAACAATATATGAGAAATAAATTCTTAAAAAAGAATATGAAGCATTTTAAGAATAAATCTAATATTAAGCAGTTCTATAAAATAAATGTTTGTATAGAATACCCACAAAAGTACGCTGCATGATCTTAAATTACTAAGGAACGAAAATTTATTGAGACAGACTATAGTATTTGTGTGATGTTTTTCCAGATGTACAGCCCCAAAAACGCACACACGCTTTTTAATTAATAACATCTATATTTTTTTGCTAATTTTATTAGATCTGCTAATATTTGTCTTGAAATTTCCCTATGCATGAAGTTTGCCTAATTTTTATGTGAATGGAAAAATGTGGTTTTTAGTTCTTAAAAAAATTAATTGAATGAACTATGCTAAAGTTTCAGAGTATAATCAGTTTTACATAGAACTGGTTTGGAGGCGGAATATTTTTAAAAAAAATTAAAAAAACATATTTTCACTCTTAGTACTGACAAAAATTATTTTGATTCTCAGCAACTTTTATCTCGCCATCAAGAAAGAGAGATTAGAAGCAAAAAAAAACTTGCATATAAATAATATTCGTATTGATTTGTTTAATACTTGTAATTTATTTATCCTTCTTGGCCATAATTTATTTTTATTGACAGAACTTAGAAAATCACGTAGAATTTATATTTTATTGACAGAACTTAGAAAATCACGTAGAATTTAAACACAGCAAAATCGAGAACAGTACTATTCACATTCAATACATTTACTTTTTTATTTCATGAATTATGCCAGTATTTCTTCGAGAAAAGGGGGAAAATATGTTCATATGTTTATAAACACTTAACTGCCGACTGAAAAATGCACAATCCGCTCCCCAGTGCAACCGTTTTTTGTCACAGGTACGCATATACAGAGTATTGTGCAGGTGAAGTAAACACACAGATACGCAAAATGTTCTCTGAAATAAGTAAATCCTTCGCAAACGCTGTCATAACCATATTACTGTATTTGAAAGTGAATAGTTTTATTGATAGTAGCGCAAAGAAAATAACTGTATTTTGGAAAGACATACATATTCCTCCGGAGCACTAAGCGCATCGATGGAGCGAGACCGGTGGTAGAAGTTTGTGACGGGGCTTTATCACGCCTTCTACACTGCTGGCCACCGTAAATGCAACACCAAGAAAGACAAGATTTAGCACAACAAAATTTATTTTGTAGATAACATGTTGACCAAGTATCAAATGATTATATTTATACACTTCTGTGAAGTGTGGTTCCTGCCAGAATCAGTAGCCAGAGTAGCCGCCATTGTTGGAGATCACCGCTGCCACACGCCTCGTCATTGATTCAAAGAGACTTTGGAGGCGTTCTTGGGGTACATCAGACCAAGGAGGTTCCACACGTTGCTAAAGTTGATTTGTTGTGGCAGCTGTGGCTGTAATCTGGGACATTCGTTGGGCAACCATGGACCACATGTTTTCCTTCGGCAAAAAATCCGGAGAGCGAGCCGGCCAGGGAACAATTTAATCTGGTGATTGACGAAGAACATTTTGACAATGAGTGCTACGTGTGGTACCAAGCCCTGAAGATAAGGAAGGACAACTGGCTTATGCAGCGCTAGAAAATTATCCTGCATCCAACGGTCCAGTGTGGTGGTGCATATCTGCATTACATTTGTTTGGTTTCTTCCAACACGACTATTCAAATTTCCTGAAATTGATAATCTGCGTCAAGGGTAGATCAATCTCTTGCGGTAGGCCACTATCCTTTCTCTCACTGTCGAACCGGATACTTGATCAAAAAGCTGTCGCTCTTTTCTACGAGACATAAGTGATCGTTTTGAAAAAACTACCGATTTCCTGAAAGATATTCACAATGAAAATCCTTCTCTGTTGACACAAAAAGCTGATGCCAAACTTGAAATCATTGACATCCCCAAGTTTTAAATAGCGCTTTGAGGTGGCGCCACAGGCGCGCGTGATGTGTGTCTGCGCTGAGATTCTAATCATTTGCATATCTCACCTCTGCTAGTGCATATTGTAAATTGCATGTTATTTGCAGGTTAACTTCAGGGTGTTGCATTTATGGTGGCCAGCAGTGTATTAAAACGCTTTAGGAAATTTTTGGGACCAGAAAAATATTTCTTTCCTACCAACTCAAGAAGAGAACGTGATTATGCAGATTAGGATTGTGTATATATTGGGGGTATAATATTCGGGAGGATGTTCTAAGAAAGGTTGTATGAGGAGGTCTACTCGTGCTATCGAAGTTCTATGAATAGAAATTTCTAGTGGAGTTCTATGAGTTTTAAGTGAAGTTCTAAGAAGGAGAGTACTAAGTGGGTTCGAAACCCAAACATCGTTAAATTTGCCGGAGCAAGATGAATCAATGACTATATTGACGATATACGGACTGTAGCTGTTCATCGTGTAATAGCGGTAAGATAGATTATATTAAACTTTAATACTACATCGGATTCTAGTAAGTTAGGAAAACATATGAATATAGATTCTGTGGTTTACTGCTATTTGTTACAAATGCAGTTTATGTCTCATCACTCCAGATCATAAGCCTCCTAGACTTGTGTTGCTTTAATGGATATAAAATGAGATAACAATAAATTGATTTTAGTATAGAATCTCTTAGTGATAAATATTTTTTCTCCTCAAACTTAGGTGGAGTGGATGATGAAGAGATGATACCCATAGCCCGTGGTATATCACAAGTTATGGAGTTAAACTTGCAACTGATGTGTGGGGACAACTCTTGTTTCCATCTCTATTATAATTTTTTTTCAAAGAAAACCATTACCACTTTCTTATAAAAAAGTAAGTTATGATATTTAAGTCTAATTTGAGTACATAATCTAAAATTCAATAATTTGTAATGATTGAAATTTTACTATATCGCAATACAAATTCTGGACAATATACTTTTAAGTGCGAGAAATAAGTAATATCAAAATGAATGAGAAATAAATAAATCTTTCTTAATATAGGAAAAGTGTAAAATAAACAATTAAAGAAAAATTAATTCATGTGTGTATTGTAGTGATCCCATTTTTAATAAAATTCCTAGGTGGTGAGATGGATCCCACATCTTTCATGAAATTATTATTTTTATTTAAAATTTTTCCTGGTAATGAAGTAAGGTGTTTTGCTTAAAACATACACATTATGTACCAATACGTATTTGGACACCCACGGGAGTGAAGACATCTTCGATCTTGATTTACATCATGCCTTCTGTACTTAAATTTCGTGTAGGTAACAGCATTGCCATTAGTGGTATGCAAGATGCCCCGAAATTCAGAGCTGTCTAAATTGAAAAACTGCGAAATTTCGACTATCAGAAATGTCCGATTCTTAAAGAACATATCTAGTAAAATAAATATTCCAAAATTAAAAGTGACTTTTGTGATTAAAAAGTGGGAGGTGAGTGGTGATTGTGTGTGTCGGAATTTCTTCTGCACGGCAGACTCACTGAATTCAGATTGAAACCAACGAATGTCGTCTAAATAAATTCGGAAAAATTTCACGAAATTAATGATCATACTCCATACATTTCAACAAATATCTGGAACTATTTTTTCGATAAATACTATCTGCACAGAAGGACTTTTGCTTGGTTTCCATGGTCGTGTTGTCACCCATACTCCTTTCATTAAAACCCCAACCACGCTGCTCGGTTAATGTGGTGCAATGGCCCTTCGACACTGGACTTTAATGAGTAAAAATAATTTCTCTGTGTGATGTGTAATGAATCAAAGTTTAAACTCTACCGGTCATATGACAAAGTCTGGATTTGGCTTATGCCTGGAGAACGCCTTTTGTCAGAATGCATTTTACTTATAATAAAGTTTGGTGGAGATGAAATCATGGTCTGGGGATGTTTCACGTGTTATGAATTGGAATATTTGATTTTAATTCATTGTAAGCTCATCGCCAATTCCTACTCCACTATTCTATACAATAAGATGCTTCCTACGTTCTGTCAATTTTCGGAGTTGGTTCAATGTTTCTTCCATGACTACGACGCCACTTGTCATGTTGCGAGGTTTATGAATTAAATAACATGATAGCAATAAGTTTAACCAACTGGACTAGCTTGCCTAGAGTCTTGAATCGAATAGAAGATCTGGGGCGAATGAAAGGGTGCAGTAACTTTTCAAAATCGGTGAAAGAACTTGCATGTTTTCTCCAAACCGAGTGGAAGAAATTATCCCTATCTATCATCCAAACACTTTTGTAATGCATGCCCCGGATGGTTAAGACTGTAAATGCCTCAGATGGAGGCGGTACCAACTATTTAATATGAATAAATTTCATTTAACTCGTTTACCATTGTTCCCCTTTTACGTATTGGTAGATAGTGCAGATGTTAGTTACTTTATCATGTCGTCATCATCGAGTTGGCTGTTCTTGCTTGACCTCGTAACTTCGAGATCCACCAAAATGGACAAGAAAAAGTTCGTATTCTCTTTTTGTCTCTTTCCGAGCTGGCCCCCTCTTTATTTCCAATCTGTCTTTTTAAACCTTCCAGGTATGGAGTTTCTCATGCCTCTTTAATTATCTTCTATCAATGATTAAGAAGAATATGGCACACGGAATCTTTAGATTCTGTCCTCAAATAATATTGGTTCTTAGAGGACAATGACCAGTCTGATATCCGCCACTTTTTTCATCACATGTTTAAAGTCACATAGATGGGCTATAAATCGGCATATTACATTAAGAGCGCATAATGCCCAAATCCTGATCTTACCTCCTAACAAGAGTTTATCAACCTTTCGACAAAAATGTAGCAGTACGATGTGCAGAAGTTCAATACGTTAAATGGACTTTGCAGCTGATACAGATGCAGCCTAATTATCCGAAGAAGGAAGTCATTTATTACGTCTTTTCACAAGAGTTGTTGGGAAACAAAAAAGAGGGAGCAGACAGCTGTCCAATTAAGAAGCTACGTTACAATGCCCTATACCTATTTGTAAGGTATTGAATAAATTGAAGATAATCATGGGGATTAATTAAAGACAGATAATTAGGACAGAGTGTTTCAATCCAAAATTTGGGATTGCCACACAAATTCTTAATATCTATTTGAATATGACATGATATTTTTTAAACAAAAGTAATTAAATCCGTATAAGAAACTCCACAGTTTTTGTAACAGTTGAAATAGATAGCCATCGTGCAATTGAAAAATGAAATACAATATGATAATAAATTAAAAACTCCTACAATGTTTTGTTTTAAAATGTCTCCTAAATACTTAAATATTTACTCTGATGCATATATATATATATATATTTATTACAAAGATATTTTATGCTCAATGTATGTGTGTTTGCTAGCACGCAAATAAAATTTTGGAGAGATTGATTAAAAGTAAGTTTCAATATAATCGCATGAAATATACGAATGTATCAGATTAAAAAATCCATTCTGCTTAAAATGTTTTAGTGGTGCCATACAGAATTTTGTATACACAACATTTCAAAGTATTTTTATGGTAACCCTGTGTAAAAAAATACAGAGACATATGAATAATGCATATTAATTCCACTATTTGTATTCAGTACGCTTAGGTGAAAACAATATTCTTTAAAACTCAGACATTTTTGTTTGAAGTTTTTATGTTAACAATGTTGCAGTCTTTTACGTTGCTCTTACGGACATGACTATTTTGCAATCCATCCTGTAAATTTTGAATCACTTGTAATAAATCAGTTGTAAAATTAATCACTTGTAAAAATGTTAAGATATTTCTTTTAGATGTTTAAACCATTTTAAAAATGTCGTAAAATCAAATGCAAATTGTATTGCTCTACAATTGTACCGGATCTTTTATTAAATGAGTTTGGTTACATATTACAATAAAAGAGAAACGAACCATCGGCCAGTTAATATAAAATTATTTTATTACCTATTAATATTTTTAAAAAATCATGGATGGTTAAATCCTTAGTATTTATTCTTACTATTTACTTTAAGAAGTTAATTCTTTACCAAACCACACAAAAAAAAAGGTTAATAAATTTTGTAGAGAATTCTATTTAAATAAAATAATGTATCCATAAAAGAGATGTGACCATATTTGAACAAGTTTTTGTTGAACAAAACTCCTCTGAAAGATTTCGTTTATAATTTACCTCAGATACTCGATAACTCTTCATCTTATCTCTTAAATAACCCATATTTGCTACAGTTCGAATTTATTTCCTATGGTACAGAAAATCCAGAGTACTATTTGGTATGGACTTCAAAATCTCGTAGTTGTCTATTTTTATAGATATCACCTATAGCTGAAATGTCAAGACATATTCTTCCTTCATTGAGGTCAGTTATAGTATCACGGCATACAAAACAAAATCCAGATACTTCGTTCTAAGAGGTATCGGAAAGAGAGGTAATCAATGTTATTGAAGTAATGGAGAAGAGCTATTTATCGGTCGGGGCAAACATCGTTTGTATCATTCGTCTTTTCTTTGAAGCTCTTACTAATGGTCGGTTCTGCGGTTGCAAGAAACTTGAATCCTCCTTAATTGGATCTGAAAAGAAGCATGTTCTTCGACTTCAAAAAAGCCGTTAACAGATGCATTGGAAGTTAATACGGGTTTTAAGGAGGGATGTTTAAGTTAAAAAAATAATGACTCAAAACCGTTCCTTTTTTCAAAGCTTATTAGTGTAATTGTATCAAGAAACGATGAAAAAGCAAAGGGTATTAAAATGTAACATTTCAACATTTTCAGAGTTGTAATTTTTAAGAAATTATGTAGAGAAAAAAAGATAGAGGTACTTAAGAAAAGTATGTTTAGCAACACACAAAAAAGGAAATAAGAGAGATACTGCCCTCAATTCTAATCTCAATTTCTTAAAATATTTTCTGATATTAAAATAAATAAATTATTACTACTATCGATCGAACCAACTCATATATACCTGTAATTAAACATGATTTTTGTTATTTTCAGTTATACATATACACAACAAATAAGAATGCATTTATTGATTATTCAATTTGTATATCTACTTTGGTAGACTCTAAAACTGTTTATTCCATGTATTTAGTTAAGTCAGCTATTTGAAATAATAATATACCAAATAAGGAATCAGAAGAGTAGAAAGATAACACTTTGAAATATAAATTTTCTGTCACATTCGTCTTTACCACCCAAACTATACGAATAGTCGTATTATTTATTACTTCTGCTTTTGCATCAAATCAGAAAATTTATTTCTAAATATTTGAAAAATCAAAGAAAATTCAAAAGACTTCCTCAACATACGAACATTATCGATTTTTCATACAGCATTTCTGCACAAAATGTTATTAGTTACGTATCACTTAAAAGGTTTCTTCACTCTTTCAATAACGAGCGCATTTTTAGTGTACTATTCGGGCTTTTTAATTGTTATTAGAAGTGTTTGTTATAATTCCTGATTCCTTAATTCCTTTGCAAGTATGACGATTACGTTTCTATTAAATTTTAATGTTATTTTAATATCCAGTCGATCGCTTAGGTATTCTGGTTTTTAGACGACACATATAGAAGACATGCACACACAGCACAAAAACATTACATAAGTCTGACTCTACAAGCTAAACGAAGTATACTTCTCAGGTGACTTGCACAGCCCTCAATTTATATAACATTTAATTTACAACAATATTTGTTCCATTTAAGAAAATATTTTTGTCATACCATGGATAATTTACTGTTAATAAGGTTTAATGGATAATTGATTTTTTTGCTAATGGGCTGCATTTTGGCATACAAGTTTTTCTGACATAGCAAATCCCACAATCATAAGAACCATCTCATTAGAGGTATCATCTAGTGGTAGCTCTAACTACCAAATTTTGAATCTTGAATTAAATTAATTAAATCTCTCCGCAGGTGATAACTATTGCTGTGTTCTTTCCGTGAGTACCAGAGCCAAATTTTATACTCAAGATTTTTTTTACATGCTGCACAATCAACCCTATGATTTCCGCATCAAGAAAATGCATTGACTTAGGCTTAAGAGTTGGGCACGACACCTTTAAGAAATTGCGCCGAGGGATAATATGTCTTTAACGAGGGATTTTGCGCAGCATAAGCAGTTTGTCATTCTTTTATTTTAAATATTAAGAGTAATTATGATTCTCATAAAAAGTCAGTAAAATGAATTATCACTTACGACACCATTTTTATTATATGGTGTTAATTAATTGTAATCCAGCAAAAAGTAGGCATTACAACATGGAATGTTTCTAAGTTTCAATTAAATTATTTTATTCAATAGAATTTCTTAAGAAGATATAAAGAAATAGGAATTAAGCAAAAGCTAAATGTAACTAAACATGAATGTAACGAAATGAGCTAAATGTAAATGTATTGATCATATAGAAAATTAACTTAAATATAAAGAAAAAAAGAACAATCAGCCAAATCTTAGGAATAGTTTATCCTCAATTTTAAGCTCAGAACTACAATTCTTATTTAGTATAATAGATTCACTAGAAAAAACCCTGTTTTATACATAGGCGATATATTTAGATATTGTAGAAGAAAAAGATATTTTTTTCCAATTTTTCGAGATTAATGCTCCTGTTTAGTATTGCCTTTTTTTCATAATTTGCATTACGGAAAAACAGTTCCTTAAGGGGTACAATTTACTCAAAAATTTTTAATTTACGGATTTTCGAAATTTTTTTGGTTGCCTCCTATGTATGTATACTATGTAAAAAATATTTCGTGCTCAAAATTTCATAAAATGCGGCCCTTTAATTTTTAAGGAAAAAACTTGAAATTTGAGAAGTGATTTTAAAATGCTACTCCTCCCCTACAAAACTTAACGATTGGTATTCGTACAATATTTCTTTCTATGAATGCTTATTGAAAATTCCTTAAAAATGTACAAATTTTGAGTTTAATTATTTTAAAAAAAATAAGTAATCCTTTGATTCAAAAATACATACCAACTTTTGTAACATGCACTATTAGCAATAGATAAAAAATCAAAGCATTAGGCACAATAGAAAAAAAAAACCTTAGCATTTTAAATGGAGACAAACTAGTTATTTTATCTTTCCGAGATAGGTAAGTTTAAAGTTTTGATTGACCGTAGGAATGTGAATACAAACGAATGTAAAAGCTATCATAAATCTGCGTTTTTTAAGTTTAGAGATTTAAATTGTGTGAGAGCTTAGAAAATTATAAAAATAATAATTTAGGCCAAAAAATTATATTTGATTTTTTGGCCAATTTTTGTCAATTGAATCGTATTGTGTTCCCGTAAACCCCCAAACACTTCCACACATGGATGTAAAAGATATTTATTTCATTGAAATAATGTACATGACTACACGCATAGAAGGAATTAGTTGCTCTTTATATTTTATCTTTATTCTTATCTTTGTTCCTGATATTCTTGCGAACAGCAGGGAATCTAAAAGAAAATAAATCTAAAAAGAAACAACACTTTTGTGAAGGAATATTCATTTACAAATATTAATAGTGTATTTATTTCCTTCTTTAAAAATGAAAAATATCCATGCAGTCATATTGAACGGCAGTAGATTCACTGGTTAATAGGTAGCACGCCTCGTAAGCCCAGGGTTGAAGTTCTGATTTCGGCTGGATTCAATAGATTTTCTGGAGGGGGTAAAATCATCGACAGCAGGTCATATGATTATGTGGAATACAAAAGTTTCCTTGAGCATCTGATTAGAGCACCAAAAATTTGGTATCGGGAGCCACCACTTGATGGTGCCACTAATTAAACAGCTCTCACACTTGAGAATCGACGGTGTCTGCAAAGGCTTGGTTTTCAAAAGGTAGCCCATTTGAAAGAAGATAAAATATATTAAATGAAAATAGATAAAGACATCTAATATGCTTAGCTTGTTAAACAATGTTCACTCAAGTGTAAAATTGCCGAAAATTCTATCTGGACTTGAAGAGGATTAATTTTTCTTTACATATTGTTTCAAAACTCGATATCAGATAATATTCAAACTTCTAAAAAGAGAAAAAAAATTATTTTTTTCTTTTTACATTTTTGGAAAATTTTAATTATGAAATAATTACTATTAAATCCACCGCAATGAAATGTGGATGAATTTTACAAAGCTTAATTGATTATTTCATATTTAAATACCAGGAATTAAGATAATTAACTCTAATTAGAATGTATGTGGGAAGATATATTTTAATACAAGCAGATTATTTATTTCTGTTAACGTGTTGTTGAGAAGTCTAACAAATTACTTAGTTTCAGAGTAAAGGTATTTAAGCAATTATTGAAATTACGCAAACGATTAAATTTAGGAGATGGTTCACATATTTAACAATCCTTAATTTTTTAAAGAAAATTGGATATTCGTGATATTTAAGTAACTTAACGAAGCATAGATTTGAAATGATTTTCAGGAAAATTTTAGCAACGAATGTGCTTAACTAAGTTGTGCCAAAAATATTGGAAACATTTGGCAATAAATACCATAATTGCTAAACTTTCTAATAATTTCTTTAATTTACTATTTCAATCCTCAAAACTTACACAATTAGCGTTTTAAATGATTTTTAAAGTTAGGATGAATATGATTGTTAATATTAAATATTTGGTTTTAATGTACTAATAAAACTATGAGAAATGTCATTCACAAGCATCAGATGTTGTACAAGTATTAATTTGCTGAGAATAAGTTTTATGCTATGATAAATATGAAGAATTTCATGTAATGAATAAGTTAAAATTTGAACTGTACTTTTCTCTCCTTCTCTCACTCCGAATTAATTAAAATTTTATTGACCACGACTCATTTATTAAAAAAAATTAAAAAAAATACGATATCTTACGTACGTTTAAGTTAAATTATTGACTTCGAACTTGAAACTTATTTATGCATATTGGATTTATCTTCTTAGAACAAGTGTTCATGAATATCTTACTAAGAACAATTTTCACTTATATTAAAAGGCTGCGGTAGCCCAGTGGTCAAGGTATCGGATCATGGCAGGCATGTCATGAATTCGAACCCAGTGCCACTAAAGACCCACCGTGTAGGGCAGGGATGCACGTTAAATCTGTCCAGAGCTTAAACGTCCTCCCTTTGGTGTGGTGTGGTGTGGTAGTTAGGAGAGGGTTGCCAGCTCAGGTGTCGTTCACGTTACTTGACCATGGTTCAAAATTATCTGGCCCGTCTCCAAAAGCTCTCGTGTAGATGAACATTGCGGCATTAATATTCACTTACTCACTTATACTAAATATCACATTATTAGCAATATTATTTTTAATTTAGAAAGTGGCATATGTGAGACATATTATTTTTTATTGTACTTCTGTCATAGTTATATACTAAAAAGCTAGACTTTGGTGCTGGATTACTTAAGGTTTCATTAAAATGATACTTGTTACCCAAATACACATTTAATGTGTTTAACATTTATTTTTTAACTTCTAAAATAACACTTATGAAGAATGTAAGTGGAGTCAAAGTAGTATGTATTTTTTTTTCTTTATGGCTTTAACTTGAATTTAAACATACACTCTTATGATAAGAAGTAAAATTTATATATATATATATATATATATATATATATATAAGAAAAACCTTTCGTAATTTAAACACTTATCTTAAAACTATGAAAAATCGCGCCTTTATTTTTTTTTTTTTTGCAGATTTCTATTGATTTAATGCAATAAATTACACACCTACCTTTTATTGAAGCATATTTAGTTAATGTTCATTTACTTGTTGGTATTGCTATTTTTATGTTAAATACATCTTAGTTAAATTATAAATTCTACAAAGCTTAATTCAAAGCTTCTCACACTTTCAATAGTGGCGACCCACTTTTCAATCATAATTTTTATCGCGCCCCCCTTATACAATAATGATGTATTGAATGCAATAACAACGCACTTTTTGACGCTAAGACTACAGTATGATCTTAATTATAAACTGTACAAATTAATAAGATAAGTATATTAAATTTTATATATGTTACTTTTAAGTAATATATATTTTATTTTTCTTTCTCGAATTTTTAAATTGGAACAATTGTAAAATGCAGCGGCTGCTTTGAAAACAAAATATAGATCTCAGCCAAATACATAGAAAAATTACTCAGAGTGTCAATTTAGAATGGTATAAATCTTCTTTTGAAAAACTTTCCTCTGCAAGACAAGCCCATGGAAGTTTCTAATACTTATTAAACTTGTTCTTAGTTTAGTATTAATAAATTAGTTATAAAATACTAAAAGCTTGTGTAGCATTAATGCATTAGAAGTGTATTGTCTGAAGTACCCGCTCTTCGCACGAGTTCATTTTTTTAAAAAAACTAAAACATTCTTTACATAATATTTGAACTGTCAAGAGAGTACACCCAAATGTGCGAGAATGTTTAGGGAAATGTAAAATGATATTTTAAAATGAATGCTCATATTATATTTAATTTTAAGTGAGCTGTAATTTTAAGCCTCACAGAATGATTATTTAGAATTAATGTTAAATAATAAAAAATAATTTAAATTCCGATGAAGAACAATTGTGTTATCTTTAACATTTAAAGCGAGAACACTTCACAATATTTTAGCCCGGGATCAAGTGTGTACTCGATACTGACGTTAATTTTCCCGCCGAGTGACTCACCCCAATATTTTTATTAGTATTATTATTTTTACTATATACAATAAAAATCACAATTTCCGTGAATAGTTAAACATTTTCAAAAAATACTATATATGTTTTAACAGTTTTTATAATAAAACATTCTTAAAACTGGAGGAAGTACTTTTGGTAAAAATGGAATTTACAGATTACAATTCGCAATAATTGGTCCATAACTAGACAAAGGTCACTGAAGAATTATTATAGTTATGTTGACTTGTTGGCTAACAAGAAAGAGCTATTACCTTTTGTTGCTAGGGAAAATTATGTTCATATAAATGAGCATATTTTTTGTATGATTAAATGATACATGTTTCTTGAACAAGATATTTCTATTCAAACTTTATTTGCACTTTTTTATAAAAATATCATACGATTTAGTTTCTTTCTTTTCTAAAACAAAACCATCATTAAAGTGGACAAGAAATTTAAAAAAAAATTATTATTATTTCCTGCAATTACAGTTATGTGGCAAAAAAGCAATTTCTTTAATTACTATTAAAATCTGGTAGCTCATTCAGTATATTTGAAGCATTCGATAAGCGTTGAAAAAGTATATTATATATTACAAATTATATTGAACGAAGCAACAAATAGTTATATTAAACCTCAATGTAATTGCATTTAATATGATTGAGTAGGTCAAGAAAGGGTGGAATTATATCAGAGACAGTCATGTGATACTGTTGCCCATACTGTGTATGGGTTCATCATAGGCTACTTCACAAAATGGCTACTGGGAGACCTTCCATGAGTGGCAACACTTGCGGCTGAATAATTTCACGAAAATACCTCTGAGTTGCCATGAGGCCGAAGATCAGTATTAAGTGTAACCGTCTGTCGCATGAAATGGCACCTCATACAACTGGTGAGGGTGGTATGCCGTTGTACTGCGAAGGCAGGGTTGAGAAGTTGACCACAAGGCATCCACACACGTACACGATTATCATCCTTCCCCCAATTGAATCTGGATTCGTCGCTGAAGACGGCCTGATTCCATTCGGTTGCTTATCGGAGCTAACGTATTTGTAGGAAAGTAACTATTACAAAAATGTGTCGAAAATGTAAAAAACTCTCTTCACCTTTTTATCATAATACATCTATACACAAATATACCAGTACCCTTTTAACGATATATTTTCCCGGTGTTAGTAGAATGAAATCATGTCCTTACTTAATTACATCAATTGTCATTGTTAATCACCTCGGTAAATAGGACATTCTTAGAAGAGGTATTCTGTCTTAGTATTTATACGGTAAACGGTACCGCTAATCAGCTACTTATGGCTACAATAAACCGAACAAATTTAATTTAGCTCCTTCATCTTTCTGTGACCCATGTTGTTTCCAAGATAGTCATAAGACTGGCGTTCAAGTTTAATTGCTTTCACCAATTTCTTTCCACCAGTGCTTTCAATATTTCTGTAAATTTGTTGTAACTGTTTGTAATCCTTCTTAACTTCATTTTTAATTGTTTATTTCCTTTGTTTTCTTTTTAAATGTTTTCAATAAAAAAAAATAAAATAAAATAAACCGATACCCGTTGTTTGATAGTCATAAGCAGTTGCTCAGTAATGTTGCCCGCAGTCTACCTTTGTTTTCTTTTCAAATGTTTGATTATATATCAGTCATCACTTATAGATTTCCTCAGCCGGCCACCAACAATCTTTCTTGTAGCTTCACATATCTTATGGAATACTCCCCAACCCTTGATGTAACATTTTTTTAATTCAAAATCTTGCGCAACATTTATGAAATTACACCTCTTTTTGGTCGATATTTCAACCAGGTGTGAAGACTGATGGTCTTTTGAAGCCATATTGTATATGTTATCTCATCTTAACTTACGAAAATGTGCCTTTTTTAAAGTTCCTTACACTACACGTAATGACTTTCAACGTTTCGCAGGCCATCATGTCATGTTTGACACCATGTTTCTGATATTTTCATATGCATCGCCTTTCAACTCTGCTTGTTTTTCGCTGTATTGATTCTAAAAAAACCAAACATCTCAACAATTCGATGGTAATGTGCTGCGAAAGGTCTTCGTTACTTAAGCCTTTGCGCATTAGTGTATTAATTAAATATCAATACTTTTTTTCAAACACTCATAAACTTTCATCTTTTTATACAAATTCTGCAAAATAAATCAGTTACTTTTTAAACAAGAGGCATTGTCACCCAATTGATATAGTGGTTAGCGACGCTGACTATTGTGTCGTAGTGCCTGGGTTCGAATCCCGGAGAAGACATGGATGTTTGAAAATGTACAGTGCCTCTGCGGCATTTAGGTACTCTAAATAGCCGTCCAGCCGCAAGTCCACTCATGTGATTGGTAGAAAGGGAAGAGAGGTGGGAGGCTCCTGACCACCCCAGGGTTCTCCCCTCTATGTTGGAGTGGAACCGAGTAAAATCGTACTGTAATCTGCATGGTGCTCAAAGCCAAGGCTAACGACTGGCGTAAAAATTCTAGACCTTAGCCGCGATGAATTTCGCGGGCCTCGATCTGACTTCTTCAGGCAGGTGGTATTAGTCACAACAAAATAAAATGCATTATTTTTCTCTCTCAAGATCAAGCTGAAACATTTTTTTCAATAACGATTGCTTAAGGTTTTTTTTGCATACAAAAATTTCACACCTGCTCTTACGCTATCATCCACAAGATGCCATTATTAAGGCATCTAATTCAATTCCCCTTAAAGACTTCGAAATATCTTTATTGTGCAACAATAACAAACACCAGAAATAGCGAAATCTGATTCTCCTTGGCAGGACATAAATATGTAACCACTCTATCTATAGAAGCAAAACCAATTTTATTAATTTATTTGGCAACTATCGGTTTTCCCATTTCCTCATCCTAATAACATGTTTAGTATTAATCAAAAGGATGAATTATTAGCGAAATGGGTTGTCTAGTTTTCACGACGCGAAGATAATTCATCATTGCTCAATTGATTTGACGGCGTGTTATTCCTTTAGTCCTGTCTTTATATTTTTTGATTGAAATATGCTATTAGAAAACTATATAGTTTTTCTCAGTATGCGATAAAAAATTCAAATTAAACTTTTTTAGATTCTCCTATAGATTAAAATACCAGGTACTAAAGACTTAATTTATATTATTAAAACTTTGATCTGCTTTAAAGTTCATAAATCCCAGAATTCTATTTTTTTAAATAAGGCCTACACGCATTTTTCTGTTAAAAATATTGCATATAAAGTTGTTATTTTTTTCGAATTTTAGAGTCTTCTTTTTCTCTCATTTTAAGCATATTTTTTAATAATGATTGCGATGAGAAATAAAAAAAAACTCGTATAAAAGTATTAAAAAGTAAAAAAAAAATATTTACAGCTTTTTTCAATCCTAAATAGTTTAAATTGCTGATTATGAAGTACTTAGTGACAATGCAAGAATGATTGGTAATGAACCTTGCATGTTTTAAGTTTGCTCATGTGACAAGGATGTGATTTTAACTACCATAGCAAACTCCAACTTCCAAATCTTATCCGCAATCAAACATTTAAGGGCTCAAAGGACTCCTAACAGAAATCTTTGCACTCGAAAAAAATATCCATCTTCAAACCAATGTAATTTAGCAATAAAATTGGACAACAGTTTGTAATTTGTACTACAGGATAGTTACATCTATTTACAATATTTTCTCAAATTTTCAGAGAATGTGAGAAAAAAAGTTTGAAAAGATATAAAGAAATAAAAATTGAACAATTTTTCAAAAATATGAAAATCAGTATTTTACACCGCGCAGGATTCTGAAGTACAAAATTATCAAAATTGACAAAATTATTTTTACTAGGTATAAAATGTCCATTTTTGAAGTTATACTAATTTTTAAGAAATTTAGAGGGAAAAAAATATTTTTTAAATACAATTATAACGAAAATTTTAAAAAAAAAATAAATTCAAATAAAATACAATTCTATTATTTATTTATTTTTAGATTTGATGTATAAGTTATGAAGAGCCTTATTTTGAACACGTGTATAAAGACGTACGTGTATATCATATATACACGTGCATATCATAAATAGTTTCTGAGAAATCCTGTGTGCGGAAGCTAAAAGTTTTTGCTTTGTGAAAAAATGAAGTTAAACATAAGAAAGAGATAGGGTTTTCATTTAAGTTTCACTACTTATTTCTCAATAACATTCGGAAGTTTTCACAGTATCAACACGATTTTGGTACCAAAATACCCAGAAACATTGAAGGTTTAAAATAAATGTACTTTTCAAAAATTGAAATATTTGCAATTTAAGAGTCCTGTGAGTCTTAACGCTTACAATACTATCAGATCTTTTAAAATAATTGTGGGCTTAAATCTACCAGAAAAAATACAATAACAAAAAATATACATAGTATTTTCAATATCTGTTTTGATTTAACTTAAAAAAATGATTTTTATAATATTTATTCATAGATAAATATCTGTATAATTTCCCTCAATATTATTTTTTCAGAAAATATTGAGTTTAATAGAACTTTTAACCCCTCTATAGTTTTTCTAAAAAAATTTCAAATCTCTGTAGGAAAAATACACTCATCTTGAATTATGTTTCTTCAGAAAATAGCTGCAATGTGCACGTCTTAAGAGTGAACATTTTTTTTTGTTCCGTTGCAGATAGCTTACTTATAATGTTTTAAAATATATACTAGTGTACTACGACTATTCAATACTAACAACTTTGAATTCAGGAAAATAATATTAAGAGGACTTGGCACCCTTTGAGCAAACTTCTTTATTTACGTATTTAAAAATTATATTTTAACATTTTATACAATGTTTCTATTCAAGAAAATGTTACCAGATGAAAATTTTCATATATTATTCACACAATTTTTAAAAATTTAAATTTTTGAAGAAAATTGGTAAGATTTTAAAATTTACTCCTTTTGTAAAATTAATTTTTGACCTGAAATTTTTTATAATATTCTTATGGATGTTCTTAACAACTTTAGGGATCGATTTTTAGAATAACTTCATTCGTTTTCAAAAAAAAATAAAATGTTGATATACAGGCTAAAAATCAACGAAAAGCCAGCATGTCTTACATTTTATTTTTTTTAAAAAGTATTCAGTTTATAGCAAAACGGATCCCTAATTTTTATTACAAAAAGCTTTAATTTTTAACACGCAGGAAAAAATTTAAGTGATCGGTAAATAATTGTCGAAGGAGTAGCATTTTGAATGCACTAAGGTTTCGAAAAACACAAACTGAGAAAAACCACTTTAAAGTTTATAATTCTGAAAAATAATTATTATAAGCTTAATTAAACTTAAACTACCACTTTGAGATATTACTTATACGTTTTCTTTAAAATAATTGCATTTTCATATGTTTTCAACCCACACATTTTTATAAATGATCAACTTTTAGAGAGTACTAATTGCACAAGAAAATCAAGAAAAACTTAAAAATTTTTTTTTTTCTGTCATGACAGAAATTTTAGCTGTTTTTCTTCTTGTAATATTAAAGTATTACGTTTTATGAAAAATATATCTGGAATAAGAACTGAAATTATAAAAATATTAATATAAAATGCCTTAATTTAAAAATTTTACATGCACACATTTCACAAGGAAGAAAAAAATTACATTATTGTATTGCCTCGGAAATATTCTGCATTTTAATAGGCTACACATTCTTTTTATAGTTATTATTTCTTTTATAAAATAGATTTTTTTTTTTTTTATCATAACGCATTTTTTAGCTTTTTTCTAAAAGGGGATGTGGCTGAATTGCCTAATTTGTTTTCAAATGAAATTTTATTCAACTTCTAACTTTGCGACATGCACAAGTTATATATCAATCGAAAGATAATAATGCAAAGAATAAGATTAAATGAAAATAAAAAAACTATAGGTTTGTGATTTTTAGGGTGCCAAATCGCCTTAATTTCTCTAAACTTTGTGTAAATATTTTAAACCTGAAAACCATCAGAACATTTATTGAACTAAATATACAAATACTCGTATAAATCACAGAAAAATTGAAGTTTAAAAGGAGAGAATATTGTTTTATTTCTTCCATCATTTTGGAAGGGTTTTTACATGAACTAACATAAATATAATATTCTAGAATTATGGAGAAAATTGAAATTTCGAGGAAGTACCGGTATTTTGAAAAATTCAAAATGGCGCGGGTTTATATGCGCGTGTACGTTATTCAGAATTAGAAAATCATCAAAATTATCTTTAAAACTTTCTTAAAAGTACACATCATGTTTATAAGTTTCATTTCAAGTGTTCTGTCTTTTATAATAGAGAATTTATTTATCAGGAAATGTTTGGTTGTTTCAACAAAAATTAGTGTAGCCGTACGAACAATTCATATACATAACCGAATATTTACTATCTGCATTCATAATCATTCTAACTCAAACATGTGAGCGATATTATTTTTTTTACGTATCCATGATGAAAACGCGATCCTTTAAAGCTGTGATCCGCATCCCCCGGTCCGAGGATCAAATGGTGTCAGACCACCTAAAGAACTTTAAACTATTGCCATTATATTTAAAGTGGTGCATTTCTCTCAACTTTCCGTAGAAATCACTTTATATTCCTCGTTAAATCACTTTTATTCATTTTTGGTGTAACTGTATTTTATTCAGAAGGCATATTTAAATATAACTAAATTAAAATTGCTAAATAAAAACAATCTAAAATATAAGCAATTAACGTGTCCCACCCTTAGCGGGTAATTATCAAGCGTTGACCGTTCCGCAGCGCTAAAAAAGGTTGGGAAGCACTTCTTTAAAGCACTTGACAGCTGGAAAAAAATTGCACGAAACGCATTCTTAACTGAAAATTTCATTAAAAAGAGGTGTAAGAAGAAGAAGCCTTGAATTATGCAAACTAGTTATTATATTTAAGAGTGGACATTTAGGTTCATGAAGCTAGTTGTGGGCCAGTCGTGAGTTAGTTGACGAGTAGTTTTTGGATGATCAATTATTGCTAATTGATTGATTTTAATGGCAACGGCAGGATGTCGTACAACAGATAAGAGAATTAAGGTGAAGTATACCATAGAAGTCCAAAGTGTTCCAAGAGTAAGTGAAGTAGATTGTATTCAATAAATTAAGTATCATTTTTGCCGTGTGATTGCATTTGTAATTAGTATCGTTGCACATTTCCTACCCTGAGTTATTTGATTTAAGCTAGTGAAATAATAAAGTGGAATTAGAACTAGTTATGGCTGATCTTTATTTTAACCCCCAAACACCAACAACGTAATTGAGGTTGCTACAGAGGAAAGTGTGTTTACTAACGTCGCTCAATAAAACAATGATCTGCGTAATTTTAACCCTTTAGCAGGCAATGGCTAAGTTTAACCAGAAATTTAAAAAAAAATTCTCCAAGCGCGTGTTGGATATTTAGTCTATCCATATGCATTAATTGAAGCTACAACGCACAAAAATTAATACGGATGGCAGCACGATACCTTATTTTGCATTCCATGCCCTCTGTTGGATAGTTAAAAATAGTTTTTCCCAATGTAAATCTATAAAGTGTATTTTGATTACTATAAATAAAATTTCTGATCTTTGAAAAAAAATTCGACATGCCTTAAGTATACCTTCTTCTCATCTGAATAAATTAAGCAATTGTACAATTAAAAAAAAGTTTTATTTAGGTTTTTGGAAAGCTTTTATATGTGGATAGATGCTCTATCCACTGCCCACATAGAGCAGAAAATTGGCCTATTTTCTACACTCAAGACAGAGCTCTTAAAATCAAATAAGAATGTTGGTGGTAGGAAATAAAAATAAACTTTGTTTACATTATGTGGTACAAGATTATCGGGTTCGAAAATCTTTCATTACAGCTTTTATGCTCGGTGAAAACGTTTGCGTATTATAACGTTACACAGTAAATAGCCCATCAAATTTGTGAAAAAACTAATTTAAATCCTCAAAAATGTTACTGTCTATCTTTTTATACTAAAATTAAATAAATATAAACTGTATGATATGTACCAATTTCAAAGTATATTCTATGTATTCTATATATATATTCTAAGTAAGTATTCTATGTTGTACAATTGTTCTATTATTTTATTGCATTTCTCTTTTGTATTTAATTGTGATTGGAATAGATATTAGCATAAATGTTAATTTTTCATAAAAAGATTTATTGTAAAATGATTAATTTTTTGTCCTGAAAAGTAAGATAAATGTCGTAAATGCGCAGTGGCTATAACGTCTAGCTACCACCCTTAAATAATACCCCTGATCAGATATTTTTTGTGACTAAATAATGTTTATAGTGAATGAGAACGTTATATTTATCAAGTAAACTATCACATAAAAACGTATTTTAGCTTTGTGCCCGTTAAAGGGTTAAACCTAGATCTAGGATGACACCTGAGCTGGCACATTCTCCCTCTCCTAACTTCAACATAACGTCAATATGAAGCCTTGACTGATTTGACGGGCATCATACTTTCTACACAGTGGCTCTCTCGTGGCACTGGGCTCAAATGACACGAAGACACGAGTCAGTGGCCATAATCCACTAGGTTATCGAGGACAATAAGGCAAGTTAAAAGATAACTTTCATAAAGGTCACAGCTCTAATCAGTATTATACTTTCTTCAAATTATACGAGTAGATAATTAATTTTTCATCCTCTTTTATATTTAATTGCAGCAGCCACTTGATCAAGTATGTGGATTCTATTACTAAGCTTTGACGATTTTTTAAAATTTTTAACAACAAACTAAAAGAAATATATCCATATACTTGTATTAAAATAAGTATTAGGACACATGCATACTGATTGGAAGATAATTATTTGCATGATTGTACTTGGTACTAAAAACTCTAGTTAATTTAACGTTGTAAATCTCCGCACAATCTTATTGCAATTGATTGATTTCATGTTCTTGAAGCCTCTGAAATCAATCTATTGGCTGGGAATAAAAGGAGCAAATAAAAAATTTTTCCGCCCCCACTTCTTACCAGTTTAAAATTCATCAAAAGATTTTTTTTTAAAAAAAATTGTAGTTCAAATTAATTTTTCTTTAATTATTCAATTATAATAAATTAACTGTAAATATATTTTTTGCAGTCATTAATAATAAATAATGTTCATTTCTCTATTTATTAAAGCATTTGAAATTAATCAACATTGTTATTTTTTGCAGCCCTACCGAGAGAAAGAGAGAAATACCCTAAAAAAATTTACTTGAGGTTTATTTAATTATAGATAAATTAGTGTCATTTTTCAGGTTCACAAATCTGATGTAATTGAAATTTATTCAGTTGTTTTCAGATGCAGTTTAATAATAACCTCTGGTGTATTTGTAAACATAAATTCATATAAACAAACATACATAAGAAAAATGGTTAAACACAAGTAATTAATTCAATAGTCATATATTTATATTGTAATTATAGCAATAAAACATAATTATTGTTTTTCTTTTTGCACAATGTCTGGAAATTGTTTGGTGGTTACTGCAAACACTGCAAATTATAAATAATGAAGAAAAAAAAAGGTAAAATTAAAAAATTTCTTACAAAACAAAGACGCAGAGAACAACACATAATCTTAAATTACAACTAAATACCTCACGTATATTTCAAGTTCTTTTTCCCCTGTGCCACTGCCTCTCAAATGAGTAATCATAGATATCATTTCTAAGCTTAATTCCATGCGCAGTTTATGACTTAGCTTTTCATATTTTTATTTCGTTAAGCCTAACCTTGTGTAAGAATAATGTATCTAAGAAGTTATTAGTGATTTGTAGAATTATGTGTGCATTACGTACATTTTAAAACCTAAAGTAATTATCGTAACATTTGGCGTATAACGCGCACATATAACACAAAAAATAGCATCAAAATTTACGTGTGCGCGTTTTACTCCGTGTATAAAAATGATAGCTTTAAAAATAAAAAAAAATAGAACATAATAAAATTAGACTTCTACATAGATGAAAATACTATTAGTTTAAAATAAATGAAAATTCTTATGAACTAAAAGAGTTGTAGTTGTAGAAATATGCTATATTTTCAAAAGTCTTAGATAATAACTCGAAAAAATGACTTCAAAACATAAGATGTCGCTCACATATATTTCATGTTTCTTCGTGAAATAGAGGGTGCGCGTTATACGGCAAATATACCTAAAAGCTAAGAGATGTGGCTTAAAAGTAGAGGTTCGCGTTATACGCCGGATTTTACGGTAGTCAAAACAAGTAAAAAAACAATAAATATTATGCGTACACAATTTTAAAAATAAAATACGAAAAATTGGTTCTTATTACAGTTAAACACGTGTAAATCTCATAAAAAGATAACGAATTGATTAAAAAAATCGAAGCCAAAAATCCATTATTAGGAATAATTAAGCAATTCCGCATTGGATTTTAAGTCAATAGTTGGTGTAAGTTAAGTCAATAGATAAGTCAATAGTTGATGGCGAAACATGCTTGTATACAATATTGAAAGGAGTGATGAATATTCCCAATCTCTCAATTTGCGATTTTCTTCCAAACATTCGTCATACGCTTCTACATGTATACGGCAGTCTGGGTGTGTGTGTGTGTGTGTTTGTGTGTGATCACACACACACACACATTCTGGGGCCTACCATAACTCATATATATTTGATTCTCGAAAGTCCTGGTGAACTTCTGTAAAATAGTGGTACTTATCTGGAGAGCATTTTGTTGGGGAAAAGGAACCCAGGATTGCATTCTGGGAAGAATAGCATAACCTGCTTCAAAATGTCAGTAATATATATCAGTGAATTACTACGGTTGCATGTACACAGTTTAACAAGAGACTACCTGCTCTTGTAAGACCTAGCCTTCCTCATCGTCACACAAGAGTAAATGGTCATATTGCAGCTACTGGTTCTGTGCTTTATCTAAATTCTAACTAATTTATGAAAAAATCATAATTAATATAATATTTTTATCTATTTAAAATTATATATATTACAAGACATCCATCCGGTATAGTAGTCTGCAACTGTAACTGCTATGGCTTGGGGTATAGGTTCGAATTCTGGAGAAGGCATGGATGTTTGTGATTGTATAGTGACTTATTGGCATGGGGATACTCTAAGTAGTCCTCGAACCGTAAATCTTCTAATGAGGTTGGTGGAAGGAAAAGAGAGTTGGAAGGCTTTGATCCCACTCCCCAAAGTTTCCCCCCTCTAAATTGGGATAGAACCGAACAAAAGCATACTGTCATCTGTACGGAGTTAAAAATCTCGCCCCTTGCTGGGATGAATTTCTTGGACTTTTATCTGATGTTATTGTCGATCAGCACGTATAAATATATATATAACAGCATACCAACCATATATCCTTCAACTGAAAACTTCAATATTATTGAAAATAAATAAGTATTCTTTGAAAGACTTTAGAAAAAAAAACTATTTCTAAACTCTTTTTTTGAATAACCGTATTTCTTCATTCATTGAAAATTTAATAAATATTGCAAGATAACTTCTGATTCTTGTATTTTTGCTCAGTTTGAATGAAATTTAGAATATTCAAAATAATAATTGTTCTATTTTACTTTACTTTGCAATATATATTTTATTGAAAATATCAAATAAAAACCAGGAACGTTAATTTTTTATAAGAATAGTAAAATTGTGAATTTATTGCTTAAGAGTTTATGCTACGCATTTGATTGGACGCGGTAGCCTTGTGGTACATGTAATGGACTCATAGCTGGCGTGTCATGACTTCAAGCCCTGACCACTGAATGAGTGAGTGAGTGAGTTAATATTAACGTCACACTGTTCAGCTACACGAGGGCTTTTGGCGACGGACCACGCAATTTTGAACCATGGTCAAATGACGTGGATGACACCTGAGGTGGCACCCCTCTCTCCTAACCAACGGGAGGGCGTTTCAGCTCTCGACAGATTTAACGTGCATCGCTGCCCTACACGGCGGGTCTTTAGTGGTACTGGGATCGAACTCATGACATGCCTGCCATGGTTGGATACCTTAACCACTGGGCTACCGCAGCCCCCTGTACCACTGAAGACCCGCCATGTAGGAGAGCGAGGCACCTTAAGTCTTTCGAGAGCTCAAATGTCCTCCCATTGGTGTGGTAGTTAGTTGAGGGGATACAGCTCACGCGTTTCGTCTTTGTTACTTGACCATGGTTCAAATTTACGAAGTCCATCTCAAAAAACACTCGTGTAACTTAACAGTGCAACGTTAATATTCACTCGCTCACGCCACACCTTTGAATTAGTAAAATCTTAGACACTAAATACTTCCAAAAAAGAAAACTATATTTTTTTCATTTTAAAATGCACCTCAGGAGATTTATTTTAACAGGATTACTTTAACACTATAGTAATGTTACACAACTTTTCTTTTAAAAGATACCAATATAAAATTCAAGAAAAAATCACGAAACACGAAAAATAGTTATTTATTTTCATATATTCCCGTTGTGATTTACGATTTCATTTTTGAAATGCCGTAAAACAGTTTAACAGAAATTCCCAAGGAATGAAAACTTTATGAGAATATAATGTATGTTCCCAATTTTCTCGCTTTTAAAGAAACTACTTCATATGTTAACATTTCGAATAAATACATTTTCAATTGGACGCTGCACAATTCTGGAGCTCAAATTTAATGCATGTTTCCAAGAGCAAAGCTCATTCACATTTTAAGAGCTTAATAAATAAACTATTTGTTAAGTAAGCGTTGAAAATTCTTCCTGCAAAGCAAAACAATGTTACAAGTTCCTATATAGTACTATTATCAAAGCGAAAATACATTTTCATGAATGTGAATGTATTCATAAATATATTGTTATGTATGAAAAGACAAATTTTACTTACAAAGAGTATTGTACATTATCTTCTCAGCTCTCTTTTCAGTTATCATTATGAAAGGAAATATCACTGAAAATTTAAATTAATGTTCAAAATGCTTTTGTGTGAATGAAATGTAAGCCGTACGGAAACAAAACCTAGCATATTACATTGATATTATATACTTAAGGCAGAAAAAATATATTTATATTTTAAACTATTTATGCTTTAATAATAAATGCGAATAATTATGAGTAATTGAAATATTAATATTACGCTTGATGTTATATACCAGCTATTTATTTGCTTTTAAAATATAATTTTCAACACAACATTATTCTTCATCTAGAACATGAGAGATATCTGAACATTTTAATATCAAAGAGAATTATTTTTAAATATTGTACTTTACATATTAAATACTTAGCAATTTAATTCATAAATAATGTGTCTATTATATTTAATGGTATGCTCATTTTAAAATATCTAGACTTACAGAATAAACTGATAGAAAACGTTATTATGTTTTGGGCCCGGTAATCTAGGTCACTATAATGAAAAAAAATCGAAACATGTTTCTTGATATCATAAAACAATGGAATTTAGATTTCTACAAATTCATACTGTTGCGTTTGCAATAACCTAGATAGTCGTATCAATTACGAACTTAAATCTAATTCCTTCTTCTTTATATTTCAAGAAAATATTTATTAATTTTCATTTCTTGTTTTATTTTGTTTTTATGAATAATAATTTTGGAAAACAATATTAAACGATTTGCGTAAGATTATAATGGATTTTGAAACAATTCATCAGTTTGTATTATACAAGTGCACATTTTGCTGACTTGGACTATATAGTGCACATCATGATTCTTTTTCAAATATTAAGATTTTCTTAGATTCATTTACAATACACGTATCTAAGTAATAAGAAATGATAAAATTCTAAATCTAGAGATGATTAATACTTTTTACGATGTTTTACTTCAAATAATATTTTCAATTACTTTGCAACATTCTCAATACGTTATATCTAACTAATATACGTTAATGTTCCTAAATCATTTTACAAGAAGATTATAAAAGAAATAATGATCAAGTCTTGAAAATAAAAATATATCATTTCAAATAAAGGGAGCATAACAAAGTAGTTTTTTCCAACCATTTTTAAGAGACTGACTTCTCTCATCAATTTTATGCTAAATCAGTGTTTCTCAAAGTGTAGGGCGCGCCCCCCTGGGGGGGCGCGAGCGTATTGAAAATGTAAAGATTTTTTTTTAAAAAAATAACCGGAAAGAGAAGTAAAACAAAATGCTTTCTTCTATAATAAAAAAAAAATACACACAACAACACTGACATAATTTATGTTTATTATATGGCTTTTTTCCGTCATCAAATAGCTATCTTTGATCCCAAAACCAAATTAAAGAAAAAAAACATTTTGTTTTATATGCTGTATTTCCTCAATGAGAGATTTTTTATTACGTTTTTAGCATAAAATATTACTCGTTAAAAAAAAAACGAAACCCAGACCCTGAGAAAAATTCTAAGAAGATAAGCAATTCACCACTGTAATTATTATTGAAATACTGTACATTAGTTGTAGAAAAAGAAAAGGAAGTCATGATTCACTTTTCAGCCAGGCTGAATAGTACGTTTCCTAATCATTTGATTGACCTTCAATCTTATGGTATGGTTATTATCAATATTAGTTCCCTCCCATCTTTTATGCGTTTGCTTTTCGCTTAGAGAAATTGTAAATAATAGAGTTTTGCGATATTTGGAAAAAAGAATTGATTGGTTTAACATTTCTGTAGGATAATTGAAAAGTGTCTGATTTGCGTCCTTTATTATGGTCTTGTACTTTTGAATCATTTTAGTTCAGTTTTATTGGATTTTTCTCAAATCATCAAAGAATTGAATAGTCCTTGAAAGAAGGTAAGTATACTTTCTATAAATTAAAATATTCACTAGAATTCCGATTTGTATCGTGTACACAGTAAAAATAATTCTAAACAATTGATTGGGGTGACTGAGTCCCCCCACACTACCATTAATGTTAGTATCGAGTACGCGCCTGCTCCCGGGTTAAAACATTTTGAAGTCTCACTTTAAATTTTAAAAAGTAACACAATTATTCTTCATCGGAATTTTATATTCGTTTTCATATTTTAACATTAATTCTAAATGCTAATTGTGTGAGGTTTAAAATTACAGTTCTTTTAAACAGTTATTTACAATTATAACATTTATCTAAAAAAAAATCATTTTACATTTTTGTATACAATGTCGTGTGTGCACACAGTTTTATTCTCCTTACAGTTCAGCTATTATATCAAGAATGTTTTATTTTTTTAAAAAATGAACTCGTGCGAAGAGTCGGTGTTTCAGCCAGTATACGTTTGATATATCAGTACTGAAGAAAGTATTTTATAAATAATTTCTTATTACTGAATTTGGCCGTGGTAGCCGAGTGGTATAGGTATCGGATCGTGGCTTGCCTTGTCACGAGTTCGAGCCCAGTACCACTAAAGACCCGCCGTGTAGGTCAGCGATGCACGTTAAATCTGTTGAGAGTTGAAACGTTTTCCCGTTGGTGTGGTGTGGTAGTTAGGAGAGAGGGGTGCCAGCTCAGGTGTCATCCACGTCACTTGACCATGGTTCAAAATTACGTGGTCCGTCGTCAAAAAGCCCTCGTGCAGCTGAACAGTGCGACGTTAATATTCAATCAATAAATCTTATTACTAAATTAAGAACAAGTTTAATAATTATTAGGGACTTCCACGGGCTTGTCTTGTAGAGGAAAGTTTTTCAAATGAAGGTTTTAATATCAGAAATTGACACTTAAAGAGTTATTTTCTATATTTAGCTGAGATCTATATTTTGTCTTCAAGGCATCCACTGCAGAATATCCGGTTTGACAAAGGTAGGATGTTGAAAATGGTAATAGTATACGAAGTGCTTTTGTTTTCAGTACAGATAATTCCTCATCCACCTCTACCCCAAATTCAAAGAGCGATTTATTACAAAATTGCCTTTTAATTTTTCACTGGATGTGAAATCTATGAAGATTTCCTCTTCGGAAGTTGAGAGCCCTTCTGGAGTATCTTGAAATAGATCCCTAATCCACTCGTAACTTGCTGCCAAGCTGTCCTCATCCAGAAAATACTTTTTAAAATTCTTTGCCAACATAGCTAAATGATTTTACATGCTTTAAAAACAACTTTCACATGTTGTTCTACAGATTTGTATTTTTAACACATATCGAGCTGGGGCTTTTTTTCCATCATTTACTTCAGTAGTGGTAAATCCAAAATTTAAGTATTTTTGAGAAGATCGTCTTGATTTAATTTTCGGAACCATGCTCGTTCGTCTGTGTACTTGTTGATTCTTTATTACGGTCGAATGTTTGCTTACGACTTAAAAATGTATGTATGATAATGTTTTAATCTACTGCCGTAAATACTTAATTACCGTGAATAACAATTAACGTGGAAATTAAAAAAAAAGGAACATTCAAGCTAGATTCGGTAGCTATAGGAGTATCGAGTCGACCAAAACTGACTGGAATTGTACGAGGAAAAGCATTTTTACATGTTTTGCGCAGACGTCGGAAAGCTTGCCTAGACTCACGCAAACGTACCCTATAATGCCAGATGTGATGGATATGATAGAGAGCGACATTGACTAGACTATTTTTCTAATGACATTTGTACTTTGAGAAATGAATGCTGAAGGAAATAAATCTTTAATTAAATACATCATTTTGCGATCTGTTCCAATTTAAAAATTAGAGAAAGAAAAATAACATAATTCTAAGTAATATATATTTTAAGTAATTTTCTTAAAATATATATTATTAAAAATACATATACAAATTTTAATACACTTATCGTATTAATTTGTACGGTTTATAATTAAGATCGTATTGTAACTTTAGCGTCTCTCTCTCAAAGTGCATTTTTATTGCAGTAAATACATTATTGTTGTACAGGGGGCGACAAAAATTATGATTTAAAAATTGGGTCGCCAGTATTGAAAGTTTGAGAAACACTGATTTAGTGCATTATTAATGTATAAGGGGGCGCGATAAAAATTGTGATTGAAAAGGGGGCCAGTATTGAAAGTTTGAGAAACACTGTGCTAACTACAAAAAAACCCAATTTCTAAATGATCATGGCAACTTTAAAAGCTACTTAAACAAATTTTGTTTAGTTCCGTCAGCTTCCTGTGATTGTTATATTTGTGGCAAATACAATGTAGAACATTTGCTTCTTTTATGTTCCAAATTTGAAAGACAACGAATCATCCCAAGACATGCTTTCGAGGGACTTAATATAAATTGGCCTCCGAATATTCAGCAAATTTTTCCCCCAGAAGGGTTTTTAAAAAGCTCTGTTAGTGTGTTGTAAATATTTGTAATCCTTCATTGCATCAAGGGATTTTTTTTCCATTCTTTTATAATGTGTGATTAATACTTACTTTTGTCAGCCCCGTGGGTTATTTTGTTGCGCAAGAGCGTTTTATAATTGTTTCCAATAAAACAAAATAATTTGCAATTATTTATCAATTTTCAAAATATTTTCCATTTAAAATGCTATTTATTTATATAGAAGTGTCTTAAAAATAATGTACTAATATCTAGCTCGTGGGCCCAAAAGTACGTTTAGAATGTTTTGGTATTTTATGAACTATCACTATTTTAAAATTTTATCTTGAAATCAAACCAATTTTTCAATAAAATCATTCGTACAATAATTGGTCAATTAGGTTTAAAGAAAATTTGTTAAAATAAATGTCTTGTAAAATTGCTTTATATTATGTTTTATGTGTTTGAAAGACATATTTCCGTTATAAAGACAAAATAGTTATTATAAATGAGCTTAGATTAGTCAATAAACATGAAGCTATTAGACGACAACTGAATAGGAGCTCATAAATGTATAAATTTAATTTTATATTTAAGTGCTATTTTATCAACTGTATTAAAATGTTCCCTGTATTGAAATAAAAATAAGATAATAATATAATAATAAATCTAGGGGAACCAAGGAAGAAGAAAAAAAATCCCCTTGCTAGTTTTTTGTTAATGTCTGTATTTCTCTCCCTAAACCCACAGTTTTTGAAGATGATTTTGATTTCTCTTTTTTCTGATGTAATAACTATTTAATTCAATAAGTTATTTTATTTTAACTTGTTCTCTGAAACCATACTGAAAAAAAATATATGTATTGACTTATATATATTTACTGACACACGCAATGAACCTAGAAGAAACCTAAATTTAAATCTATAATACATCTTACTAACAATATCTTCGTAATGTGGGGTATACAATATAATTATCTGTTTTAGAATTCTTGTGATTCTTTAAGTTAGGTATTCAAAAAATTATATAACTTTATCTCTTCTGATGAACTATTTTCCCCACTTACTAGCATTTTAAAAGTAAGCTGAATTAATAAGTATTTTCTTAAAGCGATCTCTGACTTAGCGCTTGTAGTAGGCTCAGGCTTTTTTATAGCACCCTAACATTTCTCTTTGGCAAAAAGATTATGTTTAATAGTGCACGAATACACGAAAAGAATAAATAATTATAGAAAATCACTTAGGCCTAATATTTGCATGGGTGAACAATGAGTAAGCAATTAAATCAATTAAATTAATTTGAATAAATATTATATAAAGAGGAATGTAGAAGACAAACACTATACAGTTTAGAAAAGTATGCACATAAATTCAAGAGAAAGTACCTAAACGTTTCCTATATCCTTCAATTCTTATGGTTATTATTTATTTCTAAAACTGCACAAAGACATTGCTATAATTTGTAATTTCAAATATCCTTTTAAATTTATCATAATTTTCAGAAAATGATAAAAAAAACCATTTTTATTTTAATAATGTAACCTCATAACATGCAAAGACCTAAATGCCTTCAAAGCAAATGTTTAGTTCAGTTATTATATCTTGAACATTTAGTCATAACTTAATAGTGATACAATTTAATGTGTCCTTAACTGAACATTGTGTCTGAAAGAAAAGAAACAAAAATATGCCATTAAAAGCTGGCAACTTATTACAGTTGCAGTATCTACGAATCATTGATGATTAAATTTCGTCCCTTCCTAAAATCCAATCGTTAGTTACTCCGCTAATTGCTTGGATGCCATTATTAGGCCCTGCGGAATCATTTTGCTCTGTGAATTCCTGATTAATTCTTCGACTTATAATCATATACACGTTTAGATACGCCCTTAAGGGGTGTTGGAAAGCTAAAATTTTATTTTTTTGACAATTTGAGATTTTTACATTTTCAAATTGTATAGATTTTAACCTTTCTAAAAATACCTTACTTTAACCTCTAGGGTATTTAGAAGCCCTTCAAACGTATTTTTAAATAATCGTTGAATTTGGGCCACGCCCATTTTAATGGCGAAAATTGTAAACAAATTACTTTGTTTTTGCTTAAAAGTGCAACGACTGATATAAACCAAAACATGCATCTTTTATTTTAAATTGAGCCTTTTATTTTTTATTTCCTAGTCGATTATAAGTCTCACTGTATACATTAAATCAAAATGTAAATTTTAATGTGCGATGTACCTTTTCTGAGAAACTACTGTTCACTGGTATGTAAATTTTTTATGAATTATTTATAAAGATGTCTAATATATACTAAAATGAGCTTTTTGTAAAAAACTCAAAAATTTAATTTTTACAAATTTTTTAAGTAAAAAATGGGTCAAATTTCGCAATGTCTGATAAAATATTTCCTAATTTATTAAAAAATTAAAAAAATAGCTAAAAGCTCATTTTAGTATAATGAGAGAGGTGTACTTTAGTAGTATGAAACATTTCAAGCATGTACATAAAACAGATTTTGAGAAAAGGTACATCGAAAACAGCCAATTTAACAATGTCAGTATAGAGAGAGATAGAGGTTTCCAACTCCTCTTAAGATCCAATCGTAAGTGCATTTAAAAAATAGTTATTTTACTATTAATTTTTTGGTCTCTAAAAATATTGAAACATTTTATTGTTAGGAAGATTATACAAATCGTTCTTTCTTAATGCATATAAAACACACTATATGAATTATCCGAACGAATAATTCCTTTGTATGCTGTGGAGCACATTCACGAACCATTTTGTCAGGGTTTCGAACGCCGAGATAAAAGCAACCGAGTTACCAGAGTCATGACATCATGGCGATATTGTTTGATCACTGATTCGAAACAAAATTCTTTTGAAAATTCACTGAGTTGAGGAGCTAATGCATGTTAAGTTTGTCACGTTAAGTCAGTACTTCTCAAACTTTCAATATTTGCGACCCGATATTCAATCATAATTTTCATAGCCCTCCCCTTCCATACAAGTAACAATGCAGAAGCTCAATAATACTATTCTTTGACAATAAAGCTACAATGCGATTTTAACCTTTTAAGTACCACCTGCGTATATATGCGTATATTCAACTGGTGCGCTAAATTCATGGGACGTATATATACATCTTTCCGAAATACGATGTTTTCTATGAACTGCTATCCATAAAATTATTCCGAAGACTTTGGCATGCAATAAAAGGACCTTGTGAGGATTTGCGAAAGATTCGCTTGTATATACATCAGAGGATTTCTTTTATTTATTCACTTTCTTCCCACCTCCAATACGTCACATACGCGGTTCTACATGGAAAACGGAGGCATCGGGGAGCGAATCAAGTAACTTTTCATCAGCAGTTAAGGGATTAAATATAAACTGTACAAATTATCAAGATAAGAGTTAATCTTTGTGTATAATTTTATATATGACAAGTCCTTGGTGTCACTTGTTCTTAACTTGGTAACATTAAATTAATTATAAAATACATTATGCAGTACTGATACAAGTATATTATCTCAGAGTAAGGGTTAATTTTATTTTTTATTATGTCAGAATGTATTTTGTTTGTTTACTTTTAATCAGTAATTCATTACATTAATAATTTTGTAAAATAATATTTTGTTTTCGATCCTTCAATATACTCATGCCCCCCTAGGGGGTGCACCCCACAGTTTGAGAAACTCTGCGACAACTCTAAAACAACTTTCATTTGGCTCAAAATCTTCATGTTAGTGAAACTAACATAACTAAACAAACTTTTAAGTAATCCGGCGTTTTGACTAGTTTTTTTTTTTGTACAATTGCCGGTCCTCTCTCAAATGAGACATATGCTCATGCTGTTTGCAAATCTGTCAACATGGTATTAGTAAAGCATACGTGGGTCCATGGAATGGATATGGAAGGTATGACTTAGATGAAAAAGTATTTGACTAACAATAGAAAAGTTTGTGAATTTCATCATTGCACAATTTCGTCCAATACTGATATTTCCATCTTGGCAAGTTACTTCTTTTTTAGAGAGTTTACATCAAAATTTTTGAATTTTCTCGAGTATAAAGGGGAATTAACTTTTAATATTTAGTTACTAAATATATGCTATTATTTTAACTCAAAATATACAATATTTTGACCTTACTTATTTATTTGATTCATGAGTATTAAATTCAGTTTAACTTTATTTTTTATAAATATTTAATTAATATTAATATTCATATACACTCTGTCGCAAAAAAATATATGCACCCAGAAGAAATTGAGCTACATTCACGAAATTTGGTATGCATGTAGTGTATATGAAAATAAACAAATGATTAAAAATTCAGAACAAAATATCATTTTATTAAGCGGTTACAGCTTGCAAAAGGTTAAAAATCAGTAAGTAGTAAAGCCACCTCTGGCAGCTATACAAGCCGAAATTCGGCGTGGCATCGATTCAATTAGATCACTTATGACCCCTGTGGAAGATCCTGCCACAGTCTTTGCATCTGCGCAGTTAATTCTCCTGTATCTCGGGACGGCTGCAGTTGCCTTCCCAGCGCGTCAGACATCCTCTATTGGCAAAGATCTGGTGACCTGGCAGGTCATGGTAGGACGTCATATCCTTGAAGACATTGTTGGGAGAGTCGCGCGGTATGTGGACGAGCATTATCCTGTTGATAAATGGCACCTGGGCGACTTGATAGCATGGGTAGCACAATCGGCGTTAAAATATCGTCCACGTATCTACGAGCTGTCAAAGTGCCTTGAAGGACCACTAAAGATGATCGTGTGTCCCAAGAAATTGCTCCCCACACTGTCACACCTTGTGAAATTGCTGTATGCCGCTCGACAATAAATGCCGGATCGGACCGCTGGCCGGTGCGCCTCCAGACACGTGTGCGGTGGTCATCAGCACTGAGACTGAATCGGGATTCATCACTGAAGATGACACGTCTCCAGTCTGTCACACATCAAGTTGCCCGAGGTCGGCAAAAATCCAGTAGACACTGCCTATGATGTGGGGTCAGTGGTAAGCGTCTTAGCGGACGTCGGCTCCTCAAGCCAACTTCGGTCAGTCGTCTCCTTATGGTTTCTCTTGATGGCACTGGATGTCTGGAAGGAGGTAAGTGGTGTTGAATCGATGCTAGCGACGTTGTTGGTGCCGAAGTGGCCACTCTTCTGATTGCACGATCCTCGCGATCATTTGTGTTCCTGGGACGTCCTGACCCTCCGCGACGGTACACTCTACATTCTGTGATCCACTGTTGCCAACACCGAGCAACTATCATATCGCTCCGACCGAGGTGGCGGCCGATACGTCTATTCGACCAACCTGCTTCTCTGAGGCCTATTATACGGCCCTATCAAAGTCCGTCAGCTGCTCGCACTGCCGCCGGTTACGTCTTAGAGGCATCCTAAGTCTCAATATCGTCTATCAAAGTCATCAGATTCGTTTGGATAGCCGTACGGCGCTCGTACTCATGCTTTTAAACTCTCCCAGTTGCGCAACTAATATGCGCATAGCACATAGCCTTGTCTCATTGGCTTCGAAATTTTAATCATTTGCATATCTCTTACCAGACTACATTCTTGCCGAGTTTCGTGATTGTAGCTTGATTTCTTCTGGGTGCATATATTTTTTTGCGACAGAGTGTATATATATATATATATATATATATATATATATATATATATTTATAATTTTTAATTTTGTTTGAAAATTATGGAACATTATCTTTTATATTCGCCATTGATATTCTGAAGTGTTTTGGTATTTTGGGACTCATATATTTCAATTTTTAAATTGATAATTGTGATTGTTTTTATATATTTAAATATATATATATATATATATATATATATATATATATATATATATATATATATATATATACACTTGTGTGCAAAAATTAAGGACGTAGTCGAACATTAGCATATCAGTTGAACGAAGAGGCAAAGCGGACAGAAAGACCAATCAGGAGATTAAGTAAGGGAATGTACGGTCGCACATGTGCAGATATGCAGGTAGACGTAATGGGGGAGTGTCTGAGTAGTATAAAGCATGTTGTCGGTGTAAGATCAGTATTTCTGGCAAATAGATTGCACGCCGTATAGTAGGTAAAATCACACCGAGTTGTTGCCTCAGCGAGAAATGGCGAATAATCAATCTGTTAGACGACATCTGGATGCTTTTACCCGAGGTCGAATCATTGGGAAAGTGGAATAAGGCCGCAGTGTGACAAGTGTGGCTGCAGAGTTCGGAATTGCTCACAGCATCGTTTCACAACTTTGGAGACAATTTCAAACTACAGGAGCAGCTATCCGGGGGTTCAGTAGTGGTCGTCCACGAGGAACCACACCCGCAGATAACCGGTACATTGTCTTATAGGCCAGAAGAAACAGGCGGCAGACAGCGGGAGAAATTGCTTGACACACGACACAGGCGACTGGACGACCAAAATCGCGTTTTACCGTGGCCAGAAGACTGCACGGTGGTGGTCTGTTTGCACGACACCCTGTACGGTGTGTACCTTTAACGCCTGCCCATCGGACAAGGCAATCTCTGTGGTGCCAGGAACACCGGAATTGGAGAGACAATGAATGGGGACGAGTACTCTTTACAGATGAGAGCAGATTCAGTTTGAGTAGCGATTCTCATCGCATACTCATCTGGAGAGAGCGGGGACGCCGCAATCATCCCTCGAACATCATTGAAAGGAACAGTTATGGAGGCCGCGGTGTTCTCGTTTGGGGAGGCATCATGCTTGGTAGTCGTACAGACCTTCACATCTTCGACGCAGGTTCAGTCAACGGGACCCGATATTGTAACAAGATTTTTCTTCCATATGTGCGTCTTTTTAGAGGCGCTATGGGTCTGCAGTTCCTTTTCATGGACAACAATGCACCATGTCATCGCACAGTAGCTGCCGAACAGCTCTTAGAGAGTGAAGATATTGAACGTATAGATTGGCCGGCACGATCTCCGGATCTCAATCCCATCGAGCATGTATGGGATTTTCAAGGCAGACGCTTGGCAGCTCGTACCTTACCACCAGTAACGATTCGGGAGCTTCGATTGGTGCTGCAAGACGAATAGGCAGCAATGCCTCAACAACTCATTGACACCCTCATTCTCAGCTCAGCATGAACAGGCGCTGTGAAACCTGCCTAGCAGTCAGGGGAGATCATATCCCCTACTAAAGATCGGATGTTTCTTGCTGGATACCCATTACAGGGATGTTTCGGCCTTCAGTCGCATTGCGCTCCATGCTACTTTTTCAATCAAGCCTCTTTTTATCCCTCTGATTTCTCTTTTATTAAGTCTTGCTTACATTACACATGCCCTTACGTATTGGGGATCTTACGGTATTAAATGTGTTGATTTGGAAAGCTTTTGTACAAAGTTATATTGAAAAAACTGTCTCGTCCTTAATTTTTGCCCACCAGTGCAAATATATATATAAAAGAAATATGTATTATATATCAAAAATAAGAATTAATAGATAAAGAACATTACAAGAAATAGCATAATAAAAATATAAAACCCGAACATGAAGAGAAAATAAAAGAAGAAACTACAATAAAGAAGAACCTAGCGAGTCAGGAAGCTATTTGGACTTAGGACCGAATAAGTGGGGTTAAACTAGTTTGAAGGTGCCAACCGTTTCCTTTTGCAACTCGGTAGGAAAACCAAATAAAATAAAATAAACAAAATTTCAGAGTTTGGATAACTCAGAGAGTATGAAAAAACCACTCGTTACTATTATGTAACAAACTCTCCCAAACTCTTAATGCAGAAAAATCACAAAATAATTACGTAAGAAAAGTAGAAAAATGCTAAAACAATTACATAAGAAAAGTATCTTTCAAGAAATAATTTAACAAAATTTCTTTACTCACAGAGCTTTTACGAGGAGAATCAAGCGTCTTGACATTAATGAAAATCGATTATTCACCAAGTTAAAAAATTCGAAAATACATAAACATATCTTTTGAGCTGACTTTTAAACCAGCCAGCAGACATGTATATATAAAAAAGATGACAACAATCAAATACCGTAGAATTTGAATTGGTTGATTGTCAAAAAAAAAAAAATTTGCTAGGTTCTAATTTGGTTGGTTGTCAACAATGTATAAGATGTTCAAGATGTGTGTGTAAAAATGTAAACTGTGATATGAGTGTTATGATATAATCTTCACAGCAAGACCACTAACATGCTGACTTTGAAATCCTATTGTTGTGTGGTGGTTTTGGAATTCGAAGTAGCAAGACGGTTAATGTATTTTTGTGATGAATATAAGTTCTTAAGAAATTAAAAGGGTATTCATGATCTAAACAACATTGAATTTTTTTTTTTTTATATTATTGTATTTATCTATTTTGTGGGTAGTTAAGTTATCATTTCTAAATAAAAAATTCAAAATGATATTTCTGTAAATTGATATATGCAAGTTACTATTCCATACAGGAATTTTAATTATAGGGAACTTAAACGAATCTCTTTTTCAAAAATGTTACTGACTACATTATTGTTAATAAGATGCAAATCTAAATCCAAAATTCCACCCTATTAGAGTTGAAATTAGTTTTAAGGAGCTTGAGATAATCAGGGTGAACGTAATATTTGGTTTGTATTCACTATTTTTACCAATGTGCGTGTGGACAGTTGTTGTTTCAAGTCAAAGTTTTACAGGAAAGATTTAATAGACGAACTTAAAATTTTTGGCATGTCTTCCCGACATCACATAGATGATTTTATGCGTGGCCGAATTATTGGAAAGAACGAAGAAGGGCGAAAATTAACAGATGTTGCAAGGAATTCGACATCGCTCACAGCGTTGTTTCACGGCTGTGGAAGTCATTTAAAACTACTGAAATGTGTGGTAGACGGCACGGGGGGTCGTGTTAGAAGTACGACGCCTGCAGAAGACAGATATATCGTCCTATCAGCAAAAAGGAACAGGCGCACCACAGCTCAGCAAGTGGCAAATCAGTTTCTTGCTGCCTCAGGAAAGCAGATCTCCCGAAAAACTGTTGCCAGACGTTTCAGGGGAGGAGGGACTATACGCACGCAGACCTTTGTGTGTGTCCCATTAACCAGACAGCACCGTACTGCCCGTTTGCAATGGTGTCGTGAGCATCACAATTGGACTGAACAGGACTGGGCATGCGTACTATTCTCAGATGAGAGTAGGTTATGTCTGTCATCGAATTGTAGACGCCAACTGATCTGGCGCGAGAGTGGTACTGCTTATCGTCCAGAAAATATCCAGGAAAATAACCGATATCCAACTTGCAGTATAATGGTGTAGGCCGGCATCATGATCAATGGCCGCACGCGCCTACATGTGGTTGCGAATGGGACTATGACGGGCCAACGATACATTGATGAAGTTCTACTTCCTCATGTTCGTCTTTTCCGTGGTGCTGTCGGTGATAAATTTGTTTTTATGGACGACAACGCAACATGTCATAAAACACTCGCTGTTCAGGATTGTCTAGACAGCGAGGGTATTCAACGTCTCGTATGGTCAGCGCGTTCTCCAGATCTAAACCCCATTGAAAATGTGTGGGATGCTTTGGGAGGCAAGTTGCTGGTCGAAACTATCCTCCGACAAACAAGAACTACCCTCATCCGTGCACTCACAGAGGAATAGGATAAATTGCCTCAACAGCTGCTGGAAAATGTTGTGCAAAGTATAGTACGACGTGTGGAATGTTGCATCACACTCCACGGTGGACATATCCCGTACTTATACTATTCTTTAAGGTGCCTGCTGACTTTTAGATGCATTGTTCCATTTCTCCGTACGCAGATCAAATGAACATTTTTTTTCTTTCAGATGTTTCACAGCTTTTGTACTTTCCAGAACAATAAATATTCTTTATTCTAATGTCTGAACAGTGTGGCAACTATATTTTATCCTACTAGGCCTCATGTCTCGCTTAATGTTATGCTACATAGCAATTTGTGATCCGTCCTTAGCAATTGTCCAGCAGTGTATATATATATATATATATATATATATATATATATATATATATATATATATATGTGTGTGTGTGTGTGTGTGTGTGTGGTTAGACTAGATGAGGATAACCAACTCTATTTGAAACAAATCATTTGATGAACAAGCATAGTTTAAGAATTAAAATAAGGAGAATAATACTGCAGACTGCTATTGTTACTATTTGAAAATACATACTTTACATTATAAACAGTATAATTTTTTTCTTTTAAACAAAACTTAGCCCCATTTACTTAATTTCGCAATCAAAGAAAATACATTTTAATTTGTCTTGTATTTATATGTTTATACAAATGGAACTCCACAAAATATAAATAACTCTGACTTATGACTCTTTTACACCCTATAAACGTATGCTGCGCGCCATTTAAAGGATTCTTAACAATTCTTTGAGAAAAGAAAAACTTGTCACATTTCGGACATTGTTAACATGGGTTAAAATTATTCGCAACCACCGAACCGATCATTAACTAGAACCTGAAAGAACAGACGAATGATTAAAACATCGATAGTGGGCAGATAAATATCTCTTATCCATTACATGCGTAGCCTTGATGGTGCACCTTTTCTGCTCATCAAAAAGAAGACAGTATTTTCTTTTTATTCTGATAATCTTTCAGTGACCTCAATGAGAGAAGACCCTATTTTGATATACTTGCTTTGAATGATATGGGCAAAGATTAAGACAAAGAGCTAGAAATGAAGGTTAAGACTAAACTTTACTGTATAGTTTTTATACATACGGTACTACAATATTAAATTGGATTGTAACATATGTGAGTTATTTAACAGAAGACTAAAAAGTTTCTCTGGAGATAGATTTCGAAGTAATGAATATATGATTTTTTGTACACACGTGTTTTATTGCGCATCCATCTTGTATGCTTTTTATTTGTTTAATTTTCTTTTTAAGGTGATTACATGAATATATTAAATAAATGGAATAATAATATTTTGTTTCTTTTTTATGCTTAATAACCACACAAAATCCCCAAAACGCCTAATCCCATTTCTTTGAATTAATTATACTAACATAAACATACTCATATACACTATAATTCTGAAGGTTAACTTTCAATAATGATTCTTTTTAACAATGGATGTGCAAAAGGTAATTATTGGAATGTTGATAAAATCTATTTTACTTTATATAACCTTATACAGTAATTCTAAATAGAAAGAGATTCTTGCTCAAAATTATCTTTGTCGCTGAACAGTGGCTTAGAATTAGGATAGCCTTCACAAAAAGTCGTCATTATAAAGTTGTTTTAAATAGCTTATTAAAAATAATGAGATCACACTGTTTATTAAGTGAAAAACATTTCAATATTGGGTTATAAACTTTATGATTTTTCTTTTTTTTTCTAAAAGAAGAGAAAGAAAAAAGTATTGCTTATGCAAAATAGCAGATTACATGCATGTCCATCGATATATATCATTCCTTGCTAATTGAAGACTGGTAAATATACTGAGAAGCGGAAAAAATGGCTAATTAAGTCTGACGAAGTCTTTGTTTTTAGAAAGTGGGAAAGCATGAAAAAATTAGGTTCCTTAATTATAGACACAATGAATCCTTCAAGCGATAATTTAAATTACAACTTCCTTTTAACGACTCTTTAAAAGAAGCCCATTATCTCTAGATTTTGAAAAAAAAGTTTGTCGATATAAAATACACAGCAGGTAGGATTTTATGGGATGTACTGAAGCTAAATAAAAAAAAAATTCTTAATTTTCTATCGATTTTTATGTTTCAGCGATACATTAGTTGTTTCTAAATATTCCCATTCTATTTAAAATTGAACTTTTTATGTCGATGAGTGATTAAAACGTTATAAGAAGTTAAGTGAAAAGAAATTTTGATTCAATTTTGGTAAAAATGATGCATTATCAATTTATTTCACCTTAAAAATGTGAGGAAACTAATGCTATTAAAGTCACAATACTTTTTTCACGAAACTACGAGATTGGTTTTTTTTTTCATATTTGTACATTCTAAGGCATCGTATAAAAAGAATATATATATTGGTTTTATAGTGTGTGTTGTGTTAGACATATGTGAAGTATAACAGTTTTTAATTAATGATCATAGAAAGTTGTAATTTAGAAGAATTGCTGTTTCATGCATGTTTGTTTGAAGGAAATTAGCCAATACATTCAAATAATTTAATCAATATTATCTGAAAAAGCTATCTTTTTTTATTTAGTTTCTAGATGTCTACCCTTCTTAATTGAGTGATGTGTAATAAAAATAAATATTAATAAAACTATTGGAAATCAAAAAAAGAATAACATTTCCTATTTTATATGAATTGTAACTGCATATGAAATATCAAAATAATTGCTTAAAACTATGATTATTATCTTTCGGTTAACACTTTTATGGTCCATCTCAATGAAGTCATCTGTAATCTAATTATATTAAAATACTAAAAATAATTAATAATTAACTTAATGTGTATGATTAAGTTAAAAGTTATCGAATAGTTAAGTCTATTGATTTGTATTTATTTTAGCACGGAAACTTCATGATCTGAATTTGATTATTTTCATTTATCCGTACTCGATTTAACAGTTCAGGATAAATAGGTAAATTTGACATGCATTGAGAAAAATGTTCTTCATGTGATAAAGTCGGTAGGAAATTTATATATGTAATATTAAATAACGGAACATTCATAGTGAATAAATCAGTAATTAAAACAATTAGGTGACTACAGCTCTTAACGATTTTACCTTTCTGTTTTTATACATAACATTAAGAGACTAGTACGTAGTCACACACACACAAATATATATTTATAAGAGAGTCATTTCATTTTATTTGTACTGCAAATGTACATCTGCTTAGAATAATCGTACTTGTAATGTATTTTAAAATAATCATACTATATTTGAAGTACAATTATTTGAAAATTTTAGATATTGGAAATATTTAACCATTCAGGTTTCAATTTCTATCACTTTTGGTGGAGGTGTTTAAAAATTCAACCTGATACTTTTTGAAATCTTTCAAATGATTTAATGTAATTCAAATTAACTAAACTAATGGTAAAAGAAACATATTTCAACTATTCAAAAGTGTCATGAAAACATTGTCCCAAGAATTCTCATTAAATAATTGCTTTAATTAAGGAAATGCAAAAAATGTTTCACACTTATTGGACTTACACATTAACCCTCTTCATGTATATGTGGTCAAATATGACATATAACAAAAGCACTTTCCATATATTTCCAATGAAAATAATTAAAGAAAAAGCTAATACGTTTAAATTTTAAATAAGATTCAAATGAGAACTCATTTATCAGTTCTTAATATGATGAATAGTAAATGATGGATTTTTCTTCACCTTTCATGAAGAAAGGTTATGAATAATAACGCTTTACTGGTACAAATTCTATCTAGAAAGATTTTCATATTATTATCTTCATCAAAACTTTCAAACACTAGAGAAATTTGATCAGTCAAAATACTTAAAATACTGATGCAGCTTTTTCTTACTTTTTTCCCCATTTTCCTTATCTTTTGAGTAGTTGTCTCGTGTTAAGCTTCCAGATCCCTTATTTAGATTAAATGATAGGAAACAAATTGTTATTTCAAATTAGTGCACCAATGAACAAGATGTTTAATTTGGCTATTCTAAATAAATGATGATTTTTCTTCAGAATTTTAGATGAATGATGAAGGGAAGGTCGAATAGCAGAAGATTGTTGTTCTTTTGCACACACATCGAAATGAATTTAATTAGAAAATTTCAGAAAGAAAGTTTGCTTGTTAATCTACAGATGTTAAAAAAAATTCTTAATTCTTTTTTTTTCTTTACTTTTGAATAAAATATTTTTCTTGGAAAAATAATTTTAGGTTATGCGGAGCAATTTGACAGATTTTACATTTCCGTAATAATAAACATTACATGCATTTAACTATGTTAAAACTATTTTTGATATTTGAACATGAAGTAATGAAAAAAAACTTATTTATACAGTTTTTCTTTTACTATTATGACTAGAGGCACAGAAATCATAGTAGACATATAAATAAAACATCAACTGTTTCACTTTACCAGGCGAAATTTTAAAGTTTATTTTGCTTAGAAGCAATGAGTGACTCTCTTGTAGTAGATTGAAATGTGCTCAGAGTTGCGATTTAATTTTCAAGTACGTTGTTTGATATATACTATATCAAAAACCCAGGTTAAATTTGGTATGAAACATTATTAAAAATACGCACGGAATTTTATGGAGCTTAAGTTTTTTTTTTATATTTTTTTATTTTGAAAAATAGCAACGTTTTAATAGATATAAGGGCTGTCCTTAAAATGGAAAACTTATATAATGTAAATGACAACGTTTCCTAATTAAAACAGTTATCAATATATGGCTTTAGGAAATGAAATAATTGGCTTTGCTGACTAGAAAAAAATACTTTTTGCAAAATTCCATACATAGAAAAATCAGAACACCTTCTTAGAATTTTAAGTAAGGAAGGACGATTCAATTATATATTCAGACATAAAACTGGCAGAAAAGGTAAGGACATTATTAGTTTGGAGAAAACAGCACTAAATAAAAAAGCAGAATATTTATAAAATTTAGAATTTTAAAATAAAAGGAAGTATCACTTTTAATTTTGCTGCCATGGAATAATTTCTGGTTCCTGTAGAAATATTCATTAACAATGCAATTAAAACTTGTTCGAACTCATAAAATAATTTTAAAACTAGGGAAACTTTCGAGAAAATAATTATAAATCTACGATCAATATACAATTTAAATTAAATTGAAGTTAAGCAGAAATAATTACTGTGGAACACTTGATTAATTCCAGGAAAATAAATTGAAACCCTCAAATGGAGAAGATACTCAGATATCTGAATTTATATTAAGAAGATACGCGTGACTGGTTAAAAACTTTGGGAGCACGTGATTTACATAATTGCTATTATTTACAAGTTACTGGAAATGGTATTGAAAAAAATTCCAAATGATTAATTTCCATTTTTTTCCCATTGCAAATACCCATTGTTTACAGAGAAAATACTTAGAAATTAAATCGTAATATGTGTGTTTTAAATTATTTAAATAGAATAGATCACTTAAAGAATTAGTTAACTGTCTTTTCTTAGATTTATGATTTAATAAACACAATTTGAAGAAGATTGTACTTAGTTACTTTGCGTTTATCTCTTATATTAAACTGTCATTTATTTAATAAAGTATAAATTTATCGCAACGTAATTTTAAAGTTTTGACTGAATAAGAATAGATTTAAAATATACATATTACAAATAAATGAATTCATTTAAATACATTTCCAAAATAATAAATAATTTTATATCTGAACAAGATTTATGGCATTAAAGAATGGTTTATTTATTGGTTAAATGCCAAAACTTAAAATAACTGTCTGTGTTTCATTTACGTACGTAATCTGTTGATTTTCAAATGAATAAATAAAAGGAGCTGAAACTCATTTGTGTTCGTTTTTCTTTTCGTGGAAAACAAACGAAAATTTCATAAATAATTTGGAATTTGTACTGAGTTTTAGGGTTTGTAATCCCGTGTTATATTTTCAATCCTAGGGTTTTGGGATTACATTATCCAAATCACGGGACTATGATTGGACTATTTTTGAAAAATACTTACACTTAAGCATCGTTGAAATTACGTAATAAAACTGGAAACATACTTACAAAATTGGTTTAATATTTTTATTTATTGAAACAAATAAAAGCAAAATTGAATTCATCGTAAAAAAACGAATAAAATATAGTACATGATGAAATTACAAGCAAGCATTTCTTCAGTTCTTGTATTTCAGTAAATAAGCTTCCGATTCTAATAAAATATTTTGGACAGAAGTCGATATGTTTACGACTTTAATTTTAAGCACCAAAAAAATGCGAAGGGAGACATTTTTGTAGAATTACCACCTATTTTCAGTATTTTCTGGCTGCCTGTCTGCTTACAGTTAGTTTTGTTTGTCCGTTTTCAAATCTTAAAAAAATGTTGCTAAATATATAAAGTATTTTTAGCAGAATAGTCCTTGTAAATTTAAATAAAAAATATTTTCAAATAGTTGTGGTAAAATATGACTTAAAATTAGATAAAAATTATTACAGCTAATTTTATCATCTTCGCATTTTTTTGAAAAATCACATCAATAAACTACACTTATTGTTCTACTATGCTTACCAAAATACTTATTCACTCATCGATATTAATTGTAAACTAAATATTAAATGCAAAATATTAAAACGTGTCTAGTAGTCCAGCATTCAGAGATTAAATTTGTTCCGTTAGATTATTTTTAAATTTCATATTCAATACGAAAAAAAAAATAGTTGCAAAATAAAATTCTATGCACATATTTCATAAAAAAATTTGTGAGAATTAAATTTTTAGAAAATTTTAACGAGAAAATATTTCCAAAATATATAATTCAGACAAAAATTAAATCCCAAAATTAATTATTTTAATTTCGGGATTTGAAAAAAAAACACGGGTAAAAAACACGATTTCGAGATCACGGGATTGCAAACCCTACTACGGCGCTTCACAGAAAATTCTTATATGCTAAAATAATAGAAAGTGAAAATAAAAAAAAATTGTTCTTCGAAAATAAAAAAGAATCACAATCATAAGAATTAATTACGCGAATGTAAAATATCCTATAACTATTATATATAAGAGCTGAGAGAAAAAAAATATTTATTCTTAAAAAAATTCTCTCTCAACTTTTTACAAATCTTAGTGAAACAGTTTTTAATGTTGTCGGAAACAAAATAAAAAAAAGCTCTACATTATACCTAATTTGATTAATCTCATGATTTACACTATAATTATACATTATCAACTAACATTAATTAAACAATGAAAACATTGAAAATAATTCACAGTATGCTAAGAATGATCTGAAAAATTATATTTTGAAACATAATATTTTGATACATGATCGATACAAATAAAAGTACGAATTCTGAAAATCCACTTCACAGTTTTTAAAACTCGAGATTTGAAAACCTAAAAGTGTATTGAGCATTTATTGTTTTGTGTTTCAATACAAACGTTAATTAATTAATCTTATTTAGAATTATTTTTTGAAGTCGTATTATATTCCTATCAATAGAACAAAAAACCTGTAATTTGTTTTAATTCTTTGATATTTTTTATGAACATAAATAACGATATAAAATTAGTTTTACTAAAAATACTTTAAGAATATATTTATATATATATATACATATTGGATTATATTTTTATATATATCAAAGTTCTTTTTTAATCTATATTTCTTACACATTTCAAAAATATTTTTACTTTTTAATAAATGCAATGCAATTACAAATATTACATGGAAATTAAATAATTTATCACAAATGTATCCTTATTGAAATTTTTATATGTGTATATATGCATATAAGGAGTAATTAAGATACTGTTTCCATCATTTTCTGCCTTCAAGATTAATGTTTCTTGCTTCATGAATCTTTTTCATAACTAATTCAAAATTAAAACAGCATTCCGAATAATTGAAACAATAAAAGTACTAAGATTACGAAACAAATTCACACTTAGTACTTAGTAATTATAGAAAAACACTTAGAGCTAATATTTGCATGGGTGAACAATGAGTAAGCGATTAAATCAATTAAATTAATTTGTATAAATATTATATAAAGAGGAATGTAGAAGAAAAACACTATAAAGTTTAGAAAAGTTTGCACATAAATTCAAGAGAAAGTAAAGGGTGTTTTTTAGAGGTATAGAACTTTAAATTGCAATAAAACAACGATGTATTATTCGATTGACATGGATTTTTTTATTCGAAAGATAATATTGTGGCATTACATTTTAAATATCATTTCTGGCATAGGACTGCCACGGCTGTCTCGGATGTAGTCCAACCTGGACGTCCAATTTTCGATGACTTTTTCCAACATTTGTGGCCGTATATCGGCAATAACACGGCGAATGTTGTCCTCCAAATGGTCAAGCGTTTCTGGCTTATCCGCATAGACCAATGACCTTACATAGCCCCACAGAAAATAGTCTAGCGGTGTTAAATCACAAGATCTTGGAGGCCAATTCACAGGTCCATAACGTGAAATTAGGCGGTCACCAAACGTGTCTTTCAATAAATCGATTGTGGCACGAGCTGTGTGGCATGTTGCGCCGTCTTGTTGGAAACACAGTTCCTGGACATCATGATTGTTCAATTCAGGAATGAAAAAGTTAGTAATCATGGATCTATACCGATCACCATTGACAGTAACGTTGTGGCCTTCATCGTTTTTGAAGAAGGATTCCACCAGCCCATAAAGCGCACCAGTCAGTTTTTCTGGATGTAACGGTGTTTCGACATACACTTGTGGATTAGCTTCAATCCAAATGCGGCAGTTTTGTTTCTTGACGTAGCCATTCAACCAGAAGTGCGCTTCATCGCTAAACAAAATTCGCTTATGAAAATCGACCATTATTTTCGAAATAAAATTGCACAATTTGAAAGCGTTGTTCAGGCGTGAGTCTATTCATGATGAATTGCCAAAGCAAACTGAGAATAAATCACTTGACAGCTGTTAAATCGGTCACCATCTTTGAAAGTAATGCCAACTTAAACTTCTATACCTCTGAAAAAAAACACTCTGTACATCAGAAAATTGTTCAATTGAGGTTTGGTTGAGGTCATTGGTTTTAAAGTTTCAAGAGTGACTAATTAGAGAGAACTGTTGCTGAAAGGACTACTAACGGAATGGAAGAGTGCTCTTTGAAGGTCTTGGGCAGTCAAGGGCAATTGCATTGATAGAAGATGTAATAATTAATTTTATAAACAAATAATGCATAAACTAATCTGGCTTCAAGTAGAAAATTTTATACGCCGAAACACTGCTTGAATTTATATATTTTGTATAAAACTTGGCCATTTTATTTTAACAATATTTCCATGCATAAAAACTCAGTTGATTAAGTTAATTATTTTTATGCAAGTTCAATTGTATTTGCAAAATAAATAAAAATAAGCCCGATTGCATGTAGGATTATTTTTCAACATTTTATTAAGAATTATAAAATAGATATTCTAATATATTTGAATTGGTTTTATTTTAGCAATAGGAGATTCATTTTGAGAAAATCACGGGAAACTAGTATCGGTTGAAAAAATTAATGTTTAAGAGATGTATTGATGTGAATTTTTAAGAATAAAAGTAACTTTAAGCACTTAATTGCATTTAACACTTTGGAGAAATCCTTTTATAATAAAATATGTTTTAGAAATAAAATATAAATGTCCACAAATATCTAGGTGTTTTTGTCCCACACGTAATTTAAAAATATAATTACATAAATGTTTAAAAAAATCATATATTTTGCTTAGAAGATAAAACATTTTTAAATGTATATTAGCATTAGCAATGTAACTTAAGGGAAAAGTAATATATATATATATATATATATATATATATATATATATATATATATATATATATATATATATATATATATATATATATATATATATATATATATACGTATATATATATATATATATATATATATATATATATATATATATATATAATCATACAAATTTTCTGTTATTTTTCTACAATTCACACAAAATATGTGTAGAGTTTGTAAATATTTTGGAGCAATTAACGCGGTATATAGAAGATCAAACAGACGTAAAATTATTTCATTCATTAAACTAATGAACATTTATTTGTACCATTTCTATATTTTAATCTACTTGAGTATTATATATCTCCGGCTCTACACAAACTTCCTCCACAATATATTATTAAATATGCTTCCAGAGAATTCCTCCATTTTATCAAATAATCCATCTATACTTCAATAAAAGTTCTAGTAATAACTATTAAATCTGAATATCCGACGCAACGATATTCAGTTTTAATAAAAATCCATAAAATCCACAACTACTCCAGCTTCTCTACAAATCCTTTCCCAAACTTCTCTTGCACATGGAAAGAATAAAGTCTCCAATGGCAATTCTTTTGGACACTTAGTGGCAAATTAAAAGCAATATGATTAAATGTGACCTTAATTGAAAACCATGCTTAAAAGAAAGGAAGTAGAAGGAAGCCTCGTTAGTGGCTGTAATCTTATTAAAGTCGCAATTTCTTCGAATCATGGGTAATTAAATTTTGGCTCTTCCTTTAATATAATCGAATCGTTAGCCTAATTGCGTAGGTACCGTTATTGAACCCTGAGGATTCGCAGAGCTTCCACGCAATATGCTTGATTGATCCCTCTTCTTACCAACGGCCATGTATGTGTTGGGATGGGCAATAGCTAGTTGTAGGTAATTTCTTAATACTATTATCAGATTGAAAGTTAATGAAATTTTTACTAGCAAAATTTTTGTTAAATCTAGTGTTTGATGGATTAACGAAAATAATTTGGTTATTTAAATGGTAGATAATAATCTTCCCAAGTGTTTCATAGGCGATATATGCTTCTGCTTCTGTCATTGCGCTTCGAAAGATTATACTTTACATTAAAAGTATTTAATGATATATTTATTATATTTCTCATTGGGAATTTGTTGCCAAACAATGCATTAAGAGTTTACTATTTAATAATTATTTTACAGTAAGTTTAGAAAAAATAAACATGAAGAGTAATCAAGTATTACTTTTCGAAATTGAATTTAATTAATGTCGTATAATATTTCATCTTAGAGTTTTCTGTTATGTATTTGTATTCATGCGGTTTACAAGAGGGAGAGGGATGGAGGGGGGTATTTTTAAGTATGGTACAAAAACTCTTTGAAGTTATTTTGCTAACCCAATTGTATTAAAATAATTTCCCAGAAATTTCACTTTTTTGGCTTAAGATGTAATAGTTTCAATGAAGTCGAAAGTTATACAGTATAGTTTTAAAATTTTCTTCTTTTTTCCAAACCTAAAAATCCCAATTTTGTTTGAAAGTGAATCCTGATTCTCTAAAGTCTGTGTAATTCTTTTAAAGAATAGATAGAATGATTTTAACCAAACGCCACGTTAAAGCTCAATACAGTTTAAAGAAAATAAAGTCAATAGGTTTTTATGAAATTCAATCAATATCATTTGAATATTTCGGAAGTCACTGAAATAAAATCCACGTCAGCTTGCCAAAATAGTCTTCATTAAATTCTCTAAATTGAAAGAGCTAAATATTTTAGGATTAATGCTTCGAATTGATTTTTTATGTGGTATAAACTTAAAGAATAATATAATCTTAAAAAACAAAAATATATATATGTATATGTATCAAGCAAAAATAAATAAAGTGATTAAACAAAGAATATCTGTGTAAATACGCACATTCAATTTCTTATTGTTCCTAAAATTATGAAATACCACTAAATTACTGCAGAATAACATAAATCTCTCACAGATCCGGGAAAAACATTTCCAATTTAAAAGTAAACTAAACGAAAAACTTAAAATTTTCAATTGAACTAAGACTTGGTATACTGCATGCAAACATGTATACTTGAAAGTGATATTTTTCATAACAGATTTGCTTAAGAGCAAAATCAGATTTAATTACAGAGTTACCTTAGTATATATTGCTCTTTTCAATTTATTAGATTAGTTTCTTAAGTAATTTCTCAACTATTGTAAAGATTTATGTAATAAACTCAGTTATCATTTTTAAGCCAATATTTTAGTAAGAAAATACTTAAAAAAATGTAGATTTTTATCTGTTAAAGTTCACAAATGTATTTTTATTAAATGGATTTTACTTACTAGTATGAAGTAAAAAATATTTTGGTCATGTATCTTATACCTCATTCCTTGATTAATTTTATTCAAGGGTGTAATTGCTCGTAAACTAATTCTCTAGCTGTCCTTTCTATTTACAATAATACTCTTTTTCCAGAAAATTCTGATGTGATACAAATGTCCCAAGGATAAAAGCAATGAAGCAAAATGTGTAGTTTACTTAGAGCATTAACTTGCTACATTTATCAAATATTTGGTCTGGAAAGTCAGTCTCACGTAGTGTTACTTTGTTTCTTTTATTCGATAAAGTAGCTGTATATTAGTAGATAACTCTGAGTCGGATTATCCAGTTATAACTAAAATAAGAGAGATGGAGTCCTCAGTAATCTTAAATATCATTACAGAATATTATTAATGAGTCTGGCTTCTAGTTAAAAAGTGGAATATATTTTTTATATAAATTGTATAACAAACATTTTTTTTAATTTTATGATTTATACTTCTGCGTATTTTAATTATTTTTTGTACAGGGTGTTGCCAAGTTCAACTAACAAATTTAGAAGGTTGATAGAAGACCCCATGGGGACGACAAAATCCCATTGAACAAGGGGTTATGAGCTACGATTAGTTGATGAAAATCGCGATAATAGTAACCATTGGGAAGACGAGGAACCTAACTAGAAGAGTGGCCAAATTCCCCAAACCATTTCCATACTAAGAGAAATAATAATGGCATTGGACCTGTTGCTTGGCTTTCACGCTCCACAAATTTCAGTCCCTCGAATCACTTTATCTAGGACCTCCTTAAATCGCTTGTGTATGAGACAACAGCAGCTATATTGGAGGATCTCAAAGCAAGGATCATCGTCGATTCCACTGGCATCACCAACACCGGGTTTGTTCAAATACATCCATCGGTGTCGGACTATACTATGAACTTCACTGCAGCCACTTAAATCAATTCCTGTGACAATCGCGTGTTGCATTTTTGTTGTCGATCTGTCGGCTGTACTGTTAAAATGCTTCACGTATAATAAATATATTTCCCTTTCATTCCACTAGACATCACAGCCTTCATAACTGTTTTTGCAAATTACTTGGACTACACGTGGTTTGCCACCCCACATTCGATGGTTATTTGTCGTCCCCATGCTTCCTTTTATCTCCCTTTTGATTTTCTTGGTCAAATTAGGCATACCCCTGCATATTATTACTGAAATAAACGAATTCAATTGAAGGTTCATCGTGAATTATAATTAAAATTCTTTATAAAAAATTATGTGGGGACCATAAAATAAAATTCATAAAATTTCTAATGTGAACTGCGCAGTTCCTTTCAAGCTCAGTTTTTTTCCAGGAACTGATGGTGTTTTTTAATTCTCGCCTTAAGGTATCAGAAACCAATGATATGTTTTAATACATATTTAATTATCTTTATACTTAGAATCTCTTGCTGAGGTAAAAGATAATAACAAATGACAAGAAAATATTTGGCATTAACAATAACAGTAGCAGAAAAGCATTAACGTATAAATGTAAAGTCTACGTTTTGAAAAGTCAGATTTTAATGCCTTAAACTATCTAACTAAGCATTGTTATTAAGATTTCTAAACCTAATGAAATTTCAATCCATAGCTTTATTTCTTCACTTTTTCCTTTTTCTTTACTCTCACTTCTTTCATTAAACGAAGGATATTAATGAATATTATGGAGACAAGAGAATGTTCGCAGTTATCTCTATTCTTTTTGTTCCTGTGTTTTGAGTTAGTTTTTTTTTTCAGTTATAAAATGTCTTTGAAACATGGAATCTTTCCAAAATTAAAGAAAGCAAAGTAGTTTTCTGTCAACATCTCTCAGATGCCTTATTTTTAATGGGAAACAAATGATATCGAGTGCAATTTTGCATACATTAATAACGCAAAGAGGCTGAAGATTTATCTTTTTAAAACACTTTCACCTTGTAATCAAAAGTAAGTAAAATCGAGATGTAGTAATTAATTATGTGTCTTGAGAAGATTTTTTTTCTTTTAAGTTACTGGAAGTGTTTTACTTCCCCTGAACTCTATTTTACTTTTTCATTAAAGTGATTTCAAAGAAAGATAAGCAACTGCAAATATACTAATGTAGTTGGCGATATCTTAATGGAATCAGTTTAATGAACAAAGTTAACAACAAAATGCAGCATATTAAAAGTAAAACACTTATAATAAGATTATTTTTAAATTGAGATACTTTGAGATATAATTAACTCTTTTGATGAGCACATATAATAAGAAGTTTTTGATACAAAAGACTTAATTCAAAATAAATCAGTTTATAAAAATCAAATTTTTACCTCAGATTCAGTAAAAATCAAGGTTGAAAGTCTTTGCTTCAACATTTCATATGACATTATATAAAATAAGTTTTTAAGTATCACTTTTTAGCTACATATTTTATTCAAAATAAGAAAAATCGTTAATGTTCTTTTTTTTCTGTCTTTAAAATTCATTCTCTACGTCCATTAGAAGTAAGAAAAACAAAGCAATCATTTTAACTATGCATGTAAAATGTGGCCCGTGAAAATATTTTAAATTAGTTTGAATATAATAGTGAATCCTGAAAAATATATACAGAAAAACAAAAATACATTCATACAGTTTTCGTACAGCATTCTAATTTTTACTACCACTGCATATGCAATCTAGCCTAAATTCAAAATTTTTCTCTCATGCTACGTTAGTTTAAATTTTTAATTTCTTAACACTTATCTTATTATTTTCTTAAAATTTATCACGTTCTTTACTGTAATATAGTGAGATGTTTCAAAGATTTAACAGTTAGAGATTTCAAATACAAAATGCTTGTAGAAACATTTTTTGTCGTGTCCATGGACAATGAGATAATGTCGTCACCTCTCTGAACCGCCTCCGCAAGTCTCGGCGCATCAGCGCTGTAAAGAACCTCGCGTAGCTCCGAAGCCAGTGGCACCATTCCGAGCCGTATAATATGCGGAGTAAGGGCCGGACATTCTAGGATGTGGTCTGGCGTTAGTTAGGCCTCGGTGCAGTTCTTGCAGGGGATGTAAGTTCTAGTTTTGTCTGATGAGATCTTCATACCTTTAAAATGGCCCGTCCTTAGTCTTGCAATTATGGATGTAAGATTTCTAGAGCAATCAAAATCGACAATGAGGGTTTTTTTGTGGCGATGAGGCAGAAGTCTGTAATTTGCGACCGCATTTGCATCTGCAAGCGTAATGGTGGGACAAAGTTGGTCATCATTTCAACCCTCTTTAGCCAGGGAGTCCGCACACTCATTTCCCTCAATGTTTACGTGAGCAGGAATCCATTGCAATGGGCAGGATTTCCCCCTGCAATGCAAACTTTCAAGTAGGACATTGATTTAAGAGGTTATGTTTGTATCTCCTTTAATGATTGCTTCTAAGGCCGCTCTTGAGAAGGAGAAAATAGCCAATCTTTCAGTTGTACCCAAAAGCTCCAGATGGATCGAATACAGGATGATTGCCTTCTTAATTGCAATAAGTTCGCTGGTAAAATTAGACGCTATTAACCCAGTGTTAATTTTGTGCATTTTTCTTTCTTTATTTGGAAGTTGGAAGATAATGCCAGCTCCTCCCTTGTTGAGAGAAATGTCAGATGAGCCGTCTGTGTAGGCAACCGCAAAATTCTCCTGAGAGATTTTTCTACCGTTTCAAGGCCCTTCTGATTGAGAATTCTTGCATCTTCTTTCTTCGAACAAGGGCGCAGGAGATTTTCCGAGTAATTTTCGTTTCTTTTTAGAGGCCTTCTGGGGAAGGGAGGCTCTTGCATAAAGTTCAAAATGGAATGTTCTAAATTTATTTGGATTCTAATATCCCTCATCAAGTGGGTAGCGTTGATGATCTTTTTTAAGTCTCTTCGTATATGTCCACTCTATGAATACTTCTTTTCTGGTGGAGATGTGATCTTCCTGGTAACATCGTAATTTGTTGGTGAACTTAACAGTGGCAAGGTTTCGTCTACACTTTAGACTGACCGGTTTTAGACTGATGGTCACAAAAAACAAATCTAACGTTATGAAACAAATCATAAAAGGTTTAGATAAAATTCTACCTTAAAAATTGCAATTAAGTACGGAATGCCGATTGAAGCTTTCAATCAATTTAGATCTTATGTAGCAACAGAAATTCGGAAATTAGATATCACTGTTGAAAATGAAATTATGTATAAAAGATCTTAAATCATCAATAGAAAATATCCAAAATGACTTCGTGATTACATATGTTGATAAGGTCTCTGCTAATTATGCCATAATTTGTAAATACTTTTACAGTAAAATATTAAGTAACCACATTTTAAATAATAATTCATTTCAAAAAATCAATTCACAACAATAGAGAAGATGATAATCGTCTTTTAGCTTTGAACAAAAAGACTGAATATTCATCTAAATAAAATTAAATATCCAAATATTTTTAACACCAAAATTTCATAAAAAGCCCTATAAAATTCCGTAGTATCACTAATGGATACAATACATATATCACGAAGTCTGCGAAGATCTTACAATCTCTTCTTCAAAATCTAATTGATAACTTACAAAACACGGCAATTATTAAAAATAGCTTAGACATTGCTAGAGTTACTAAGGATATGTCAATTTTTTCCATGCATGGTTTTGATTTCGAGGACCTTTTTAATTCTATAGATGTTGACGATATGATTAAGGTTCTACAGTTAATTTATGATAAATATGAATTATATACTTCAATGGAAAAAAAAAAAATTTGATATTCTTGTTAACCTAGTATTAAAAAAGAAAATTTTTATTGCATTTGATCAGAATCTTTATAAACAGATCAAAGGATTACCTCAGGGTGGTCCAGCTAGTAATTGTTTAGCGAACCTCTCTATATTTACATTTTTTTGAAATTGATCATGATGTAAATGATTCTTACTTGATTTATCGCTATATAGATGATATAATAATTTTTGGTAAAAATGTGAATACAAACCAAATATTACGTTCTACCCTGATTATCTCAAGCTCCTTAAAACTAACTTCAACTTAATATGGTGGAATTCTTAGATTTAGACTTGCATCTTATTAACAATAATGTAGTCAGTAACATTTTTGACAAAAGATATTCGTTTAAGTTCCATATAATTAAAATTCCCGTATGGAATAGTAATTTGCATATATCAATTTACAGAAATATCATTTTGAATTTTTTATTTAGAAATGATAACTTAACTACCCACAAAATAGATAAATACAATACTATCAAAAATTTTTTTCAATGTTGTTAAATCATGAATACCCTTTTAATTTCTTAAGAACTTATATTCATCACAAATACATTAACCGTCTTGCTACTTCTAATTCCAAAACCACCACACAACAATAGGATTTCAAAGTCAGCATGTTAGTGGTCTTGCTGTGAAGATTATATCATAACACTCATATCACAGTTTACATTTTTTCCACACACATCTTTAACATCTTACACATTGTTGACAACCAACCAAGTTAGAGCCTAGCAAATTTACATTTTTGGCAATCAACCAATTCAAATTCTACCATATTTCTTTGTCGTCTTTTTTTATATATGTCTTTGCTCGCTGGTTTAAAAGTTAGTTCAAAAGATGTGTTTATGTTTGTGTATATTCGAATTTTTTAACTTGATGAATAATTGATTTTCACATTGATGTCAGGATGCTTGATTCTCTTCGTAAGAGCTCTGTGAGTAAAGAAATTTTGTTAAATTATTTTTTGAAAAATACTTAACTTATATAATTGTTTTAGGATTTTTCTACTTTTCTTACGTATTTGTTTTGCGATTTTTCTGCATTAAGAGTTTGGCAGAGTTTGTTACATAATAGTAGTGAGTGGTTTTATCATACTCTCTGAGCTTTTACATACCCTGAATTTTTGTTTATTTTATTTTATTTGGTTTTTCCTACCGAGTTGCAAAGGGGGAAAGTTGGCGCCTTCAAACTAGTTTAACCCCACTTAACGGTCCTAAGTCCGAAATTGCTTTCTGACTCGCTAGGTTCTTCTTTTTTGTAGTTTCTTTTTTTACTTCTCTATAATTTTGTTCTTCATGTTCAGCTTTTATATTTTTATTACGCTATTTCTTGTTATGTTCATTATCTATTATTTCTTGTTTTTGATATATAATACATATTTCTTTCATATATATATATATATATATATATATATATATATGAAAGAAATTTATATAATATATCAAAAACAAGAAATAATAGATAATGGACATAATAAAAATTAACGTAATAATAGATAATAGACATAACAAAAATTAACGTAATAATAGATAATAGACATAACAAAAATTAAGGTAATAAAAATAGAAAAGCAAAACATGAAGATCGAATTCATAGAAAAATACAAAAACGGATTTACAGAGAAGAACCTAGCGAGTCAGAAAGCAATTTTGGACTGTAGTTTTTAACTAATTTGAAGGCACCCTTTCAAGGCTTTTTTCCCCTTTTCAACTCGGTAGGGAAAACCAAGTAAAATAAATAAAAATTCGAAGTATATAAAAACTCACAGAAGTATGAGAAAACCACCGAGTACTATTCTGCAACAAATTCTCCTAAAATCTTTTAAAGCAGAAAATTCCTAAAAAAATTACTGAAGAATTGTATAAGAAAAGGATTTTTTTTTAAAAAAAATATTTTACAAAACTTCTCCTCACAGAGCTTTTTCCACGACAGCCATGAATCGTGAAATTAACGGAAAGCTACTATTCACTGAGTTAAAAAAAGCAGATTATGCATAAACTCACCTTTTAAACCAGCCAGAAAAGATAGATGCCAAGAGAGATGACAATCAAATTTGGTAGGCTATGAATTGGTTGGTTGTCAACACTGTAGAAGTTTTCCAGGCTCTAATTTGGTTGGTTGTCAATAATGTAGAAAATTTTAAATGTTTAAGATGCCCAAGATGTGTGTGGAAAAAAAGAGTGAGAAGTAGTATAAGAGTAAAGTAAAAAATAGAGTGACTAAACTGTGAGAAGAGAGCTATAGTATAATCTTCACAGCAAGACCACTAACATGTTGACTTTGAAATCCTATTGTTGTGTGGTGGTTTTGAAATCAAAAGTAAGAAGACAATTAATGTATTTGGGATGAATATAAGTTCTTAAGTTAAAATGGTAGTCATGATTTAAACAGCATTGCTTTTTTATATTAATGAATTTATCTATTTTGTAAGTTGTTAAGTTATTTTTAAATGAAAAATTCAAAATTTTATTCAATATAGGAATTTTAATTACAATTCAAAAAATTTTTTTGGTCAAAAATGTTACTGACTACATTGTTGTTAATTAAATGCAAGTCTAAGTCCAAGAATTCGATCATATTAGAGTTTAAGTAATATATATATATATATATATATATATATATATATATATATATATATATATATATATATATATATATATATAAGGTACATTAATTAGGAAGTGATATATACCGATTTACCCGTATATACATTGCCGATCTTAAAATTCTGAAATTGCATTTATTATGCTATTGATAACTAAATAATTTCAATTTAATAAAATTAAATCAGGTTTAAGATATTCATTTCAAGCTTTTATCTTAGACTTATCTATTTAATTATAATTATCAACTATATCCCCTAAAATTGAAATCATATCTTTAAATTTTGCGTGCGATTAATATCACGTGTTTGATTCTAAAAATTGCATAACTATTATTAAATAAATATTTTAAAAAGTATTTAAATTGAATTTTACATGCATTTGAAATACATTTATCCTATTTTTGTTTTTAAAATTGTTTGATTGAATATAAATAAAAATATTTGGCATTGTAAATATGAACATATATAATATATATATATATATCATTTATATGTTTTCTTTTTGCTTTCTTTATATTCAAAATAAAAACATGTCTGCAAGTATGAATACACAATTTAACATTATAAAAACTCACGTCAAACGATTTATATCTGTAAAGTATTACAATTATTTAAATAACTATTCACCCATTCAATTAGTCATATGAGAAAAGAACAGTGAATAGTTATTTAAATAAATTATTTTTAATACTTTACAGATATAAATCGTTCGACGTGAGTTTTTATAATGTTAAATTGCGTAAAGAAAGTCAAATAATAAAATAATTCATCACTTGCAGACATGTCTAAATTTATTTATTTTAGAATATAAAGAAAGTAATATATATATATATATATATATATATATATATATATATATATATATAATTTATATATATATATATATATATATAATATATATATAATTTACACCAAGTACAATTATCTTATAGCTAATCGGCAAAAAAAATATTTATCTAAAGATTTAACAGCTCTATTATAATAAACATTTCGCTTTAAAAACGGGACAGTGAAGCAACTACATGATTTTTACATACAAATCATCTTAAATTATTGACAAATAAAATCAAACTTTTAAATACAAGTTTTTTATGAACTTTTTTTTTTAACTTTCCGTACTAGTATTGTGTTATAAGACAAACTGTACAGGTTGGGACTTATCTGCTCATGTTAATGTTTTCTCTTTTTAATTTGTATAACTTCACTCAGCGCACGATCTTTTCATATGGAATATATTTCAACATATCAATATTAATATGTTATGCCGAAACGATGAAAGAGAGCAGGATCAAAACACAAATTATGTAAATTAAATATATGTGACGTGATCCTATATTCTCTATAGAAAAAATGAATTGGATAATTAAAAAAAAACGATTATTTTATAGTTCAATTCTTTAAACAGAGATAACGCCTGATTTCACTAACACATCCTATATTCCCCCACGCATGAATCACCCATTCCTATTGATATCATGTACAAACAGTAACTACTTCGTCATTAAAGTCAATCCATCCTAGAGCTTTATCGCAAAGTGTTGGTCAAAGCTTCCTCATTGACCATGATGGACAGATGAGCCAGTGAAACGCAATTCTTGTTCACAGTGCCAGGAGCAATTAACCACACTTATCTGCAGAAACAGACTCAACTGAATCGTTTGGCCCAGCTAATGTTGTCCTTCCTATCCTAATCCTGTTCGCTTGTTTAGTGTTAATTAAAGAGAATACTCAGGAATGTAAACGACCGCACTTGTTCTCTAGATCAAGGAATTAGTTCAAACAAATTCTTAGAAAAGCAGTTCATGGGATTTTTATTCTCTTCAGTATGCCGAGTTTTTTAACAGTAAATAAAATGCGTTAAAGAACTAAATTACACCTTTAACGCGTTTATTAGCTTTAATATATGCATGTAACACATTTAAGGTATCCAACCACGTTCGGAACCGTGATTTTAAAAAAGCGAAAAATGGATAACTTTCATGATATTCAACGTCACTTAGATTAGAATACATGTATAAATTTAATTTAAGGACATTTTGACAAAAAGAAATATTTAAATACAATATTTAGGCAAAATATCAACTTAGAATTACGTTTTTTTTCCAAATGTTCTCCTTTTTTGAAAACTGCTTCTATTATAATAATAGTTTGCCTGTATAGCACAGACCATTTTACAGAGGTTTTACTATGATTTTTGAAAAATTCACATTATTTTCAGAGTTACAACAAATTGAAATAATTATCGGCGTTTTTTGCTAAAATTTATCCCCTCTGTTGTCGCAAAATATGGATAAACCAACTTCTAATTTATATATTTCAAAAATTCTAGTTGAGCCACTGTACAGAGGTCTAAGCTATATACAGGCGTAATATTATTGTAATAGAAGCATTTCTCATAAAAGGAGAATGTTTTGAAAAATTGGTCATTCTATGTTCAATTTTTTGTCAAAATAGTGTACTTAAATAATTTTTATTGTAATAATATTCTTAAAACAAACTTATATACATTTTCTAATCTAAGTGAGACTAAATATCATAAATGTTATCCATTTATACGCTTTTGCAAAATTACGGTTCCGAACGTAGTCGGATACCTTAATAACTCTGCGAATGACATGTTAAATAACACATCTTTTAATAAAACATTCAAATACTTTTTACTTTATTTCAATTAAGTTCTAATGCAATTGCTATATATTACTGCTATCTAAATTAAGTAAGTTATTTTTACTAACCAAAAGCTGCCAAAAAAAAGAAAAACTACAAAACCAATAATATAGCCTAGAGTTACAAATGCTTACAACAAAATATTTCATGGATAATTAGTTCTGTTACTAAAAAAAAATATAGATTATATTCATATGTTTTTTGAAATGCGTAAATTTACGAATAACTAGAGCTATGCTGATTTTAGTATTGAAACGTTTTATTTTTTATTTCTAAGAGAGCGATAACATTTTAAAATACCATCTATTCAAGAATTCATGAAACAAATTGTAGGTATGATAGCAGATAATACAATAGTCTTTTTTTATACAGAGTGTTGCCCAATTTGATCGATAAATCCAGATGTGTGTAATAGGTAACATGGGGAACACAAATCACCATAGGGTTTTATATCACCTTTAAATGGAGTAATTTGAAAAAAAAATCGTTTATGCAGGTTGTGATGTCTAGCGAAATGAAAACTGGTGTAAAAGAGGTAAAGAATAAATCTATTACATGTAAAGCATGTTTACCATGCGTACAATCCCTTACAGCTTGACTTCAGAAATGCAACGCCAAGGAATTATCACAGGAATTACTCGTAATTTCAGCCACGTAGGTCATATCACAGCTGACACCCACGGACAAAGGATTGTCGGACGTGTTTGAACGAATCCGATGTGCTGGCGATGTCAGCTGAAGCGATGAGGATCACACACACACAGTGACGAGAAATCCTCAATTTTAGACACCGGCGTTTTATTCACAAGCGATTTCAGGTGTGGAGCCAGAAAAAAATCTAAGAAAATGAGGTCCGATGATTGTGGAAGCCATTCAACAGGTTCGCCGTATACAATCCACCACCCGAGATATGTAGTATGGGGTTGGTTACACCCCCAATAGGAAAATGCATGAACCACAGGTTCTGCTAATCAGTGGCTGGTACTCCCTGTAGTAAATTCAGGACGGCATGCTGTAAGAAAGCAAGGCATTTTGCGTCACAGAGGCAATACGGCAGAGTTTCTGAAACCTTCAGCACGTGCGAACCAATTTTCAATCCAAATGTTTTGCGCTCCTCTCAATGCTGTAACGTTTTATTCAATTCATTAATTATGTACTTTGACACTACAATACGACTTTAATTTTATTAACCGTACAAATTATCCATATAAGTATTAATTGTGTATATAATTTTATGTATGACAAGCCTATGGACTCACTGGTAATTATTAAACTTGTTAACTTAGTATGGTCAAATTAATTATCAAGCATATTGTGCACTGCTGATACATTTTTAAGTATATCAAAATGCGTATTTTACTTTTTAATATGTCAGAATGTATTTTGTTAGCTTTCTCTCTCTCTTTCAGTTAATTAATAATATTTTAAATAATCTTTTATTTTCGACTTTTCGATGTTCTTGTGCCCCCCCCCTTCCACGTAGGGTTGTCATGCTCTCTTAGGGGGTGCGCCTTACAGTTTGAGAAACACTGCATTAGGGCAGTACGCGCATATACCCACCTTTGTTTGGTCTTTTCCCAGGGCTCGTACTCGTCCACCCGATGTCTACATTATCTGGATTTTCACTGACTAAACGAAGTTTGCGACTCCATGTTCTAAGTTGATTTTTCTTCCCCATGCTGTCTTCTCTCATTCTTCTGAATTCGCTGGTCGAATTCGGCAACACTCTGTATAGAAGAGTATAAAAAAGTGCCATTTTCATTCACTAACTTAATAAAGGTAAGAAAATGAGACGTAAATTGTTTAAACATAGTTTTATGAACAAAATAACATGTTATCCGCTTGGGTCCTAAGCAGCACGATCGCGCTGTTAAAATTTTATGTCGAGAAAACCCAGTACACTTCGAACATTATGGAGAACAGACGGTGCTTTACCGATTGTTGAAGTCACGCTCTCAGATTTAATGAAGCAAGTACATTACATAACTATTTTTACTGTAAATAGTATATTTTGCAATAAGAAACAATGAAATCGGTTAGAATGGGATTCTTTGGTGTAAAGTGAACAAAACGCTATCGCGCCGTTGGTATTTCTCGACATAAAATAAAACAAGCACTATCACGCTGTTTGGGTCTTTTCTGTTTCAGACTCTACGACAGTGATTTTTCAATACCCCCAGGGACTCAAATGATTAATGGATTTTCTCAAAATTACTTTCATCACATTAATATGTATTTTACGTCCGTTATGTCAGTAGATGTTGTAGGAAAGCTTAGTAAATTTGATCTTGTTTTCCAGTTACCTCATTAACGCATCCAAGCCTGTATTAGTGTTAGCCGACACTATTTTAAATTATTATCGTCAACTCTATTGTAAAGAAGCAATTTAAAAGATGCTGCAATTCGACAATTTATGTAAATTTTTAATGGTATATGTGTATGTAATTAATACACACTTCTTGCTTTATAAAACTATAAACTATGCAACAAAATATATGTTATCTCAATTTTTTTCTACAATGTTTTATAAAATGCTTTGAAGTATTTGTAAACATACATTTTAGTCTTTAAATTTCAATTGCATGATTCAATGTAATTCGCTGTGATCTTCATCTTTTTTTGGATTTCAAAATAAAGGAAAAATGAAGAAATAGAAATACCGTTCAATTTTAATCGTTGAAACCATTGTCAGGTTACTAACCAGTGATTTTTTATTGATTAAAAACATTTTATTGATATTTTATACTCCGCAATTTAATTCCTACACATATAATATATAGTTAATTCTTTTCTCTACTCAAATTTTCATTTATTATAGGCTCATTTCCTAGTCAGCTCAAATGGTTCCTTACTGCAGTTAGGCTATTCTTTTTTTAAAAAATATTGGTGGTTTTGTTTATTCAAGTGTTTATTCGTGAGTTAATTTGTGTGTGTGTGTGTGTGTTTAGTATTATTGGGAGAGTATATACAATTTTCTTGAACTTCCCTTTCTAATGGAAACTGAATTTTAAAGTGTTTGCACGTTTTTAAAATATTTATTACACGTTTTACATATTTATTAAAAGGAAACCGAAAAACGTACTAATAAAGGGTAATGCGTATGAGCTGCTCTATTGAACCCTACAAAAGTATACATAAAATATATGATAAAATCTAAGTATAAGTATATTTACAGCTTAATTTCCATTTTTCCCTTATCAAAAGAGTTTCAATAATATATTGGTATTCAGAAATTATGCATATATATTAAAATAAAATGAGAACATTGCTTTAAATAAAGGATAGAACTTTTCAAAATGTAGACTTCATTTATTCATATCATAATTTTCCATCAATTTTTAAAGATAAAGTAATAATTAATTGATCTTATGTATCACCATCAATTGTAAAGATGTAAGGCATTCTTGAAGTATTCTTCAAATACAGATCGCCTGCTATATTTTTTTCAAAAAACTGTAGTCTTTTATGTGCGTTGCTCTCTAAATCAGTCGGAGCTTTCACGCAGTACCGAATCGAACAGCACAAAATTCTCTTCATCAAAAAAGAAGAGCCTATTGGAGATTTCTAGAGATCTTATTTAGACATCAAAAAATGCAATTCAGTTATTGAACAATTAGAATAATTAGAATATTTTCTTAAGAAAACATTGCAGACCATACTAAAAGGGGTGGTCTTCACTCGGGGACAACACTAGTTCTCGTAAAACTATTTAGGACAGTGCTTCAATTTTCAATACTTGCGACGCAATATCCAATCATTATTATTTTCATATAGCGCCTTCCTCCTCCTCCGTACAATAACTGTGCATTGAATTCAATAATACTGAGCTTTAACTCTAAAACTACATTGCGAGTTTAACCTCTTTAGTACCACCGGCGAATATAAATGGTTTGCTCAGCTAAAGCGTTGATTGGCCCAGACACGTATACATACGTCTTTCCAAAGTACGAACTTTTCTGTGCACAGTTATCCCTAAAATGATTCCGAAGGCTTTGGAATACAAAATAAGCACCTTGGAAGTGTTTGCGAAGGATTTACTTATTTCAGAAGATTTGCTTATTTATTCCTTTTCTCTCCCTTCCCCCTCGGTGCATCCTATAGGAGCGTCTGCATGGAAAACGTTGGCATTTAGAAGCGAATTGTACACCTTTTAATCGACAGTTAAGGCAATGCTTCTCAAACTTTTAATACTTGCGACCCAATTTTCAATAATAATTTTCATCGCGCAGTTCTCCATACGAAAACAATGTATTGAAATCATTAATACTATACTTTGACACAAACCTACAATAACACATTAACCTCTCAAGTGTTACCGGCGTTTATAAATGTATCACTCAACCAGGGCGTTAATTGTCCGGGCGTATATATACGTCTTTCTGTAGTATGATCATTTCTGTGCACTACTATCCATAAAACTATTCCGAAGGTTTTGGAATGTAATAAAAGAACCTTGACAGAGTTTGCGAGTGATTTACTTATTTCAGATGATTTGCTTATTTATTCTCTTCCCCAATGCATCACACACACACGCCTTCGTAAAAAATGGTACCATTGGCGAGCGAATCCTGTAACTTTTAATCAGCAGTTAAGGGATTAATTATAAACCGTACAAATTTTCAAGATAAGTGTTAAATTTTGTAAAAATTTTATGGATGACAAACCAATTGGTTCACTTGTAATTATTAAAATTATTCTCAACTTAGTACTATTAAATTAATTATGAATTAAATTGTGCAGTAATGATACATTTATAAGTGTAATATCTCATTGAAAATGTGTACTTTATATTTTATTATGTCAGGATATATTTTGTTTGTTTACTTTCAGAAAATTAATAGTATATTTTTTTAAATAATCTTTTGTTTCCAACGTTGCAATATGCTCGCTCACCCCTCGTAGAGATATCACGCCCCTCTAAGGGGGTGCGCCCCGCAGTTTGAGAAAGCTGAGTTAAGGCATTAATTATAAACAGTACATATTATCAAGCTAAGTGTCAATTTGCGTGCATGATTTTGTATATGACCAGCGCATGGGATCACTGGTATTTATTAAACGTATTCTTAAATTGATAATGTTAAATTAAACCTCTGAGTGGATGACCCGCTAATTGAATTTCACTTCGAAAGCGGTCTACTTTTTCAAAGCTAGTGGTAGCGAAAATGTTTCTGTTGAATTTCGCGAACTGCTTCAAAAGCGCACCACAGTTTTATGTCTTCCCCTCTTAAAACTGCGGGAGGTCCTCAAATGGTTTTGCAGGGGATGATTTTATAGCTTTTCGGTTTCTGTGTAGTTCGAAAGGGGAGGTTTCTCATTCACAGCTGTGGCCTAGGGCGAGGATTGTGAAATGGACATTTTCTCCACTTCACGGCCAACAGAAACTTCTCCCAATTTATTGCAAACAAGCAATGAGGTTAATAATATGAGGTTAAAAGTAAAAGTGATTATTTTTTTTATTTAACAAAATTATAATAAATGTAGTAGCATTATATATGTTGAATAAATTTGTAAAATAAAACTTGGATTTCTGCAATTTTTTATATTTTTAATTAACAATAACACATAAAAAGTCATTTCAATACTTTTAATTTATGCAAATTTATATCTTTATCTTTATATTTTTCTGTTGAATGATTTTTTTTTGCTATAAATCAACATAACTTGCACTGAGAGAAAATCCCCTTCTCTACGTCAGCATTTGCACACATAATACACATTCAATCAGTGGCGCTTACAAGGGAAGGGATTCTTGGGTCCAGACCCCCCAAAGCACTGGCTTTTTTTTCGATTGATTATATTCCCATATATACTTAAAAAGTATTATATATATATATATATATATATATATATATATATATATATATTTCATATATTTGGAAAAGTTGCTCAATTTCAGATCTAAAAACCAATTAGGTTTTAAGAAATTTTAATTTTCTGAGTTTTGATTTTAAATTCGGTTTCATTTTAAAGCATTTTTGAATTCCTAGATTGAATTAATTAAAAATATTTTTTTAGCACAATCCATTTTTTTCGTGCGAAATGTCTATTAACTGCAATTTTAATTTCTTTAAACCTTTCTGTTTGCTTATGTTTTTAAGTTTTTGAGTTTTCTCACATTTACTTAATTAAGATTGATTTAAAGACCAATTTTTTTTGACACATAGTTTATATAGTTTAAAAGCTCTTTACTTTGTTTTCATTATTTTTTTTCTATTTGAAAAATGCCATGACAAAATGTACGCAGGCTACTGTGATAAATAATACTGTTGCGTTTTCGGGGTTCGAAATGATTGAAGCCGAAGAGCGGAATCCAAAACAATTTTATTCTTGGCCAAAACAGTCCTCCACAAATTGTAGAACAGTTCGAGAAATTCACGTACAATCGATGAAAATACTGATAACACAGATGCAATACACTAACAAAAACAATAGTAAACACTCAGCACAAAAATAATAACTCAATAAAAGCAATAACACACGCACTATGCAATCGTCCCTCTCTCAAGCAGAGAGGTATCACTTGCATGAAAGCTGAGATCTGACTGACTGACTAGCCGGCCCGGGCCCTTTATACCTTTCGGTCAGAAACCTCTGGCACTTGCCAGAATAATCTAGAAATAGAAAGGTCTAGAAAAATCCGGAGCGTACGAGAAAAGCTCAATACAGTAATACAATACCGCGATAGGGTTGCCAGACAGGGTTATTAGGAGCAGGGTTGCCATGGTCGCCAATCTTATCGCCCACATTTGGCGACATATCGCCAAATTTGGCGATATATCGCAAAAATTAAAAATTAAGTCGCCAAATCCGTCGCCAACTTGGCGCTAGCTGCAATATTTGGCGAGTTTACCATTTATACCAATGTTAAAGCATGGGGGCCGTGCAATGCAGTGGAAATGATATTACGGGTAAACAGGGTTAAAATCACATTAGATACGACAAATTAAACTGTAAAAAATGAACACAAATGAGTAGAAACAATTAGAATAAGACTAAATTCGTAACATTGCTCCCCTCTCAAGAACTGCACGTCCCGGGCAGTACAACCCTTCATCAGACGTTAACATAATAATAAAGCAATTGATTAAAAACAATTAAATGAATATGCAATAATAAACATGTAATACATAGTACAAAATAAACACCTAATGCATAGTACAAAATAAACACGTAATGCATAGTAGAAAATAAACACTTACAAAACAATATACAAAATTATTTACAAGATTATTTACACACTAACTTATTTATACAAGACCATGGTCAAAATAAATTACACGATAATTGACACACTAAGAATTATGGCCATAATATGGAGCAAGCCTGTCGTAATGAACGACTCTAGGCTTCGAATTCGTTGACTTACGGATCCGGATTACGACGTCGTTTATTATCTTTAAAATTGTATAAGGACCGTCCCAACGCGATTGTAGCTTAGGAGAAAGTCCTTTGCGTCGAGTCGGGTTGTAGAACCACACCTTGTCACCTTCCTTGAATTGATGTCCTGTGGCTTTTGTGTCATACCGAGTCTTCATCTTCTCCGTCCTCAGGTTGATCCGTTCTCGAGCCAAATGGTGTACATCTTCAAAACGTGCCTGGAGATTCTGCACGTACTCCTCAGGCGATGAAGGTGTATCCGGAGGGCGACTAAACAGCAGGTCACAAGGGAGACGAAGATCTCGGCCAAAAGCATCTGGGATGGTGAATATCCGGTAGTCTCGTGAACGGCGCTGCGGTACGCTAGCAGAAAGAGAGGAACTTTCTGGTCCCAGTCTTGTTGGTTCTTGGAGACCATCAGTGAGAGGTTATTCAGGATGGTACGATTAAACCTCTCCACCATGCCATCTGACTGTGGGTGCAAAGGTGTGGTCTTGGTCTTGTCAATTCCGAGTAGTTCACAGACCCCCTTCAATACCGCAGCGACGAAATTTCTTCCCTGATCGGAATGAAGTTGAAGAGGTACCCCATATCTCGATATCCAGTGCTGCACTACAGCCTCCGCTACGGTGGGGGCTTCCTGATCCGGAATGGGGTACACTTCGGGCCATTTCGTGAAGTAGTCCATGACAACAAGTAGGTACTTATTACCAGATGCAGTCCTTGGCAGAGGTCCCAGGATATCGAAAGCGATACGTTCGAAGGGTGCTCCAACATTGTAGCGATGCAGCTTCCCTCGGCTACGTATCTTTGGCCCCTTCCGAGCTGAACAGGCATCACAGGACTTGCACCACTGTTCCACGTCAGCTCTCACTTTACCCCCAGAAGAATCGCTCTCGAACTCGGTGCAAAGTTTTCATGACACCGAAATGACCTCCTGTTGGGCTGCCATGCAATTCTTTGAGTACCTCTGGGATACGAGATCGAGGAAGTACTAATTGCCACCTGAATGTCTTTCCATCCTCTGATTCGAATTTTCGGTATAGAACACCATTCCTGAGATGTAGAGAATTCCAGAGGGCCCAATACTGCTTAGTTGTAGGACTATAAGCCGAGATGTCCTGCCAACTTGGTTTATTGCTGGAAGACTCCATAAACTCTATAAGGGGTTTAATATCAGGATCCGCCATCTGGTCTTCTCGAACTTTCTCGTCACTCCAGGGATCGGGTGGCGTCGCTGTTGAAGTTGTTATCTGGCGTATAGCATAGTCATATTTGGTCTCTACTCTGGAACAATGACGACAATTTTCTGGGCATGGTCTTCTTGAAAGGGCATCAGCATTTCCATGCGAGGAGCCTTTACGATGTCTGATGTCAAAGTAATACTCGTTGAGCCGTTGTATCCATCTGGCTACCTGGCCTTCAGTATTTCTAAAATTCATTAGCCAGGTTAAAGAGGCATGATCGGTACGTAGAAGAAATTTTTGGCCATAGAGATAGTGATGGAAGTGCTCGATGGCTTTCACAATAGCCAGTAGCTCTTTTCGAGTGACACAATAATTTCTTTCCGGTTTCGATAAACACTTACTCCAATAAGCTACGACTCGTTCCTGGCCATCTATTTCCTGAGATAATACTGCTCCGACACTCTCATTACTGGCATCAGTGTCCAAGATAAATGGCTTGTCCGGTTGTGGATATATTAAGATCGGTGAAGACGTCAAAGCTTCTTTAAGCTGGAGGAAGGAATCTTCACATTCTTTTGTCCACTGAAACTTTTGTTTACTTTCTGTTAGCTTGTGCAAGGGTCTTGCGATGTTAGAGAACCCTTTCACAAACTTTCGGTAATAAGTACATAGTCCCAGGAAGCTTCGCAGCTCACGGAGGTTTTCAGGGCGTTTCCAATTCTTTACGGCGGACACTTTTTCGGGGTCAGAACGAACACCTTCTGCAGAGATGATATGTCCCAGATAATTGACTTCTTTCTGGAAGAACTTGCATTTCGAAGGGTTTAGCTTCAAGTTAGCGTCGCTTAATTTTGATAACACCTTCCGGATATTTTGAAGATGTTCTTCAAACGTACGCCCTCCTATTATGACGTCATCCAGGTAAATAAGGCAAACTTCAAAAGTCAGACCCTTTAGCACGGTCTCCATCAGGCGCTCGAAAGTAGCTGGCGCATTGCAGAGCCCGAACGGCATGACTTTGAACTGCCATAGTCCTTGGCCGGAAGTGAATGCTGTTTTTTCTCTATCTTCGGGATGGATCTCCACTTGCCAGTATCCGCTCTTTAAATCTAAAGTCGAGAACCATTTATGACCGGAAAGGGTATCCAGGGTGTCATCTATCCTTGGAAGAGGGTAGCTGTCCTTCTTGGTGACGTCGTTAAGTTTTCGATAGTCCACGCAAAATCTTGTGGAGCCATCTTTCTTACGAACCAAGACGATTGGAGATGCCCACGGACTCAAAGACGGTTCTATGAGGTCATTTTCCTGCATCTCTCGTAGTAGTGTTCCGACCTCTTCCTGTTTAGCAAACGGCAAGCGTCTTGGGTGCTGTTTAATCGGCGGATGGTCTGCTGTATCAATTCTGTGTTGTGTCACTGTAGTATGGCCAATATCGCTACTGTTTCTAGAAAACACGTCTTCAAATTCTTGGAACAGTCTTTCTGCGGAGCTTTTCTGTTCGGTGGACAATTCAGCATTTTCTAGAAGGTCGGGAGTCAACTGTTGAGGCGAGTTGGATAGGAGCAAGCTCGAACTTTTGCAGACACACGTTACTGGACTGCAGGTTGCCAACACTTCACCTTTCTGGAACACTCTAGGTTTTTCAGTTACGTTGCAAATTCTTACCGGGATAGTTTTTCTGGAAAGGTCCACTAGCGTCGAAGCTATTAGCAATCCATTCGCTTTATTTTCCGCAGATCCAATTAGGCCAGAGTTGAAACTCACATCGTTACCGATGTATCCAGGTACTATGATTTCAGTCCTTGGGGGAATGGTAATATTCTCGTTAGCGGTTACCTGTCGAATAGATTCTGACCTGTGTTCAATTTTGAATATAGTGACTTCTTCGTGTATGGAACGTAATTCATTCTTGTTGAAGTCTAGAGTGAAACCATGCTCCTTTAGAAAGTCCAGTCCAAGAATGAAAGGGTCTGCAATATCTGCGACATACACAGCATGTTGGTAGGTAGTGTCTCCAAACTTGATCTTGACTTTTAATTTTCCGTGAATATCAATCTTTTCCCCCGTCACGGTCTGTAGCACCACGCGGGGTGGGGTCCAGATAAGTTTCTCTTTTAATTTTTGAGCCAGATCGTTCCGAATGATAGACACATTGGCTCCTGTATCGATGATCATGTTGCAGGGAAGCTCGTTAACATGTCCCATTATAAAAATTCCATTCTCACCGGTACTCTTTGTCGAAATTTGACACACTTGAAAATGGGGCTTTCAAAATCTGGCAACCTCCGCCCCACGAGATGGCCATTAATTAGTTTTCCGACACCTCCTTCTGGGAGGCGCTATTAGTTTCAGCGCCTTGGCGTGCCCGGCAGCTTCTCTGCAGATGCCCTTCTCGACCGCAGGTCCAGCATTTAAGGGTCTTCTTCCCGTCTGCTTTCTGGGACATCAAAGACTCAACTCTATTCAAGAAGCTTCTCATCTGTCGCTCTAACCGCTCCACACTTGAGTTCGACGTGTCCGATTCGTTGACGGCTCGTATGGGGTGTCTGTCCTTTCGTGTTGCTTGCTGGGCTGCCTCGAATTTCATTTCATAGCAAACACTAGGGCCCCCTTTAAGTCCTTGAGATCCGCCATTCGGAGAGCTTTCTGGATTTCCGGATCACGCACCCCGTCGATGAAGTGTTGCAGCGCCAGGACTTCTCTTACTTCAGTTGGACAGTCAGAAAACGCCAAGTGAGAAAGCCTCTCGACGTCCGTCGCCAGTTCTTGGAGAGTTTCGACACTTTCTGCTGCCGTGACTTCAGCTGGAGTCTGCTGTAATCCTTCACACATTTCTCTCCGAAGCGTAACTCCAGAGCATTAACGAGAGCGTCGAAATCCAGCCGCTGTGTTTCCGGCAAAGTTTGCAAAATGTCAGCAGCGTCGGCTCGAAGAGAAGCAGCTAACTGGCAGGCCTTGGTCTGGGAGTCCCACTGGTTTGCATCCGCCACTATGGAGAATTGGGTCTTATACACCTGCCAAGAGGACTTTCCGTCATAAGTAGAAAGCTTGATGGAAGGCTTGGAAAAGGAGCTTGAAACTTAAATTCATCCCCTTGACCAGTCATGACTTTCTGCTTCAATTTGTCTAGGTCTTTCCTGAACGAGATGGAAACTTCTTCTACCTTTTCGAAAATTTTCGCCTCTAGTTTGCTCTCCATATCTTCGAATTTATTTTCAACCGACTCGATTCTTCCTTCCATTTCTTCAAATTTCTTGTCCATAGTCGTCAATTTGTCGCCAATGCCCTTCAAATCACTTTTCAACTCTTCCTTGTTCGCGGTCAGTTCCGATTTCATTTCAGTCATATTGGCATTCATGCTGGCGGTCAACTCCGATTTCATTTCGCCCATATTGACATTCATGCTGGCGGTCAACTCCGATTTCATTTCAGTCAATTTTTCTAGAAGAGTCTGGAACTGGGCCTCCATCGCTCTTGTTGTTGGCATTCAATCCCACTTCTGACACCAATTGTTGCGTTTTCGGGGATTCGAAATGATTGAAGCCGAAGAGCGGAATCCAAAACAATTTTATTCTTGGCCAAAACAGTCCTCCACAAATTGTAGAACAGTTCGAGAAATTCACGTACAATCGATGAAAATACTGATAACACAGATGCAATACACTAACAAAAACAATAGTAAACACTCAGCACAAAAATAATAACTCAATAAAAGCAATAACACACGCACTATGCAATCGTCCCTCTCTCAAGCAGAGAGGTATCACTTGCATGAAAGCTGAGATCTGACTGACTGACTAGCCGGCCCGGGCCCTTTTATACCTTTCGGTCAGAAACCTCTGGCACTTGCCAGAATAATCTAGAAATAGAAAGGTCTAGAAAAATCCGGAGCGTACGAGAAAAGCTCAATACAGTAATACAATACCGCGATAGGGTTGCCAGACATGGTTATTAGGAGCAGGGTTGCCATGGTCGCCAAGCTTATCGCCCACATTTGGCGACATATCGCCAAAAATTAAGTCGCCAAATCCGTCGCCAACTTGGCGCTAGCTGCAATATTTGGCGAGTTTACCATTTATACCAATGTTAAAGCATGGGATGCAATGCAGTGGAAATGATATTACAGGTAAACAGGGTTAAAATCACATTAGATACGACAAATTAAACTGTAAAAAATGAACACAAATGAGTAGAAACAATTAGAATAAGACTAAATTCGTAACAATACTTGAAAGGGATGGAATATGACTGAAAAAAATGGTAAATCTAAAATCCAGCTTTCAGGTGATATTACAATTAGACTACAGTATGCAAATGTTGCAGAATGAACTAAATATTTCCCTGACTTACCACAAACTACATTATAATAAATATATTGTAGTACTATATTACAGTATTTTAAAGTCATGCTACAAAAACTTAAACTTGCTTACCTGCCACGATGGGAAACTGAGAAAAAAATATATTATTTACAATCTTGGTGATTTCTGGATTACGTTTGTATCACTACTATTTTCTGTATAAATATTTTGCATTTAAAACTCTTGAGAATATATAAGGTTCTGATAAAACGGAATAATTAATCAAATTAACAACTGTTATCAATATTATGTCGAAGAAAATTTTGAATTAGAAAAGATATTTTCAGTCGTATTTATTTCAAGTAGAATTTTCATGTAGAACATAAGTTGGATAGTAACATATTAAAAAATTAAAGCTTTACAGGCATTGGAATTTTTTTTTATGCCTTTACAAATTTTAAATGTATTTTTCTCAGATTTTTAATTTTGAAGATGAGAGTGTATTCTAATCCCTTAGGCGTTTTTCCTGTTCAAGATAGAGTCGTGAAATATCTTGTAAATATTCCCTAACATATGTTCTATAAAAGTTCAAATGGATTTAGGTCTGAAAGCTCTAGTTATTTTTTTAAAATATCTTAATGTTAATATTTTTAAAAAATTGCGTTTTTCTCAGGTTTAGCCATAAAAATAATTATTAAAATTCAACAAAGAGAGAAAGGGGATTATGCATAAATATATATTTTTTTAACTTGAATTTAAAAAGGATCTTTATATTTATTTATATGCGCAAATGTTAACTGTAAATTTGTCCAGATGCTTTTAAATACTCTTTATTTGAAGATTCAAGTTAAAAATATAAACTTGAAGTTAAAGTTCTCTTTGAATGAAATTAATGTTCAGACATTCAAAATTCAAATATAATTTGTTATCTGAACAATACAAAACAAGGGATTCTATGTAAGATGTCCTGAATATCTGGCTTTAAAATTATGAAAAACTAAAAGATTTAAATAGGGTTTTTTTAACAATGCATAAAAATTTTTTGCAAATAATGAAATGCAGAAGCTTAAAAATTATTCATGTTTAGAAGTGTCCGAAATTTTAAAAGATTTTAAATTTTGAACCTTTTTTTTTATTTTTTGACACATAACAAAAAAAATCATTGTTTTAAAAAAAGTCCCTGAAAGTATTGATTAAAATAAGGAAAATGAAACAGTAAATTATCCTCAATGTTTTAATATATAATTTGAATTTAAATACTACAGATATTTTTTAAAAACTTAGACATACATTATAAAAACTTAATTCCATTTGAGAATTTTGGGTAAAGAAAAAAAACGAGATTTCTCAACTCGTTGACTTGCAATTATTTCCGTACACTTTAGGGTTTAAAGAAATTCTTCCCAGTTTTTTTACGATTGCTGCAGGGGAAGAACCGGTCTCCCCGTGAGCCATAAAACTTCCCCTCAATGCCCATTGTGTCTCCCTGACCGTCTCTAATTATCTTTCAAGATACTAAATCTTTAAAGGGGGGAAAAAGAATTCGGAAAAACACGGCTTTACCGTTTTTGAACACATTACTTGAGGAGGAAAAAATCCGTTTGGTTCATTTTTGGTGAGTCCCCGGCCTTACGAAAAATTCCGTGTGGTCCGTTTTCGAAGCCTCTCTAGTAGCGCAGAAAAATCCGTGCTGTCCGCTTGGAGGGTTAACTATAAATATATGCATTGTCCAGCACTGATACATTTATAACTTTATTATATCAGTGTAAATGGACATTTTTTATATGTCACATTGCATTTTGTTTGTTTACTTTCAGTAAATTAATATTTTTTTAAAATAATCTTTTGTTTTCGACTTTTCGATGTACTCGTGCCCCCCTCGTAGAGTTATCACGTACGCCTAGGCGGCGCGCGCAAAAGTTTGAGAAACGCTGAGATAGGGCAAGAAATCTTTGCAATCATTTTCGAAAGTAAAATCGTTTTAATTAGTAGATGAACGTGTCGTATAGTAAAAGGAGACCTTAAATTAAAATTATATAAAAAATATGTAGGGAATGAAAACGGCAGACGTACGTTAAAGCAAAGGCATGCTCATAACGTCCACAGACAACTTTTATTTACAGAAGAGAAAATTATGGAAGTTGTAAAGTTTTTCATCTGCTAGAATGACATTGTTTTCGCAAGTTGTACCCAAGAAACTAAAGTGAAGAAATGTCTGTCTAGTAAGCTTACTCTCCGGCTTCCGTAATATTTTAGTAATTTATCAGGTATGAAAGAATCATATTTGCAAACAAAAGAATGCAAAAACACGGCAAAGTATTTTCAAAACATTATCTTACAATGAGAAAGCATGACTAAGGAAATTGATTTGGCGTCGAGACTTGGTGTATTAGTAGTACTTCGTTAGGGTGTTCAACACTCAATGTAATTCCGCCGAATGGTCACCCAATTCGGAGAAATTAGATTTCAAAATTCATGTTTTTTTATACAAATAAATATTAATTTCATCCAACGAGTCCGTAGCCTGATTGGTAGCTCGTCTGATTACTATGTGCGAGGTTAGGGTTCGACTCACGCGTTCAACTTTTTTTTTTAAATTCATTTAATTATTTTTTTAAAATTAAATAAATCTATTTACAAAAGGTTTATTAAATATTAAATGATATTTTATGTAATTATTTTGTATTTTACAAAGTAGTAAAAAATACTGTAATTATATAAATATTTATAATAAATTTCAATATATATTTATATTAATAAATAATATTTATAATAAAATATATAAAATAAATATTAAATGATATTTTACATAGAATTAGTTACAAATAGTATTATAATGTGAAATACGATAAACAATAAATAAAATATTATATGTAATATGAAATAATTTGTAAAATATATTATCATTATTAAATTAGGTATTTCATAATTTCATAATTAATATATATATGTGTTTGTGTATTTGTTATATATTATTAATTTAATTATTTTTTAATTTTATAAAATATTTAATAAGTCCTTTTTAATTAATTTATTTAATGTTAATAAGTTTATTGAAATATTTTAATAAATTTATTAAAATATTTTAATACTAAAATAATAACAATCAATAATAAATAATAATTTTAATAATGAACAAATATAAATTTCACTAATAAATCAATAATATCAACTATAAATTAATAATTTCAATAATAAAAAATAACTTCAATAATAAATTGATAATAATTTTACTAATAAGTTAATAAATATTTAAAAATAAATTTATAATAATTTCATTAATAAATTAATAATAATTGTAATAAATTGTTTTAAGGAGATTTTGACAAAAAAAAATATTTAAATATAATATTTTGGCAAAAAATTAACTGAGAATAATCTTTTCTCCAAATGTTCTCCTTTTGTGAAAAATGGTTCTATTATAATAATATTTTGTCTGTATATAGCTCAGACCACTCTACAGAGATGTCAACTAAAATTTTTGAAAAGTTTCCATTATTTTCAGAGTTACCACAAATTGAAATAATTATTAGCGTTTTTTTCTTAAAATTGCCCCCCTCTGTTGTCGTAAAATATGAAAAAAACCCACTTCTAAGTTATGCATTTCAAAAATTCTAGTTGAGCCTCGGTACAGAGGCCTGAGCTATATACAGGCAAAATACTATTACAATAGAAGCATTTTTCACAAAAAAAGAGAACATTTTGAGAAAAGGTTATTCTAAGTTAATGTTTTGCCAAAATATTGTATTTAAATATTTTTTTCAAAAATGTCCTTAAAACATTTTTATGCATATATTCTTATCTAAGTGACACTAAATATCATGAAAATGATCCATTTATGCGCTTTTGAAAATCACGATTCCGAACGTAGACAAATACCTTAATAACTTTAAATCATTTTAATTAATAATTTTCTTGAATGTTTTTATTTAATAATAATTTTAAATAATTTTATTTTTAAAAAAAATAGGTAATAAATTTATTTAATATTTTTTTACTTCATAAAACACAAAATAATTACGTAAAATATCATTTAATATTTAATAAACCTTTCATAAATAAATTTACTTAATTTAAAATATAAATAAATTAATTGAAAAAAAGATGAACGCGCGTGAATCGATCCCTTACCTCGCTTTTAGTAAGCAGACAATCTACCAACCAGGCTACAGACTCGTTGGAGGAAATTAAAACTTAATTGTATAAAATTTAAGCATGAATTTCGAAGGCTATTTTCTCCGAATTGACTGGCCATTCGGTGGCATTACATTGAGGATCGAACAGCCTACAGAAGTACTACTATTACATCATGTCTCGATCCTAAATGGATTTCTTTTGTTGTGTCCTCTCCATGTTAGAACTAATAATGATACCCTTGAACGTAAACATGCTCAATGTAAACGATTTGATTTTTTTCATTTTGATAAGGAGTTAATGACGTTATGATTGTTGAAAAAGAATTTGCCGGGATTCATATAGCATTATTTCATAGAACTTCCAGCTGTTCCGATTTAAATGCACTCGACTATAAATTGTAGTCAGTACTGGATGACAAACATTACATTCCAAAGAAAACAATCTTATTTTTTTTTCATTTGTGGAATGTATCAGTGGAAGTTTCCATGGGGTTAGTGCATGCCTTGATGGGAACGATTGATTTAAGTGACCTAAGACACTTTTGAAGTGAAGAGATCATAATTTTAAGTAAAATGGACAGTATGCAAAATGTAAAGGTAAAATAAAGCATTTAGTTTTAAATTTTATTTCGAAGATTTTTTTTTTGACATCTTTTTTTTTTTTGTATCAGAACTTTTAGTATGACTAGAAACGTACATTTTTTCCATCTCAACAATATTAACAAACTAACTCATAACAGCGTTTTTGAAACTGTGGGGCGCGGCCCCTAAGGAGGCGTGATAACTCTACGAATTGGATACCAGCATATTGAAAAATTGTAAACAAATATTATTTTTAAAAAAAATTTTATTTACCGAAAGTGAACATACAAAATACATTTCGATATATTAAAGAACAATATTAGCATTTACATAAATATAATACACTTACAAATGTATCATTACTGCACAATGTGTTTTATAATCAATTTAGCAATACAAAGTTAAGAAGTTTAATAATTACAAGTAACCCCATGTGGGATTGCTACATATAACATTATATACAAATATTAACACTTATCTTGATAATTCGTACGGCTTATAAGTAATCCCTTATCTGATAATTAAAAGTTACGCAATTATCTCCCCAATGACTCTGTTTCCCACGTAGACGCTTGCATAGGATGCATTAATGGAGTGGGAGGAAGCAAAGGAGTAAATAAGTAAATCCTCTGAATTAAGTAAATTCCTTGAAAACACTCTGTCAAGATTCTTTTACTGCATTCATAAGTCATCGGAATAATTTTATGAATAAAAGTGCACAGAAAAAGTCGTACTTTGGAAAGACGTATTTATACGTTCGGTCACCGGTGAAGTGAGACATATGTATACGCCGGTGGCATTTAAGTGATTAAGGTCGTATTGCAGCTTTAGCTTCGAAGTATACTATTATTGAAGTCAACGCATTGTTATTTGTATGGAAGGGGACGCTATGAAAATTATGATTAAACATAGGGTCGGAAATATTGAAAGTTTGAGAAGCACTGAGTTAAACCCACTTGAAGAATCAAAACAACTTATTTAATTACTTCTCGTCAAACAAATATATATCTCATCCTGACGTGCATACGGTTGTAAAATAAAGAAACAATTCGGGTCCCATGCCTTTTAAATTATTATCACATTTCTTAAAAAAAACTTCAATTCCTTCACAAGGATCTGTTAACTTCTTTTACAAAGAAAAAAGTCTTTTTTTCAGATCCAGTTAAGAAGGATTAAAGTCCCTTGCAACCACAAAACCGACTATTAAGTAGAGTCTGGAAGAAAAGACGACTGATAAAAAAGTCGGTTGAGGGCCGATAAATAGATGTTCTCCATTACCTCAGTAATACTGAATGCCTCTCTTCTCAGCATCCCTTGCAACGAGGAATCTGTATTTTCTTTTTTATAGCTTTGATTCTATCGCTGACCCCAATGAAAGAAGGGACTGTCTTGACAGCCTAGCTGCGGGTGATATCTAGGAAGATAAAGATTTCCTGTTCTGTTGGAAAGAAAACAAAATGTTAAAAAAAATGTTAGTTGTTTATGAGATAAGATTAAATACTTCTTGGAGATAGGTTTGGTGATAAATGTCGATAAACGGAATAATGGTATGTTCCTTTTTGTGTGTATCATCTTTTCCAATACAATTACTTCTCTTGCTCTTGTACTTATGTTATCTGATTCTCAAATGTTACGCCATGAGTGCATTCTTTAAACCAAATGCACTTAATATAAAAAAATGATCAGGTACGCAAAATTAGCAGTAGTAAATGAATACTGTGACAAAGTCTAATTAAAAATATTTGATTCAATATAAAACAATTTATATTTTTTTTCATAAAAAAGTTATCTGAATGCATCTTTGCAAAAATGTATCGTAAGCGCATCATATAAAAAGAAATTCAAATTTTGTAGAAGTTAACTGCTTTCATAGTTAATGATTCTAGGATGATATTATTTTGTGTCTGTGGTAATAAATGTGTACAAATCAATTTCGTATTAAGGTATCCGACTACCCTAAAAACCATGATTTTTCTGACTTTTTCTGATTTTTTTTATAGACCATTTTGTTATCTTAATAACAATATCAAATACTTTATTTTCCTCACTAGAACAAAACTACAAGTGTTTTAGTAAAAGCAAATGCCATAACTTTACACAAGATGACAAACTTTAAAATGCGTTTTACTCGAAATGTGTTTTTTTCGAAAATCTCAAACGGGGACAGTGATCGCTCAAAAAGTTTTGAAAATAATTAGCTGAAATTTTTTGCTTATGTTCTGCAAAACAGTAGAAGTGTTTTGATCTTCAGATTTATCAATAACTATTTTATTTCAAAATTTGCAGTCCTTTATGTGAATATAGTCAATGTTTTTTTAAGCAATTTTGCATAATCACTAAGATAAAGTGCTCTAGTTTTTCTAAAAATTAAAATATCTCTTATCCTGAAGGTCACTTCAAACAGGAATAACAAAGTAACACATCAAAATTGGAAAATTGAGAATTTGTTCATAAAATCTTTGTACAGAGCGGGTCCCGTTTATGTAATTTTTCGCACATTTTTAGTAGTTTTTTCCCATTTTAATAATAATAATTTTTTTCTTTTTACCAATTTTAGGATTTTTCCTTAAAATATACTACATAAACATAAAAATTACAAAAAATCTCATATCTTCTTTTTTTCCAAAAAACGTTTTCGCAAGTAGTCGGATACCTTAAGTATTAAATTGTTTCATATGAGACCATAAGAATTTTTAAATCCGAAAGCTGTAAAAGAAAAAAAAATAAAATCCTCTGTAAGACAAAAATGTAGTTAATTTAAAAAAAAATGTAAACATCAATGTTTATGTATGTGCATTTATAATGCAAAGTGTTTGTTCCATGTTCCTATAAAAGACAATGCATATTTAATATTCAGATTTTAACGTAAGTAGTAACAAAACAAATTTAAATAGTTTAAGAAATACAGATGATTTTAAGTGCATTTTTATAAATCACATTAAAAATATCTTAAGAAATGCAATGTAAGATTAACATTATGAAACACATATATTGAAAGAAACGTATATGCTGATTCATCTAATGAATTTCTAGAGAGTTTAAACAAAATGTTAACGATACAATTATTCTTAAATCGAATAAAACTGAATTAGTTAAAAATAAAACATAAATTACCTGAAGTTTTTTTTTATTGCTGTTGTGAAATCTAGGTGTTTCAGGAATTTACATATTTCTAACATTCTTTTTCTATTTAGTCCTAACATATTTTAAATAAAGGAAAAATTAGGGAGTTTGTCTATTCTAATGATATATTCAGAAGTACAAATGCAAGAAAAACATAAATTTTTAAGACTAGTTATGTTGAGAGATACTTACATGTGCACTTCAGGTCTTAACTAGAAAAATAATAAAATTCCCCTTTTTTTCTTACAATTATGTTTATTTTAAAAAAAATGAAAAATCTTTAAAAATGAAAGAAATGTTTAATAATTAAGTTTTCAAATTCCTTTTTTTTCTTTCTATTTTCTCTCTTTTGTAAGTAAAGGTACATTTTGCATTTAGTGCTAAACACAAGTTATAGATTTGCAACCTTCAAGTCTACATTTTGATGCAAATTGCTCTGCGATAAATCGATGGAAATATACGATTCTGTCATATGAAACATTAGAAAAAAGTTTTAGCCTAGCTTTTACTTCACAGATATTCATTAAACTATCTGGTGTTATTTTTGTAGTATAATTTACACTGGCGTAGCTGGCTCTGAGGACGCCCTGTACAAAAATTCATTCGGGCCCCTTTTTAGGTATGGGAGCCCAGTAAGTGGGCCTGTAATTATACATGTTGGGGCCCCTGTAGCTTGAAGGCCTCGTATCATTGATACGGCTGTATGCGGTAGCTACGTCTCTGATAATTTATAACCTCTTCACAAATAGACGAATCTCCTCTCAGGCAAAGTTCAGAATTCCCTTCACTTGAATCATCAGAAATACAATACATTTGATTAAAAACTTCCTCTATTTTTTCTAAGTTAATTATTCTACATCATAATATAACAATAAGTACAATATAAAATCATTGGGACCTCTCGACAAAATTAAATCCTGGTACAGTTTTGCATCCTCAGAGCTCAGGTGCCTCTCTCTAGGGAGAAAACTGGGCGTCAAAATTACCTGCGGTGATTGGTATCCGCCTATAGAGCACTGCAATAAGAAAGCTTCCGGGGGATGTTGTAGGGCTACAGCCCATTAGAAATAAAAAACACAATATTAAATCAATTTTGAATTAGCATGAAATATGACAAGAAAAAAACAAATGTCTACGTAAAATTTATGTATTTCCATTTTTTTTTTAAATTGTTGACTGTAATTTATAAATATTATGGCCTTCAGTGATATAATTTTAACACGATAATGTTTAAGACGAAAAATTGGCTTACACGGAATGTCACAATGGTCCCGGCAAGCTGCTATGTATTATCCTGCATTTTTTTCATAACATGAAACGAAAATATCTTAAGGTATCCGTACACCCTCAAAACGTCATTTTCGTCAAATGTTTCGATTTTTTTTAATTTAAATGTTATTTGAAAATAGGAACTTTTTTTTTAAAATGGTGTTTAAATTTTGTTTCTATCTTATTTAGAACTTAAGTTATGGGGATTTGAGTTTCATTCGATAGCACATTTTGAACCCGGAAGTACAAGTCTGCATTGCGAAGTAGAAAAAAAAATGTTTGTTGACATTTATATTTTTCAAAGTATCGTTTAAATATGCAATAGTAAGAAATTTAAACTTTTTAAAATATGAATTTGAGTTTTCAGAATTATCAAAAATATAATTGGCAACAGGTTTTTTTTTATATTTTTATGTAGAATCTGGCAAGAAAATAGAGTGCTTTACGGTTTGTTTACATTTACTTATGATTGCGTAGCTCTTTATAAGCTTTTGTTTAATACTTTTTTAGAGCAGAAAATTTAAATTTTTATCATTTAAAATGGGTAATGCTAAACGTAGAGTTAGAGCAAAGAGAAAACGCCAATTTCGAGGTAATGGATCTACTATTAAACATTCAAAAAATAGCAGCGCAACATCTACCAACGTCAGTTCTTCAAAAAATAAAATACTTGCTGTCTTTGATGAAGAAATAGCAGAATATCCACGTAAACCACTTACTGGTAACATAATAATTGATATGGAAGTCCTTTTAAATCTGTTTTTACAACTTTGCTGCCCAAGATGTTTCGAAGAAGGTATCCTGCTTTCTGAGGATTCCACATATGGATTATGCTCAAATTTTGTTATCAGGTGTAAACATTGTGACTTTTACTCAGGGTTTTCTAGTTCAAAGAAAACTTTAAACTGTCCTGAAGTAAATACAAGATTTGTGTATGGTATTTGACAAATTGGGAAAGGTTTTTCTTCTGGGTTTAAATTATGTGGTACGTTAAATTTACCCAGGCTCAGTAAAACTGCGTACAATAATCATGAGAATAAACTCATGTCCGTGATTTCAGAAGTTAGTGAACTATCAATGCAAAAAGCAGCTTCTGAGAGAACTGTTTTTTTTAGTGCTACATCCTACTAAAAATAAAATAGTTGAATGTGGCATTTCAGTTGATGGAACGTGACAGCGTAGAGGTTATTCTTCCATGAATGGGTGTGTCGCAGCTTTGTCAGTTGACACTGGTAAAGTAGTAGACATTGAAATAATGTCGTCATACTGTCCCACCTGCAGAAATATTTCTAAAATGCCTAGAAGCATTGAGTCGGAAACTTTTGCAGCGGATCACGTGTGCCATAGCAATTTTCGAGGTTCTGCATTAAAAATGGAAGCTGTTGGTGCTACGAGAAGACGGGGACTCCAAGGGCTTTATCAGTGTCAAAGATACTTATGGGAAGGATAGCGTCACAAAATATGAATGCATTGTTCATGTTCAAAAGAGAGTAGATGCGAGATTGCGCAAACTAAAGTCTAAAAATAAAAATCTGTCTGGTAAAGGCAAACTCACTGACTCTTTTATTGACCGATTGCAAAACTATTATGGGATTGCTGTTCGTAGCAATGTTGGAAACCTATCCGGTCTTCGGCAAAATGTTATTGCGGCTTTGTTGCATTGCTCATCAAGTGTCGAGAAACCGATGTATGGGCAGTGTCCCTTCGGAAAAGATAGTTGGTGCTACTACCAGCGAGCACTGTATTGTTGAAAAAATCCAAAAGAAAAATATAAAGCCTTATCAAATGAAGTGCTAAACATGATTAAGCCTACATATTTAGAGTTGTGTACCAAAGAACTGCTTACTAAATGCCTGCATGGCAAAACACAAAATTCAAACGAGTGTTTAAATGGCGTTATATGACAGAGAGTACCCGAGGAAGTTTTCGTGTGCCTCAAAACTTTTAAATCTGGTGCATTGGATGCTGTGATCCAATTTAATGATGGATACAAGGGTTGTGTTGAAATGTTTAAAAAACTTAATATAACTCCTGGTTATTTTACTTTAAAATCATACAAACATCTTGACATCAATAGAATTAACGACGCAGAACGACATTCAACACCAAATGTAAAGCAGCGTAGAAAAATGTTAAGAGCTACAAGGGAAAAAATCAATGTTTTAGAGAGTAAAGAAGGTGTTATTTACAAATCAGGAGCATTTTAAGTATATCAAATTGTTATTGTTGTTGTCTAATTCCTCCTGTCTAGCCGCAGGCTAGACCAGGTCCATGAGCCCAAGAGTCCTCAGGAAATCGTACACCAAAAGAGGACTGGAATAGATGTCCTCCCTATCAAGTCCTGCACAAAACAAAAGATGATCTGGAGTTGCCTGTACCAAATTGCATTTAGTACAATTCTCGTAAATTTTCTGGCCTAAGTTAAAGGAAAGGCCTCTAATGTGTCCACTTGCAAGCCTACTAATAGTTGTTTGGACGACTCTATCCGCCTTGATGGAAAGGGCACCACCTGGGGCCTGCCTATTATACCAGGGGTGAGTCGGAGGAGTCTTCCATAGTTCTTGAATCAAAGATTTCGTTTTAGAAAAGGTTTCCGAGAAGGTCAAAGTTCTTTTCGACATTAAATCTTCAGTGACACCTTCCTTGGCTAAAAGGTCAGCTGTGTCATTGCCAAAGAGACCAATGTGAGATGGAATCCATTGGAAGTATATCTCATGTTGCTGGGAAAGTTCTTTAAGATTTTTAAGAATTGAGACCGATGTTTTGTCTCCAACATTTGTCCAGTCGCTAAGGTGTTGGATAGCACTTCGGCTATCACATAATATCCATATTTCATCAGGAGATGTCATCGTCTTGATGATTCGGAGAGCTTCATCAATGGCAATTAACTCGGATCTAAAAACAGAACAAAAGTCCGAATTCCTAATTTTGATATTATGAGAACAAATTGTGTTTAATATTAAAATTTGCAGTTGAAAGTTTATTTCTGATTTATCTCAAAATGAATTTGTTTAACGTATTGACATCTGATAACGTAAATATCAGAAAATTTGTGAACCAAATTAGTTCAAATTTTATAAATATATTTGTTTTATAGATTTAAAGAGCCCCTACTACTTTCATAATTATATAGTTGATACATTTTTAGTAACTAAGGTATATATCATGCTCGTAATAATTTTTTAATGATTTTTCAATGTTCTTTTACTCGAAACTTGATAAAAATTGTAATAAATTGATTATCATCAGGAAAATAGTACCAGCTCTAAAAATGTTATTATGATCATCATCAAATTTACAGAAAAGGGATATTTTTGTTTACATTTGAGTTATGTGCGTTATTCTAGTAATCAATTTAATTACTATTTATACTATGCTTTACTGCCTAAAATTTTTTTATGTACTACAAGTAACATATTAAATGTATTTTTCACAGTTTTAAGTTAAATTTCATCAGTAAAAAATGTTTTAATAGCAAATATTACAGATTTTAAAAAAATTTCTTCGAAGGTGTACAGATACCTTAAGACGAAAAGAATTCGCATCAGAGAATGAAAATAAACACCATCCGAGATGGTATGATTTAAGAGGGATGTGAAATAAAAGAGAGGTGGATTTACAGACTAGCTTGGTTTTGAAATACCCTCTGAATAACCTGCGACACCCGCGATTTGGAGTTTGTTCAAAGGTCGAAAAATATCATTGATGCGGATTCGAACGACGGAAATGAAATGATTGATGCGATGCAGCTCCTGTTCCTCCGTTGTCGAAAATGAGGAGCGTCATGAAGAGTGTTCCGAGGTATTTAGACGCACATACCAATGTTGGAATGAATAACAAAATAGACGACATCGAACAATCTAATGCTAAAAAAGACAATGCAAATAAAAATATCAAACTGTTTTCCAAAAATTCATTATGTAAGTTTTGTTTTTTTTAAAAACTTGAAATTTTAAATTAAATTTAATTAATATATTGTGAATGTGTTTTTTGTGCCATTGATGTTTATTAAATATATGCATAGTTTCATGTCAATGTTAATACAATGTGCTCGAATAAACTTAATTTTGGTGAATACACGTTTTTATTTATATTTTTTTCAATATCTTTTATGAATAATCTTTCATAAAAAATATCTCAGTCACTCAATTTCATGTAAAACGATTTTCAATGAAGATATACTTACTTAAAAGTATGAATAAAAAAATAAAACAGGAAAAATAGCACCTTATTGTTATAAAAAATAACATAACACACATAATTTCAGCTTCATCTGGAACATTAACAACTGGAGATACGATTATTATACAATTAATCAATTCTTAGAAACCATTTACATTAAATAATAAAATGTTTAGTTCAAAAATTTTAATTACATATTAAAAAATAAATCATTTATTGTTCTTTTTGTTGAGTTGGCTTTTGCTACTTAGTGCGTAGAGGACATTTTGAAGGGAAAAAATGCATTTTTAACCCTGTAAAAACTGGAGGTAAAATTTAAAAGCGTGAACATCTGTGAAATATAACCTTCTGTCCCAATTGATTGTTTGCATCTGTAAATAAGATACGAAGTTAAACCCGCACGTGTATGAGCCTCGGATCTGAAAAGGTTAAAAAAACTACATTTTGAATGAAAAAATAAAAAAGGTACAAGAACACGCATTATTCGAGAGAGAGAGAGAATCCTAGTTCTCTACTTCGACTTTATTAAACATTCCAATAAAGTATATTTGTACGCAGTAAAAATAAAATATGTTAGATAAAAACAAAACCAAAGTAAAATAACATGGAAAAAGAACACATGTTTAAAAATTGGATTTAATATATATTTTTAAAGAGTTCCATTTTTCATAAATGTATTTAATATATATATATATATATATATATATATATATATATATATATATATAAATATACATATAACATAAATACTACATAACAATATTAATACTTTATTCGGTTTTATTTGTTTTAAGGAAGAATTCCCTTATTTGTGGTAAAAAAACTGCCAGAAAGAGGGATTTTTTTTATCGTCAGTTCTGTGAAATATTTATTTAGTATTATATAATGGAACCCATTTCAAAGCACCCACGTTTCCCAAGAATCTTTAAAATGTAACTTAAGAAGATTAAAATTTATTCAAATTCTTAGACATAGGAAACCGATATGGGAAAAGAAATTAAAGTCTCAATAAAAAAACATTTAAAATTAAATTTATAACCAAGTCTGATAAGATAGTTTAGTTTCTTTTGAACCATTTAGCTTGGTACCAATATCGTCAAACAGTGAAGACAATTACCAGAGTTTATTTAAAGGTATCTAATTATATATTTTTCTTCAGATGATAGCAGTATTATTACTACAAATATTAAAGAAAAAATACATTATATTCTCTTTTATTTCAAGAAAAATTCGACATTTTTATTAAGCATATAATACATTTTATTATGCATTTAATAATGTGTTGTAATTTACATCATTACAATAACTGAATTTAATAATCTGTAAGGCTTACCTAGATTCCTTGAATCTAACTATTATAAAGCAATATTTTTTTAAAAAGTATATTAGTTCAAGATTAGGAGCAGGGGAAATTAGAGTTTTCTGGTAATACTTATTAGTTTTTTTTCCGTTTGTGTAAACATGATAAGTTAAAATTTTATATGACTAAACTATTCTTTATATAAATGAATTTAGTGAACATAAAGTTTTTTTTTTTTACTTCACGAGTAATTATTCAACTAACGTCACTTATTTCTAACACTGACTGAGCAATTGCTTTAAATTTAACTCTCTAGATAAGCCTGGCTTAACCTAAATCAATTGTTGTTTTTTTCATCTCTTCTGAAAAACACACACTTTAAAATGGACATTAATTTTACTTCAAAACTTTCTAATAATCTAAAAGAAATAAGTTTATTAAAAAAAAAGTTACCATTCTCTAAATCAGCTTAATTTCTTGTAAAGTAAAGAAATAGTTAGGAAAAACTCCATTCATATAAAAGTAATAAAATATTGGTAAATTAATAGAAATACGCGATTTATAAATACGAAAATTGCAGAGTTTTATTTTTCTTTTTACATGTTTATATATATACTATATATATGGAAGCCTTAACTCTTAATAATATTTTTAAAAATAATTCTTTTAATAATAACTTTTTAATAATAATATTTTTAAATAAATTATTTTTAATAAAAATACTTTTAATAATAATATTTTTTAAAATAAATAATTTTTAATATAATAATATTTTAACAATAATAATTTTTAATACTTTTTATCATAATACTTTTCTGTAACGAATTTTTTTTATCTTCATTCTGTTGTAAAAAAATATATCACCTTACAGTAAAATAACTTTGTTGTATCGCAAAAATTTTATAAGGGTTTCCCAAGTAAAACGTAGACCATGAGATTGTGTCAGAATAATCGAAGCTACAGCAATGCCACAGAACATGGATATAAAATGGAGGTATGAGGTGTTCACCGCATGTAATAAGCAATAATGAAACCAATGCACACATGCTTGAGGAAATACATCAAAAGTAAAGTCGTCCAGATTTGAACAATGCACAGTTTGTCTGGTTTCTGATTGCAGAAGGTGAGCCGTGGATACAGGCATCAGCGAATGGGACAATCTAGGACAAGCGCTTCTTTGTTCGAACAATTGGTGCAAATGATTTTGGGAAGGGTGACAAACAAATCAGATCTCCATAGGAATGGTACCCCCAACATCTTCCGGGAAACCCAGGCAACCTTAAGAAAATTTCCTTGAAAAGTGTTAGAATACCCACCGTACCTTCCGAATATGTCTGTCTGAAACCTTCCTAATTTTTTTTCCACTTAAGAGAATTACGTTTTCATTCAGACGATGAGGTAAATGAAGCTACGAAGGACTTTCTCGAGAATCAACCATGATCTTTTTACAATATACCTAACTTATATACCTAACTTTGAAGCGTTGGGATCTGTGTGTTTTACAACGTCCATGATGATATATTTTGATTTCCAAAAAAAAGTATTATTTTTACTCAACATGTTCACTTTTCATTTGGTCAACATTTATATCATTTTCAAGGAAAAATTTTATCTTTACTAAATATCTATTGAAATCATAAATAATTTTGTAATTTTATTTCTTAAAATGTATATAATTATATAACTGAAGTTACTTATATTTAGCATAATATAAAGCTATGTTTAATTTTACAATACATATATACAGTTTATGTTATTAAAGCAGTTCTAATGATGTTGTTGTTATTACCAATGCCACCTGATCGGCAAAGGCTAGATCAAGGCCCACGAAATTCATCATGGCTGAGAGCTAAGTGACGCATGTCGTTAGCCGTAGCTTTGAGCTCAATACAGGTGACAAAACGATTTAGCTAAGTTTCACCAAAATTAAGAGGGATAACACCCTGGGCGTGGCCAAGGGCCTCTCACCTTTCATTCCCGCCCTGGATCTTACCTGAGCAAGAGGTGAAATGGTAACACCGGTCGATGATCAGTGTGTTAATATGGAGGACCTCGGTCCCCCCCAGCCTGAATTCCCTGATGATCATCGTTGCATGCAAATTAAAGGCGTTGCAAAAGAAATCAAGATTTTCTGTATCCGGAAGATGTTGGAGGTTGAACAAAGCGATCCCAGCCAGACTACAGAAACGAAAGTGACTTTGGAGGCCAAACTGAAGTCGCTCGAAGAAAAGATTGCTATCCTGGATGCTAAGATGATTGATTTCTTACCTTGCTCAATTGTCCTCTGTCCCCATAATATTAAGAGTAAAGCTGTAAAGAGAACCGCTGATCCAGTCATCAGACCGGCTAAATTTACGGCGAAAGCCAATCAAAATCAAAATCAAAATAATAATAAAACTAATAATAAAAATAAAATCGATGCGGACTTTGTTTTCCCTAAGAAAACAACCAAAAACGCTCCAGCGAAGGAAATAGAGAAAGTCCCAACTAACAATACCTTTGCAGCTCTCAACACTACAAATGCTGACAACAAGGACGTCTCCCCACCCAAATAAAAAATCAAACTCATCTTTATGCGTATGATAAATTCATACAACTTAATCTTACAGGAACTACATAGACAATACCCAACTGCTACAAATACCCACACTAAGGGTATATTAAAATCGAAGCGCAAAGCGCTGACGACCATAGAGACATAACTAATTACCTAAAAGAAAAAGAATTAGAGCATTACGTTATCAAACCCCCATCCACAAGACCGCTAAAACTAGTCATTAAAGGACTACCCGATAATATTGAACCCAAGGATATTAAAAATGATTTAATATCCAAGGAAATTAACGTTGTAAAAATTGCCGAACTTAAAAAAATTTGTTACAAAAACCCCTCTACCTATCTACATGATAGAGATTACTCGCGACGAAAATGTCAATGACATTTATCAAGTGCGTAGCTGTCTCTACATGCAGATAAAGCTCGATCCATTTAAAAAAGGCAACAGGATAACGAAGTGCTACAACTGCAATTTCTTTCACCACGCGAGTCAGAATTGTAGTATGAAGACGCGTTGTCTGAAATGTCGTGAAAACCACAGGACAGGCACGTGCCAAATTAAAGAAGAAATAGAAAATCCGCTATGTATCAACTGTAACGCTAAAGTCCACATGGCCTCCTCTACCGAATGCCCGCTCTTTCCCAAGCCTAGAAAAGGTAAGGGAAAATCCCCAGTCGAAAATGTTAAACGACACTTTAATAATTCCCAAGTAATCCCCGGAGTTAGTTACTCCCAAGCTTTAAACCCTGATAAAAGCCACCAGATGGCAGCACGCGGGAAAATCTCCTCGGCGTCAGAAAATAACGAAAATAGCAAACATAATAATATAAATACAGAAGCACTTAATGCTATCCAAAATCATTCAAGCGAGGTTCGATTTCTTCAAGCCATACTCGAAATGTAAAAATTATTTACCCTTTTTCCATCACTTCTCAGTGAAATGAAGAAATCTTTTAATTGTAACAATTCAGCGGACAAACTTAACTGTTTGCAAAAAGGAGTTTGCTCCTCATTCAATAACCTAACTGTTAATGATGTATAGTTCTTTCTTTGGGCTCTCTATTTATTCCTGGAATGCAGACGGAGTGAAATCGCGTATTGTTGAGATGCGCGATTTCGCTGATAAGCACGCCCCCGATTTATTTTTAATCCAAGAGACACATCTGAGACCAGAGGATTCCTTTAAAATTCCTAACTATTATTGCTATAGGAACGACTGGACCGACCCAGCCCCTGGCAGAAGTGGAACTGCGATTCTTATTAAAAATTGTATTCCTCATTACCATGTCCCCACCCCGCCCCAGTTTACTGGTGTCGAGGCGACGCTTATTATGCTCACTCCAAAAGACCATGAGCCGATTCTTATCGGTTCGACTTATATCCCACCAATAAACGAATATTTCCGAAACCTTGGTGCCGCCCTCGACACCATTTTTAATTTTAATAACATGAGCATTCTTGTAGGGGACTTTAATGCCAAGCATACCTCCTGGGGCTGTCCTGTTAGTGACACCAGAGGTAATAGACTTCACAGATACGTGGTTAATAATGACATTGATGTCTTAGCACCCCCTACCCTTACTAGATTCGGTACTGCTTCAGCTACAATAATTGATTATGCGCTAATGAAAAACCTAATCTGACCTTGTACCATTGACTCAATCCCTGAATTAAGTTCTGATTATAATCCAATCAAACTAAATTTCCCAAGAACACCCAAATTCGAAATTCCCCCTCCCCAACTTAATACTAACTGGAATATCTTCACAACTACTCTAGCCTACAACGAAAATTTATATCTTCCACAGGCCAGCTCAACCCCAGAGAAATAGTCCCAAGTCAGAGATCTCACTAGTGAGATTCTCACTGCGCACGCAGATGCATTGAACCCAATGACCCATTCGGAGCTACCATTTGTGCAGGGTGAGCTCAAACACCTCTTCAGAGAAAGAAATAGAGTCAGAAAGTTACGGCAATTTACCAGATACCCGCAACACAAAACCGAACTAAATAGGATTCAAAACAAAATTAAAAGAAAAGTTGGACTTTACAGACAACAAGTATGGGAGGAACACCTTACTTCCTTGGATGCCGAAGACGGCTCCCTTTAGGAAACCGCTAGAGCATTCAGGAAAAAGGCCTCTCCGATTTCCGCCCTTAATGGCCCTAATGGCATCGCTCTCAGTGACACAAATAAAACTGATCTAATAGCTCAATCACTCGAGAGCCAATTCCAATTGAACAACATTCACTGTCCACAAAAAGATCAAATCATAACCAACATCATCGATGCATACATTACTGATCATACTAATAATACTGACCCTATCCCCCCCCGCTCTCCCCTCGGAAGTAATTAGTTACATTAAAAAGATTAAAGATAAGAAAAGTGCGGGAAGAGACGGAATTACTAATAAAATGATCAAAAACTACCCCTTCTAACAGTTTTTAAAATTACTAATATCATTAACAACATGTTCAAACTCAGATACTTTCCGAATGCGTGGAAAACTGCAGTTGTAATTCCTATTCTGAAACCAGGGAAAAATCCCAAATTAGCCGAATCGCATAGACCGATTTCGCTACTCCCAATTTTAAGCAAGCTGGCAGAGAAAATTATCTCTACCAGACTCAATGATCCCCTCGAGAACAAAACATCCTTGTTCCGGAGCAGCACGGGTTCCGTCCTCGTCTCTCCACCACCCATCAACTACTTCGCGTAGTTCAGTGTTCCTCAATATATTTTAAAGATTTTTTAAAAAAAAATAACCGGAAAGAGAAGTAAAACAAAATGCTTTCTTCCATAATAAAAAAAATACACACAACAACACTGACATAATTTATGTTTTTATTATCTATTTTTTCCGTCATCAAATACATCTTTTGATCCCAAAACCAAATTAAAAAAAAAAAAACATTTTGTTTTATTTGCTGTATTTCCTCAATGAGAGATTTTTTTATTACGTTTTAACATAAAATATTACTCGTTAAAAGAAAAAACGAAACCCAGACCCTGAGAAAAATTCTAAGAAGATAAACAATTCACCACTGAAATACTGTACATTAGTTGTAGAAAAAGAAAAGGAAGTCATGATTTCAGCCAGGCTGAATAGTACGTTTGCTAATCATTTGATTGACCTTCAATCTTATGGTATGGTTATTATCAAATTAGTTCCCTCCCATCTTTTTATGCGTTTCCCAAATTGTAACAATTGAGTTTTTGCGATAAAAAGAATTGATTGGTTTAACATTTCTGTAGGATAATTGAAAAGTGTCTGATTTGCGTCCTTACACTTTTAATCATTTTTAGTTCAGTTTTATTGGATTTTTTTCTCAAATGATCAAAGAATTGAATAGTCCTTGAAAGAAGGTAAAATATACTTTCTATAAATTAAAATATTCACAGAATTCCGATTTGTATCGTGTACAGTAAAAATAATTCAAACAAATGATTGGGGTGACTGAGTCCCCCGCAAAGCCGCGCCTGCTCCCGGGTTAAAACATTTTGAAGTCTTCTCGCTTTAAATGTTAAAAAGTAACACAATTGTTCTTCAACGGAATTTTATATTCTTTTTGATAATTTAACATTAATTCTAAATGCTAATTGTGAGGTTTAAAATTACAATTCTTTTAAACAGTTATTTACAATTATATAGCATTTATCTAAAAAAAAAAATCATTTTACATTTTTGTATACAATGTCGTGCACACGGTTTTACTCTCCTTACAGTTCAGCTATTATATCAAGAATAATGTTTTATTTTTAAAAAAATGAACTCGTGCGAAGTGTCGGTGTTTCAGCCAATATACGTTTGATGTATCAGTACTGAAGAAGGTATTTTATAAATAATTTCTTATTACACTGAATTTGGCCGCGTTAGCCGAGTGGTATAGGTATCGGATCGTGGCTTTGCCTTGTCACGAGTTCGAGAGTACCACTAAAGACCCGCCGTGTAGGGCAGCGATGCACGTTAAATCTGTTGAGAGTTGAAACGTTTTCCCGTTGGTTGTGGTAGTTAGGAGAGGTGCCAGATCCACGTCTAAAATTGCAACCGTCGTCAAAAAGCCCTCGTGCAGCTGAACAGTGCGACGTTAATATTCAATCAATCAATCTTATTACTAAATTAAGAACAAGTTTAATAATTATTAGGGATTTCACTGGCTTGTCTTGTAGAGGAAAGTTTTTCAAAGGAAGGTTTAATATCAGAAATGACACTTAAAGAGTTATTTTTCTATATTTATGAGATCTATATTTTGTCTTCAAGGCATCCACTGCAGATAATCTTTGAAAAAGGTAGGATGTTGAAAATGGTAATAGTATACGAAAGTGCTTTTGTTTTCAGTACAGATAATTCCTCATCCACCTCACCCCCAAATTCAAAGAATTACAAATTGCCTTTTTTAGTTTTTCACTGGATGTGAAATCTATGAAGATTTCTTCTTCGGAAGTTGAGAGCCCTTCTGAGTATCTTTAAATAGATCCCTAATCCACTCGTAACTTGCTACCAAGCTGTCCTCATTTAGAAAAATACTTTTAAAATTCTTTGCCAACATAGCTAAATGATTTCACACGTTTTAAAAACAACTTTCACATGTTGTTCTACAGATTTGTAAGTTTTAAACATATCGAGCTGGGGCTTTTTTTCATCATTTACTTCACCAAAATTTAAGTATTTTGAGAAGATCGCCTTGCTTTAAATTTCGGAACCATGCTCGTTCGTCTGTGTACTTGTTGATTCTTTATTATGGTCGAATGTTTGCATACGACTTAAAATGTATGTATGGTTTTGTTTAACCTACAAATACTTATTACCGTGAATTACAATTAACGTGGAAATTAAAGAGCAGATTCGGTAGCTATAGGAGTATCGAGTCGACCAAAACATTGTACGAGGAAAAAGCATTTTTACATGTTTTGCGCAGACGTCCGATAGGTTGCCCAGACTCACGCAAACTTACCCTATAATGCCAGATGTGATGGATAATGCCAGATGTGTGCGACATTGACTAGACTATTTTTCTAATGACATTTGTACTTTGAAAATGAATGCTGAAGGAAATAAATTTTTAATTAAATACATCATTTTGCGATCTGTTCCAATTTAAAAAATTAGAGAAAGAAAAATAACATAATTCTATCTTAAATTACTTAAAAGTTACATATACACAAAATTTAATATACTTATCGTATTAAACGGTTTATAATTAAGATCGTATTGTAACTCTAGCGTCTCTCTCTCCCAAAGTGCATTTTTATTGCATAAATACATTATTTTTGTTCAGGGGGCGAGACAAAAATTATGATTGAAAATTGGGTCGCCAGTATTGAAAGTTTGAGAAACACTGGCGTAGTTGAATATATTAAAGATGGAATCGACAGAAACCAATATACAGCTTCAGTGTTCCTAGACATTCAGAAAGCTTTCGACATAGTTTGGCACACTGGCCTTCTCTTCAAATTAATAACTTACAAAATCCCACCCCACTAATCCTTCTTTAAAAATCTTACATCAGTGACAGATATTTCACTGTAAAAATCAACAGAACCTTTTCTTAAGTCAGATCTGCCAAAGCCGACATTGCTTAAGGGTCCATTTTGGGGCCCGTCCTCTTTAATCTATACGTAAATGATATTATTAAAAGTACTAATACAATGATCTGTATGTATGCATATGACACTGCCATTTTAAGCAGACACTACAACCCCAACACACTGACACAAATCATAAACGAACACCTGGCTCACCTTGAAATTTTGTTCTCCGTCTGAAAAATTGCACTGAACACCACGAAAACTGAAGCAGTATCATTTTCCCAAAAACGACCACCCCCTGAAATCACGCTTCAAAACCAAAGAATTCCCTGGTCTAAGCACACCAAATACCTTGGTGTTATAATTGATAAAAATCTCACGTTCAGACAACACATTACACACATTAGAAATAAATTTAAAAACGCTTCGCGTCAACTTTATTCCCTTATCTGTCGAAAGTCTAAATTGAATAGACGTTCTAAAATGCTTATCTACACTCTGATCTTAAAACCTCTTCTGACATATGCTTTTCCAATCTCGGCGCATGCAGCAAGGACCAATATCGACCTCATTGAAAGCACCCAAAATGTAATTTTAAGACAAATTATCGACGCCCACTGGTACATGAGAAATGCTGACATTAGAACAGCATACAATATCCCGACCATCAGACAAACGATCCGTAAACTCGCAAATAACTTCTTTAGTAATGTAGATGGACATGACAACCCATCTATCTAAACTATCCCCACTTATCCAACTTATCCCTTCATCCGAAGACCAAGAGATATCTTGGTCAATCCCGATTTTAATTAATTTTATCTGTACTTTTAATTTGAATTTCAAATTCAACCCTTTCATCCCTCTCTCACTGCGATCCAACTGTGTTGTATCGCAGTTTGCTCTGATTGGCTACCCAATCTTGTAATACTTATATACCCCATTAACTAAACTCTTGGCTCGGCCAATAAAATTGCTTCCTTTCATTCTACAGTCCATATTCTCACCTCCCGATATTCTTTCCCGCACTTTCTGATCTCGGTTCTTGCTGCAACCCGATTGACCAACCGTAACTCCGCCCACTTCTGGGCGATCTGAAGACTGATTTTCTAGCTCTTAAAAGAGCTTTTTATTCTCTTTTTATTTAAATTCTAATTTTTACACCCATTAATTTTCTTATAGACTATATCTTTCAATATAAATTGTTCTCCTTAAATTTAATACCTGTTTAAAATGGGCATTGGTAAATTTTTCACAGTCATCTAAAATTCCAGGATAGGAGATTAGAGTCCAACGGAACTATGTGCTCCAAAACTCACCCCAACGAACTCTCCCCTTTCTTCACCTTCCACCAACTTCACAAGAAAACTTGCAGCCCGACGGCTAATTCAAGTACCCCAGGCCCCAAATGCACTATACATTCACAAATATCCATGTCTTCTCCGGGATTCGAGTCCAGTCCCAACGGCACAGCAGTCAGCGTTGCTAACCACTATACCGGATGGGCGACACATTTCTAATGTGCGTTACACATATAAATCAAGAGAAAGGAGAACAGTTGATTCCAATTTAAATATATTTACAAACAGTAATGCATAACGCTCGCATTAAAATGCATAAATAAAGTTATGGATTTTAAAATCTTGAGGTTAAATTAAGACAATCATTATACTTGAAATTAAAAATGTTTTGCTTGAGATGTAGATTTATCTGGCAAAAATGTCGATAATAATAAACTAGATAACAACATTATCGAAATTATAATTGTTGGATCAATACTCATGGGGATCGTTATAAAATCTGCTTAATTAATCTGACATGAAACTCAGAAAGTCATCGGGGCCGCAGGGAGGTTCACAAAAAGATTTCCATGCAATTAGTCAAAGGACTTACATAAACAAAATAATTAATCAAGTAACTAACTGTTCTCCAGTGAATATTCAACTCGATTCAGAAGACATGTCTTTGTTCAATACTTCTTTATTCGAATAAAAAGGAATTTAAATAATATTTATAGGGCAATTCTCTCATGCTTTCAATTCTAACTTTCAATTAAGGACACATTTAATTAGATCACTTTTAATTTATCATTATATGACAAAAGAAAGTGTCGCGGGGGACTTTCTATTAATTATTAATGCCTGAGAAAAATGTGTTAAATGCATTCTTATAAAAATATATCTATTTGGGTAACTTGTAATATTTAAATTCTGCATATTTAATGCTTAAAATGATATGCAAATCTAAATATCTGGGGAATTATCTAGGATTACTCAGTACGAATCTTGCTTAAAATAAATATAACGATGCACATACCCCATGTAGTTAATTCTCTTTGACCGAATAGATTGGTATAACTTAAAAAGCTCATTAATAAGAAGGAAATGAATGTGACATTTTTTGATTAAGTATGAAAAATATATTTATTACGAATTTATTTCATCTAAATAGTAAAGAGGCTAATATCATTTTATTTATACTGCAGTTATTTATAAAAGTTTCATGAATATGCTAAATAAATATTCAAGGGAAGAATGCATTTGCCGCAAAAAAGTATAACATTAAATCCTATTGAATATTAATGGAATTTTTTTAAAAAAGAAATAAAAAAATAGTGAGAAAATTTACATTATTTAAGTAATATATACAAGGACTTGTAGAGCTCATAAAATATCCCCTTTCCTTAATAAAATTTGTATTTTTATCATTTTTTTGGAATATAAATGTTCATTGTGAACACGCATATACACACAATAACTCTGTATATGCTATTTTTCTTTCTAATAATGAAGTAATAAATTGTTCTAGTATTGGAAACTTCTTTTTATGAAAGTTTCAAAATGCAAATATTCTTCATTAACTTTTCAGAAAATTCACAAAAGAGCACGCTTACATTTTATAAAAAAAAAAGTAACAACACTGAAGTAAATATAAATATTAAAAAGGAAAAAATTCAAATTAAGTTCATAAGTGAATACTTTACGTAATTTCTCAATATGTGATTATATACAGTTATTTTCATTAAGCAAAAATAATACGATGATACAAATAAACTGATGATAATGCAGTGATAACAAAATTTAATTGTTTACGTGATAAAATAGCTCTTTAATTTCAATTCGATAAACAAAAGGAAAAATAAAAGACAAATAAAAACATTATCAAAAAGTTGTTCATGTTAAAGCTTTTAAACCTTTTTTTAAAAAAAAAATCATGATAACTTTTAACATCTACGTGACAGATAAAATTGAGCCTTTTGTATCATAGTATTCATATGTTGAAGGTTAAAATTTTGAGCAATTATTGTAGACATTGCTAAAAAGTATACTTATGAAGAAAGTTGTAAATCAACAATTAAGGTCTATTATTTCAATTTCTTACATATTTTCTCAACTCATCACTTGTGCCCATATAATCATGTACAACAAAAATCATGTATGACATTCCTTACATGTTTAACTCACATTTATTAACTAGAAAGTAATGTTTGCTAATATGTTTTCTGTGTGAGAAACCTGAGAATAAACTAATTATTTCAAATAATGCATTAACAATAGTTTCCATTTATTTCAATTAAGTAAATCTTTCATTGTTGTTTGGAATTAAAGAACTTCTTTGAAAGTTTCACTGTAGAGAAAAATGAGTTTCTAATTTCTCAGACTCTCTAAATTATATATTTTACTTTTGAGCTCATACAATGCATTTACAACAAAAACAACAAAGCATTTCTAATGAAAATGCGTCTCATCTCTAAAGATAAGACTTCATGTAATATCATCACGCGTATCCATACTTCATAATGTGTACGAGAAGATTGTTTTCTACCTCAATAGAAGTTTTGCATAAGAAATAAACCCTCCAACAACATATTTTAACATAAATGAATTTTAAAAAGGATGCCTGAATACATATAAGTATCTCACAAATAAAATCACTTCAGTGCTCTATAGAAAAATATTATCAGAAAAAGATAATGAATGCAAGTATTACTAAGCGTTTTATAAGGATTTTTATGTTATGAGGGATTTTTATGTAAGGATTTTTATGTCATAGGAGGGTAACATGTATACCAAATTCTTTAAAAATGGCTAGAAAATCCATTTATTAATATTTTCAGAACATAATTTTCTTCTAAAAGATTTGTTAGTTTTCAAGTTTTATATTTATTTTAAAAATAACAGGTTTTAATATATTACACAAATGTAAGGAACCATTGGCCTCATATATTGAATGTGCTCCTCAGATATAGAATAGCTCGATTTTTAAATATATTTTTTTCCAAAAACCATTAGTCTGTAAAATGTGAATACAAATGCCTCTAGGAAAACGATTTCTCATTTTCAAGTTGAAATAACTCACGAAAAGTTTTAGTAAACTGAATTTTAATATCAAAATTTAAATTGAAATGAAATAATTTCCTGTACCTCATAAAACTCCGAAAACTTTGTTCATGAATCAGACATTTGAAAAAAAATATTTATATATTTTACATAAATTTGTTTTCAGTTTCTTAAAAAAGATAAAATACACAAAAATAATCGGAGATAAAGCTTCCTTAGAACACTGTTGATGTTACTCAGGTACTGTTTCGGTTTGAAAAACCATTTTTTGTGTCATTAAAATGCAGAACAAAGAAAAAATACATAATTTTTGTAAAATAAAATTGATGCCAAAATCTTTTTGAAAGATTTCACAAGTATCAACAGCTACAAATTACTTTTGTTTAATATTTGTTTAAGGAATGTTAATGTTCTTTTGGTAAAGCATTTGATAAGAAATGTTTTTAATTCATTTTCTTGCATATGTTTAATAACTTTGCTTTTTGAAATAATTACATTCAACATTCTATTTATAAGAACTTTTAGTTCAACTTACAATTACATTATATGTGAATCGTTTTAAAAATAGAAATCAATGAAAGGCTTATATATATAAAATTAATGCAATATTTTCCTTTTATGCAATTCTAATTAAAAAAACGTATCCTAAAAATAATGGCAAAGTGACTTTTGCTAAAGTTAAACATCGCATTTTTTTTTCAAAAGTCATGTAATTGATCAACATGGATTTAAAATTTTGATAAAAAAATTACTTCTCATGGAAGAATTTTACTCTGCTCTAGTAGAATTTAGTGGTCAAAGAAGAATTTCTGTATTGTTAATAAATGTATTACAATAACGTTTATAATATTAATATAGATTCAAATTTCAGTTAATAACTTTAGAAACTGTTTCTTAATTTAACACACAGTTTAATGGAAGAAAATATCTCCTGATATCTTCAGAATTAAATTTCATATATTATTTATTCATACACGCATAACGTAGGTGGACAATTCACTGATGTATTTCACAGATATTTGATAAGAACACGAAAACAGACACAATAACAAAAGCGACAAGCAGCAGCGCCATTCCACATGACAATCACAAAGAGTAAGAGCGCGATCACAAAACGCGCTGCAACCGGCTGGCTACATGTTTATAGAGAGAAGAGAGAGCGCGCTTTAAAGATCTCGGTATTTATAGCCGACGATGAAAACCGCTTGACTATTTCATGATAAAAACTCTGATTGGTTAATACGGGCGGGAAAGGGTTATCTGATACTAATTGATTACGATTATGATTAAGGCATTAGTTTTGAACCAAAGAACTAAAGGTTCATTAAATATTATTATAAAGAATTAAAAAAAGATGCTAGAGGGAATTATATATATATATATATATATATATACCGGGTGGGCAAAAAGTCCGTAAAAACTTTAAAAATTCATAAAATCCGGAGAAATGAACGAAAAAAAAACTGTTTGCGGGATCAGCATTAGTATGTCACGGGATTATTTTTAAGCTAGAAAAAAATTCGAAAATTATCCGGTAGGTGGCGCTGTTACAAGCGTCTGTGGTGGAAATATGCAAATTAGACGGCTATAAAAATCTTTGCTGTCAATGAATCCACATTCATTCCACCATTGCAAACAGTGAATGTGAACAAGAATGCTCAATGACCGGATAAAGCTTTGTTGGTGAAGTTATTTTATATGAACGAGGAATCAGCGACCATTGCCTTGCGTAAATTTCGAGTTCAGAAAAATGTGAAGAGTGGAAAAGGCCCTTTAACACCTGCAGGTCTCTTAAAGCTTGTTAAACGTTTTGAGGAAACTGGAAAGTTGGAGGATCGAGCACGAGCCGGACGACCATGCTTGAAAGAAGCACGTGCACCCTGCATTGCTGTCGAAATGGAAGCGATTGCGTCCGAAGCAGCTTCAGGGACCAGCAATGCTCGTGAAGCTGCCAGACGATTGGGCTTACCACCATCATCTGTCCGCAATATTCTTCGTCGAATCCTCCAGCTGTACCCATACAAATTGCAATCGTGCCATGAACTTTTGCCAGCAGATACCGCACAAAGGGAAGCATTTGCGAAGTGGGCCTTCTCTAAATAGAACAGGATCCCACCTGGGTTTTTAACATCTTGTGGACAGATGAAGCTCATTTCTCGCTTCATGGTGACGTTAATAACCATAACTGTCGCATTTGGGCGACTTCTAATCCACGTGAGTATACACAGAAGCCATTGCATTCCCCAAAAGTGACAGCATGTTGTGGTTTCACGGGTTCATTTATCATAGGACCCTTCTTCTTTGAAACGCAGTGCCCAGTAAATGGATGGATAACGGAAACGGTAAATGCTCAGCGTTATCTAACGCTTCTGCGGGAGACTGTCGTGCCCTGTTTAATTCAACGAGGTCAGATTTCGAATGTCACGTTCATGCAAGATGGAGCAACCAGTCACACTGCTAACCCGGTTAAGGCATTCTTGATACAGACGTTCGGGGAAGACAGAATCGTTAGCAGGCACTGCAGGTACCCATGGCCTCCTCGGTCTCCAGATTTAACACCGGCAGACTTCTGGTTGTGGGGATATTTGAAATCTCGCGTGTATCTATCCGGTCCATCAAGTCTGTCGGAACTGAAAGATACGATCCACAGAAGTATCCTCCATACATCCGGACATGTTGCACTCTGCCGTTGCTGGATTTGTCACTCGTCTGGAATGTCTTCTCCCTGTGGTGGTGGTCATGTGGAACATATTCTCTTGTAATAAAGTTGTGAAAGTTTTCTGTTCATTATTTATGCATTGTTTCTTTGATTTGCGTACATCAGCGCCACCTACCGGATGATTTTCGAATTATTTTTTTTTCTAGCTTAAAAAAAATCCCGTGACATACTAATGCTGATCCCGCAAACAGTTTATTTTTCGTTCATTTCTCCGGATTTTATGAATTTTTAAAGTTTTTACGGACTTTTTGCCCACCCGGTATATATATAGATAGATAGATAGATAGATAGATAGATAGATATGTACCTGTTAGTCTCCGATATAAAAAGAACAGTACTTATAATCAAAAATTTTTGATTTTCTCTAAAGTTGAAATATAATGCTTTTTTGTACTCTCTTTATCAAATTAAGAAGCGGATTTCAGTAAAACTATATTTCAGTGGATCTCTACTCCATAAAATAAACATGCATGATAAATTTCAAGTCTAAATCTAATAAAGCAAATACACAGTTTTTGTTATCAATAAGCCCTGTGGAGAGTGGATTTCCAAAAAGAACCGTTCTTATTGGATGTCAATTCAACAAAAGAAACATGTAAACCAAATTTCATAATTATAGTCCAAGTAGTTCAAAAATGAGAACTTTCTTTGTGAATACACCCCAGTAACCATTTATTTGTCAATACGCGCTGTGACCAGCTTCCTCCAGGAGACGATTTCCATAAAATCTGTTCTTAACGGATCTCTATTTAGCAAAAGAAGCATGCTTTACAAATTTCAAGTATGTGTGTATAACAATTCAAAAACAGGAATTTTTTGTGTAACTCTCCTTGACCTCCCACAATCTCCCTTTGCAGTCGACTTTCGAAAAATTCTTTGTTAAAGTAACTCTACTCCCTGATAGTTTAAAAATAGAATAGTCAAACAGTTTATAAACGAAAATATTCATCTATTTCGTTCCTTGATCCTCCTCAAAACCCCTTGTGGTCAATGTTCACAAAACTATTTTTTAGCGCATCTTTGGAAAGGAATCTGCTTACCCCAAATTTCAAGACTGTATGTCTAATAGTTTAAAAATGGAAATAATTTTCTATTAACACCTCTTAATCCCCCACAATACCCCTTGGAAGGTCGATTTTAGAAGAATCCATTTTGTATTGGATGAGTACTCTATGAAAGAAATATGCTTACCAAATTTTTTTTTTCAAGACTGTACATCTAATAGTATAAGAATCGAAATTTGTGTAACGCAATTAATCCTCCGCAATGCCACTTGGGGGTCGATTTACGTAAAAATCTTAGTGTAGTGGATGTCTACTCTATAAAAGGAAACTGCTTATATATCTAATTTCAAGACTGTACATCTAAGAGTTTAAAAACATAAATAATTATGTATAGCGTTCCTTAATTCCTCGCATTAGCCCTCGGGATTACAAGTAGAACAGAATAATATTTTATTCAGGATTTTTTTTTAAGAAGCTCAAAACCCATTTTGTAGAGGTTGTCTACTCTTTAAAGAAGTTTGCTTACCAAATTTCTGAACTGTACGTCTAATAGTACGTCTAATAATAACCTGCCAAAGGCATATAACGAGTACAGCAGCTTTTTGAGAAGCCTTAGAAACCCAGGTTATGTCCAGTTATTTTCCCAGCAGCAGCTTCCAGTTTAAAATTCAAAAGGGTGTTTTTTTAGAGGTATAGAACTTTAAATTACAATAAAACAACGATGTATTATTCGATTGACATGAATTTTCTTTTATTCGAAAGATAATCTTGTGGCATTACATTTAAAATATGATCAAGCAAGGCGTAGATTCGTCGAATGGGCCCACAACGAGATTGCCGTTGTTCCCAATTTTCATAAGCGAATTTTGTTTAGCGATGAAGCGCACTTCTGGTTGAATGGCTACGTCAACAAACAAAACGGCCGCATTTGGAGTGCAGCTAATCCACAAGTGTATGTCGAAACACTGATACATCCAGAAAAACTGACTGTTTGGTACGCTTTATGGGCTGGTGGAATCCTTCTTCAAAAACGATGAAGGCCACAACGTTACAGTCAATGGTGATCGGTATAGAGCCATGATTACTAACTTTTTCATTCCTGAATTGAACAATCATGATGTCCAGGAGCTGTGGTTCCAACAAGACGACGCAACATGTCACACAGCTCGTGTCACAATCGATTTATTGAAAGACACGTTTAGTGACCGCCTAATTTCACGTTTCGGACCTGTGAATTGGCCTCCAAGATCTTGTGATTTAACACCGCTAGACTATTTTATGTGGGTCTATGTAAAGTCATTGGGCTATTTGGATAAGTCACAAACGCTTGACCATTTGGAAGGCAAAATTTGCCATGTTATTGCCGATATACGGCTACAAATGTTGGAAAAAGTCATCGAAAATTGGACGTCCAGATTGGACTACATCCGAGCCAGCCGTGGCAGTCATATGCCAGAAATCATTATTAAAATGTAATGCCACAAGATTATCTTTCGAATAAAAAAATCATGTCAATCGAATAATACATCGTTGTTTTATTGCAATTTAAAGTTCTATACCTCTAATAAACACCCTTTATATATGCATCAGAGTAAATATTTAAGTATTTAAGAGACATTTTATCACGAAACATTGTATAGGAGGTTTTAATTTATTATCAGATTGTATTTCATTTTTCTTTTAATTGCACGATGGCTATCTATTGAAAATGTTACAAAAACTGTGGAGTTTCTTAAACGTATTTAATTTCTTTTGTTTAAAAAAATATCATGTCATATTCAAATAGATATTAAGAATTTTTGTGTCAATCCCAAATTTTGGATTGAAACACTCTGTCTTATTTATCTATCTTTAATTAATCCATGATTATCTTCAATTTATTCAATACCCTACAAATAGGTATAGGACATTGTAATGTAGCTTTTTAATTGGACAGCTGTCTGCTCCCTCTTTTTTGTTTCCCAACAGCCCTTGTGAAAAGGCGAAATAAATGAATTTCTTCTTCGGATAATTAGGCTGCATCTGTATCAGCTGCAAAGTCCATTTAACATACCGAGCTTCTGCACTTCGTACTGCTACATTTGTGTCGAAAGGTTTATTTACTCTTGTTAGGAGGTAAGATCAGGATTTGGGCATTATTCGCTCTTAATGTAACATGCCGATTTATAGCTCATATATGTGCCAGCCGTGGCTGTCATATGCCAGAAATCATATTTAAAATGTAATGCCACAAGCTTATCTTTCGAATAAAAAAAATTCATGTCAATCTATAAATACATCGTTGTTTTATTGCAATTTAAAGTTCTATACCTCTAAAAAAAACGCCCTTTACTTGAATATCATATTTGAGTAAAAGCTTTAATGAATTAAAAGTTGAAATGCGTGTAAGTCTTTGGACCGAGAGTGCGCTTTTCTTAGCAAGAAAGTTAGCATGCTCATTCCCTGCAATACCACAATGTGTCGGTACCCACTGGAAAAAACTTTTAATAGAAAATCTTATAAAAACAATCTATATTTCAAAATTATTTATGAATTACACAGGTAATTTTGAGATAAAGCTTATAATGTCAACTTAAGAGATGGAAAAGATTACGACCCTTTTGAACTTAGAGCTTCACAGATCTGGGATATAAATGACATGTTATTAGGTAGAGTGCTGTTTGTTTTAGTATTAGCCTTCGTTCTTCTATAATCCTAGGGCTGAGCCAGAATATGCTCAGAATATATATATATATATATATATATATATATATATATATATATATATATATATATATATATATATATATATATAATAAACAATTTATTTCTCCAATATTTAACACAAAAAAGACTGTCAAACTATAAACAGCTTATTCTAGACGCAAATTAAGAGGCTTTTATTCAGTTTACTTAACCTGAGGTTTTGCAGCATTATCGCGATTGTTTTTTTTTTAATTTTATCATTGTGGAGAATTTGAATTACCAAAATAAATTTTTCTTGTGTATCAGTTTGATACGCGCGAGTGAGTGAGTGAAGATTAACGTCGCACTGTTCAGCTACACGAGGGCTTTTGGCGACGGACCACGTAATTTTTGATAGGCGCGAGAATACACTCCTTTTAAAAAAAACCCAATACAAACTTGCTATTTTTCACAAATGTTTACATTCATAAATATATTGCTATTAATGACAATGGTTTATAATTTCATTTTTAGGTAGTATAGAACATAAATATAAAGATTAAAATCCATAATTCGAATAGTTGAATGAGTGTTAAATACGAATTAAAACATCAGAACTCGCACGATGAGAAAAATTTGCACATTAAACATAATATTATAATTGCACAATTTGAGAAATTAAAAATTTTCCCTCAATAAATGAAGGAGAGAAAAATATTCACAAGCAAAGACAAAACTCACTAATGCTGTCGTCAGTTTATCTAATAAATTATAGAAAGCTGTACTCACACACATCTATTATTATGGTAAACAAATTAGCTATGTATTTCTTAAAACAACAGAAAAAAATATCAGAGAACGAGTTCTTGTAGGATAAGGGGGTCACTTCACGCAGCATTTTCCCTATCTCCGTAATGTTAAAAATGACCAAGTTTAAGGAACATTTTTTAAAAATTGGCTAGTTGTACAGTCATGAATTTTTTTTTGTGTATTCATTGTATTGTTTTTATTATTTTAATTGGAGCATTTTTCGAAATTTTGATTAGTTTTTTTTAAAAAATTCATATGTGGAGTAACACGTCAAAAATTTTAAAACAATGAAAATTCTTGTACATTTTAATCCATAAATATTTTTTGAATAATTTTTTTTGACAAAATCTCTCATTAAAATATTTATTTGTATAGTGTTAACATATGTGCAAAGTTTCAAGGCTGTAAAATAAGTAGTTTTTTCAAAAATGTTCCTTTTGTGTTGAAATTTACACTTTTGAGAAATAGTGATTTAAAGTACAAACTTACTATTAACTAATGCATACCAGAACTATAACTTGGATTGCTAGTGTCATCTGCAAGATCATCTTTTTGAACACATTTTAATTGTTTGTTTTTAATTCTGGCTTCTTTGGTTCATTGTAAAACTGACTATTCTGCTTTCCTAATACACGGATGATCTACTTTTTGCAATGCTCGACATTGGTAAAACTCAGGTGTTGAATGTTTAATACATCTAAAACTTTCAATTTGGTAATGAAGCTTTGATTATATAAGTATATAGCTTCATGTACTATAGTTTTTGAAGTTCCCAATTGCACAAATACAGTTTTTAGAAATATGCACCAAAAACTATTTCCGCTTCCACTAATATTTTGAGTTTTATCAAGCAAGCATCCAGATAAATGTTCAAGATTAGTGAAATCTAAATACTTTGTTTATGTAATTCTCCTAATTACAATAGGTAAGTCGTGTTTATGCTTGTATGTGTAACCTTTCAGTATGTGGACATATTAAATCTACACCACAAGTCACATTCCATGAGGGCATAAACCGTGTCGTAGATTCAAACCTGTGAACATTTTATCAAAAATTATAGCCCATATAGCTTGCCTTATGGCTGACATATTTTCCTGAGTTGTTTTGAACAGCCAAAACATAGCAACTTTGCAATTTGTTTATTTCAGCATCTGTCAAGCCATTACGGCATCCTAGAGATTTTTTGTCTTTAAGCTTTCTGTCTTTTAATTTTAATTTTAAGGCCCTAAGTCATGTCCCCATCATTTTCTCAACATGATTAACACATTCTAATTGTTCAATATTGACATATCTTTAGATTCTAAAACTGATTTGTATGCTTTAGAGTTCCCATATAGTCCAAATATTGTGTATATCGTAAATTGTGTAATGTCTGCGAGTGATGAGAGATACAAAAAAAAGTGCACCTCTTCAACTTCCATTACCCTACTATTTTCAACGTAACTTGCCGAACACTCATTGCTATGTACATCGCTGTTAAAATTACACAAACATTTCTGCGGTAATATTTTAGCATCAACAACTTTCCCAGTGTCCAAACTAACTGCCGTAACAACACCATTTAGAAATATATAGCTTATTTTTAGACAGGTACCATTGATAGCCACTGGTACATTTGGTTATCCATTATTAAATATTGTTTCGGCAGCAGCTATAGCCATAGACACTTTGGTTACTTTCTCTGTCACATTATTTAATGTATGCATGAAATCACAAAACCACTATGGTGTAAGTGACAAATGCATAACTCCGCAAAATATTTTTGCAACTGCTACTTTTTAAATAGACCTCATAGCATATGAAATTCTATTGTGTCCACTTTATATAATTTTGTATACCTTTTTTGATTAACTACTGTTTTAGAAAACCTGGTAATAAGAAATGTTTGAATAAGACCACAAAAGTTGCAACATATTAACAATTTTGTAGCCAAACCCTAGATTTGGTGACCAAAATTTATGTGAAAACCTTGGTTTTTACATTAATTTTATGTAATTAATGTTGTTTCAAAGCACAAAAGAACAGTATAATGCCAGTAATTTCACAGAAACATTCAAATGAATCTAAAAAAGAAACATACTCTTTATTAAACTTACCTAACTTAGATTTTAAAGCTGATTTATTTATTTTGAAATTGTCTGACTTATCAACATTTAAACCCATAAAAGTTTGGAATGTTGTACATTTCTTTTTCCAAACTCTTTCGTTTTTAAACATTTTATTACTTAACAGAGTTTAAAAAACGTTTTGTAAATGTTTTATTAATGTTTTTGATGGAAAACACTATTGAAAACGATCGCAGAAATCCGTTGCATTTAAGGAGGTAAAAAATAGGCTGTAAGTAAACAAACATCTATAACTATTCACTTCACTTCTTTCCTGGATAAGCTGCTGATCAAAATAAATTCTTTTAATCAATTTAAACCATTTGATAAGGCTGAAAAGTAGCATGTGTCTTTTGTTTTGATTTGAGAGGGCGTGGCAATCAGCGGTTTTGGGGTTTGACAGATGTAAACAACTTTTTTTAAAAAATATTAAAAAATACTTCTAATTAAGCTAGAGCAAAAATTTAAACTGCATTAGAAAGAAAAAGAATGGTGTTTTATTTTTCAATCAAAATTGAAAAATCGATTATTTCATGGATTTTCGTGAAGTGACCCCCTAAAGCTGCAGATATCTGGGCAACAGATGCATTAATTGAAATGTAAACAAATCAAATATGTTAAATGAAAAAAAAATGAAACATAATCTTTGAAATAACAATGTACTTTGATACTTCGATTAATCTGATGTGATTGTGTGTTTATACTTTTTTAGTATTTATTTTGAAGAGAGAATATATATAAGCAGTGCACTAGTCAGTGAGCGAAATTCAGTTTTATAAAATCAAAAGCTTCATGAGTAATTCCTAAACAATAATAACCTTCATTTTCATTATTAATAGCATTCTTAAGTTAGTATTTTCAAAATAATTTTATTCTGTGCATAAAATAGACATTCATTATCTATTGGACCTAATTTCAAGTTCAAAGACAGAACTGTTTTGGAATAAGAGAGAAGAATATAACTGAAACATTTGTTTCACAATTTTAAATAGTATTGCATTAAAATATAAGAAGAGAAACTGTAAAAAATGCAAAAATAACAATTTTAGCTGGATAAAGCATGACGTTATAAGTTGTAGATATAAATGTCTGTTGAAATGATGCCACTGATACGAAACAAATTATTCGATATCTAAATGTTTTTACATTTCCGGTAAAAGTTTCGTAATGTTAACATGAGTCAAGTTTATCAGAGAGAAAAAATAACTAAATATGGGAATTACTGAAAAAAACCTGTGGGAAATATTGAAAAATGTAGAATTAGGTGGCTAATAATTGCTGCTACATGTCTAGGCAAAGAGTAAAAGATGTTTTATATATCTTACTGTACTTTGAAAGTTAACGATGCCGCCAGACGGAGATCCATATCACACACTACAAAGGTGAATTTGAATGACAAATGGTAGAATGGTTGTTGGACAAGTCATTCTCCTAACCATCATTGATAAAAAGGTACGTGAAAACTGTTGTAAGCAATCTATTAAATAAATAAAGATTATTCAACTTTAAGTGCCACGTGTTGTCTCATTTTGTTGTGTTATGACCGCAAGGAAACTTTGAATGTAGGAGAAACAAGTGCGGGAATGAAATTCAACACACCTACCCCACACCAAAATATCAAGTGCATGTCCACAATGTCAAAGCAAGCGGCAATTCTTAAGAGGCTTTTCAAGGCGTAATTTCCAGACTAATTGATCATCATTGTGTAAAAGATCGAAACATCATTCATGTATAAAGATAAATTAGCGCCGTTTGTTTGCCCAGGTTCATATTTTAATGCAACATGGTAGAAACCGTTGTATTGAAAAATGAACATGGACAGACATTCCTGTTACTTTGCAATATACCTTATTTATTAGGATATTGCACAATGATCTCTTGTAGTCGTACGACAAGGCAAATGAATTCGGCATTTTCGATTAGTCGTCCAATATGATGGGTGATTTCGTAGAAGAATAATGTGCAATATATTCATTGAACAGTTGAATAATGAGCAGTAAGTACGGAACTTGAATAAAGGTTTAATCCTATCTATTCTAGTTTTATCATTTACAGGCTAATTTGTTGGATATTTATGCACAAATCTTTACAACACACACGCGACTGAAATATTTGTTTTATTATTATTTTGCTTCATATTTCATATCAAGATGGAAAGCTCAAATAAAAAAAGCATTAATGTATATATGTCAATATCGTGCGGATCCTAGGAAATTATTTCAATTTTTATTTCAAATACCCTAATAATTTTAAAATATTATTAATGTGATTTACTTATTTTCTCTATGAATTACAAAAAAAATATAGATATTAATGCTTATTAAAACGAAATATAAGATTAGAAATTAATCAAAAACCAGTTAAGTATTATAATATGCATACATGCATATGTATCAATATATTTTATTCGTTTTCTTTCGTATATTTTACATACGAAAAAAATGAAATTTAACATACTTTTATTGAAACAATCATTTTAAAACAAAATTTACTTTATGCATGGGTTTATTTTAGATATAAATACTAATACATTTTTTTATCTTCATATTTCAAATATTAATGTAATCATTATAAGAACGTAATTTAATCCCATTTTAATCGTACATTTTCAGTTTATATGAATAAAATTTTACAATAGATGTACACTTATCAGTCAAGTTTTAATAATAAGCATTAAACATATATTCAAAAACAATTCCTTCATATTCAAACCAGAAATAATTAAAAGAATAAAAAGTAAATAATTGTTCGATTTCAAAGTATTATTTGACATAAATTTTTCATAACACACAAGCATATTCATTTTTCATATAGTAAAAATGCAATCAAGACGAGGTTAACTATAATCATTAAATGAAATTAATATATTTATTTTTCCAGCTCAATTTTTGTTTATTTTTTGAGTACATTTAAACAATTAAATAATACGCAAAGGAATTTCACTTTATTTTATGAGTACAATTAAATATATATATGGTATGTTAAAATAATTTCTTTTTCTTATTAATATCGTTAAATATTTAAAATATTAAATATAACGTAAGATTTGGGGACATTAAATAAATAGCTACGTTTTTTTCTGAAGGAGGGAGAAATAAGTTTAAATAGAAAATAAAACGTAAGCAACTGTTTATTATTATTATGTTCTGTTATTTAAAAGTGAGTGAATATCTCCTGCCTGTTGACTATGAATGATTCACCCTTTATATTATCCATGACTCATCTAATACTCAGAATCCTTAATAACAAAAACACAAATAATAATAAATCACTTCTCAGATTATTTCAAGTATTTAGAAAATAATCTGTATATCACAATTCTCAACTGCAATGTGTCTCAAATATCATTGAAATCTGAGGTTCCTCCATTACAAATAACTAAAACCCAGTTTTCAGTGTATAATATGAAATATTGATTCAACACCACCTTGAAGATTATTAAATTCATCCGGGATTTGTAACATTTTAAATCTGCTAGATTAATTTGTTCTACATAATTTATGGATGGAAAATATTTTACGCAGGTCGTCGATTAAGGTTATAAATGGGTTGTAAAATGGTTTGCATTGAAGAGTTATGATTTTCAGTCTATAGTTTACGTGAAATACATGTCATGTTATTTAATATTTATAAATCCATTCATAGAAAGAATTTACTTGATTTTATTGAATCATATGTTTAAAATAAGAGGGATAATATTTCTAAATAAATAAATTAGTATAAATTTTATAGTGTTAGCATAAATTTGATACATAATTTTTCAATTCCAAATACGCAAGGGTATGTGTCTTGTGATACATTTTTTCCTGAATTATTCATAATATTCATTGAAACCTAATGTCTTCTCTTAATTTAAATTAATATGATTTTTATTAGAAAAATAGGTAAATTTTGCTGTCACTTCTGTTACTTCAAATCACAACTTGAAGAAATACGGGGATTCAATATCAAAATTTAACCGTGCATTCATAAGCAGATACTGAATTCAGATGATAGAAAATTGTCAATTTTATAGAATTCAAATGATAATTTTAGTGGACATCTTTTTCAGCTTTCTCACACGTTTTAAAATAATACGTATGCTTATTTATTTATCAAATACCAGGCCATTGACCATCAGGTCATTAGGCAAACTAGTTCTCCAATATTTCTTCACAATACAGTCCAGACACAATACAGATCAGACGTCTAGGTGAGAATCGTCCATGACTTGTCCAGAAGTACACGAAACACAAAAGGGGGAGTCAATCAGATTAAAACGAAACAAATGAGCATAAAGTCAGCCATTCCCAGTCAATAATCTAAACTCAGCCACAGCAGCAGCACGAGGAGCGTCTTCTTATGTATTCTTATGTTTGCATATGAAGTAGTTTTTAATGCATTGTTTTCATTTTATCTCATTATTAGGAAGGAAATGGGTTGCATTCATATATGAAAAATGCCCTAGATATCTTAGGTAGAACTTCATATAATCAAATGTAATATGCATATATATATATATATATATATATATATATATATATATATAATATTAATATCATTATTATTATTAAAATACATTAATAACTTTAAATGTATAAGGAAATTGAACATATAGTATGCATTGAAAATTGGAATAACTTCAAGAAGCAAAAATGAAAGTGAACTAAAAAAATATAAAATATTAGTGTACGTGCAGCTTAAATTTCAACTCTTGACCCTTCAAAATTATTAATCTAATACAGATAAGAGGATTTGAAGTGACTGATTGTTTATCAATATCGCCTTAAAAAGTAATACAACGAATATTGGCAACGTGTGTCATAATTTTGAAACAAGGACAATGAAATATGACAATGATTTCTTTAAGATTGTAAAAATTACATGATGGTAAGCTGAGAAATTTGAATTTCAATAAACTTAATGTTTATCAGGTCCTCAATACTATGACTCGTCACGATACCAATGCACAAACCTATCTCTCGACCGAAACAAAATCAGCAACAAGAATGCGGCCACTCGTCTACATGGCCACCTCACAGGATAGAAAAATGTGTCAAATACGAAGATGAGCATCCAAAATGCAAAGCTATGACAGAAACATCAGAAAGGAATGGTTTGGAAATTATGAAAATTGCAGTGCATGTACACAGAAATGTAAGTTCTTAGCCCCATTAGCACGTACCATAGAAAGGATAACATAACGTTCTTTTGAAGAACTTGGATTGTGTTTTCATTAACTTCGTTTTGCGTAAACGGCTTTGAGAAGTCTTGATGAAGTATATGAATCTCATTTGAGCATACTCCAGTAAAAAGTATTGCTTATAGAAAATGGGGATTATAACCTCCAAGAAATGAGTGATGGTGTCCGACATAACTAAACAATCGTGGTTTGGATTTGTAATCGAAGAATGCAGAGAGGAAAAAAAAATATTAGAAAGCAATGGTCCCACTAGCCTCGTTACACTTGATATCAATAATATTGTACGTATTTCTGTATATAGTAGATAGCTTTATTAAATCAGAAACTACGTTGTAACATATATGATCTGTTGCATAATAATCTTTAACCCCAAGTATTATCAAACGTCGTTTGTAGAAAGGTGAAATATCCCCTTGGCCTTCATTGTTGCGATTGCCCTTCTATGGAAATTAAATATTTGTGCCTACAGTAGAATTATGAAAGGTGGACACTGGAACAACTGAATGCTATATTTAATTTAAATATGAATTATTCTTCTGCATTTAACACCACGTCAAATAGAATATAAAGACAGCATAGAGAAAATATTTTTAACTGTTGCTTTGTACACTGTCATGCAAGTCATACACCTGGTATTATCTTTAAAAGTGCTATTATTGTCAATACTTTAGGGCTTTATCTCCGAGTTTTTAGTATACGTTGTTATCTCTCACTTACATAGCTTGTGTGCTGACGCATTCCAACAAGACAATGTTTGCAATTTGAGACAAGCAATACACAAAAATTATTTGCTCAACAGATTACATAGAGTTCTTGACGTCTATTCTTCTAATCTATGACCTATTGATTGCTTTTTTTTTGGATGGTGATTAGACAGCGATTACCCAGGTTAACACCCACATCTATTGCGAGCCGCACCATATCAATTCTGGTAATTTCGGATATCAGACTTAATTTCTATATCCCAACAAGATTCTTGAAATATCTTTCATTTATTTCTAGGGTATACAAAGGCTTAAAACTGATTTCATTTTCTTACATTTTTAAAAGGTTGTAAGTTCAATCAGCTCATTTTTGCACTATGTTTTCTATGTATTAACTCTGTAATAAATGTCTGGAGAAAATTTATTTTTATTGACTTGTATCTTGTTACATTTTATAGATAACCTTCAGCTCATATGGGATTGCAAACGGAAAAGAAAGAAGATTAATACATCAGTAAGAATGCAGTACTGTATCATTTTTAATTTAAAATAAATAAAAAAAACTCCTAGACACATGTGTATCTAAATTGACTTAGTGGCAGGTCACGAGAATGTAACGCATATATTTGATACAAAATACAATGAAACTCGATTTTTTATTACATATATCTAAGGATTGATATTTTTTGCAAACTTTAATGTACAAAAAATCAGATAGCTTTTATTACCTGATGGTTATTGAAATTTATTCGTTTTATTACATATTGACCTAAGTAATAATTAAACATTTATAATGAAAACATGGATAATTAGTATTCATTAATTGATTGTTATCACATTGAAATATTATTACTCCCTCCCTTTATTAATATGTTATGGAAGTAAATTCAAAATTCAAAATTCTACACGTGTTGTAAAACTTCATTGAGTCTGATAAAATTGATTATTCTATAGATAAACTATAAAAATCATTGCAAAAAAATTTTTTTTACTAATTGGTAAAAAGTTTCGATGTTTCACAGATGTATCATGACCAAGTGAAGCTATCGTTTAGAACACGATCAAGTTGCTTTAGTTATTGGCATATATAAGTATTAGAGAAATTTTCTGAATGCAAGATTTGTTGTGTTTAGAAAAATGTTTACTTTTATTAATATATTTTCCAATTTACCCAAACCATTTCCTCTCATTCTCTCTGTTATATTCTTACTGCTGATGAATCTGAAATGGATTACTCCTAGATGCTGCCGAAAAGCATATGCTTTAGCTGATAATTAGACATCGCTTACAACTGAATGACTCAGACTGATTATTTTGCAGAATCAACCGATTTTTTTTTCTTTTCCTGGTATATGTCCTGTTATTTTTTCTATTCGTGGACATGCATAGCACTAATCAGATGTTTCATTTAAAACAATTTTCAGACGATAGAAAAAACATTAGATTATATTTATACATTTTCCCCTTCAACACGTAGTCTGTACAACCATGCTAGAGCATTCTACTTTCCAGTAAGGTAGCAAAAATTTTGAAGTGATAACTTCTATTGCGCGATTTGCTGGAGAGTGAACTTAAATGAATGTCATGCTTGGTAATGTAACACTCATTCAGCTTTTTTCGCCTGTATTCTGAAAACTTTTTCCGACAAGATTGTCCGCCCCTAAAAAGGAATAACATGACTAAAAGAGGGACGTTCTCCCCAGGATTTTTTAATATTCAATCTTCCTTCTTGTATGCTTATTTAATTAGTTCATCTTCCCACGTGTACTTATTATTCAAGATATAACTATAGAAATATGAAGATAGGTACGATATTTCAATTTTTCTATAACTTTATTCGTGTGCCCTTATTTAATTTCTTTATTTTAGTTTTGAGGGCACGATATAATAAATTAATGCATTGATACCAACATCCCTAATTATGTATAAATTTAAGATATTTTGTTTTTTAATGAGGAATTAATGTTTAAATGGAAAATTAGTCTTTTGCATATTCTGTCAAATCTTAATTAACTTAAACATGATATTAATTACTTAACCTGAAGCTGTGCACATTTTATACTAATACATCGTTATTTTTGTGTGTACAACTGGTCATCTAATTAACTTGACAAGAACTTTAAACGTGACAATCCCTAGGAAATTTAAAAATAAATCAGATGATATTTCAATAGAAGAGTATCAAATTTAAAGTATATAGAGGGTTAATGTGTTCATAATATAAAAATCGAATGCTACGATTACAAATATAGATTTGATTTGTATAAAAAATATCAATTTCGATTCAGAAAATATCGAAGAGGCGAAGTGTTTGAGATTTCTGGATAGAGGTGATTTAAAAATATCCATAGATATTGTCATGAAAATCATTTCAACGCAATATTTTATTTTTAATTTGTACACCGAAAAATTTGAGTTAAAACATCTTAAAGTTGATTGCCAATTATATTGCTTTATAGGCATAACAGAGTCAAATCTGAAATTACATGAAATCTTGAATGTCTTGCATTCGTTTAATCCATCTTCTGTAAACTGTAACATACCTGCATTTTCATTTTTTAAAAAAATATTCATTATATTTGACAATATATGCTGAAATAATTATTCAAAATAGAGCAGTGAAGAAATTTTAATGGTGATGTATAATCGAAAAAATGAAGGAACAAGTTCAATATAAAGACTTTTTTGAAAAAAAAAAATGGCAATTTTTTTGGGGGGGGGATACTCTTGTTGTCAAGGGAATTATAGAGTTGGAAAATGTTATCCCTCTTCCCCACCACTCCCAAAAAACATGAAGCGCGGTAGCTTGTCCCCCTCCCCCCACCAATATTCCATGAAAGTTAAGTTCTTTGCTTCCACTAAATGGGCTCCCCTACCTCTTTAAAAAAAATGAATGGCAGGATTATTTTCACTGAATCATTTGGGATTAATGAGACACGTATCGTGGAAATGTGTGCAGCGAAATGTAGAGAAAAATGTACCAATAATTTTAATGGTTACTATTTATATTTCACCCAATCAAAAAGTGCAAGGAAAAATATTGAATTCATTCACAAAAATTTAGTTGCCTACACTGTGTGAAGCCGGATCAATTATTATGAACAAATTGCCTATTATTTTAAATGAGGATTTTAATGTAGATTTTTCAAAAGAAAATTCAAAGCCCTTAGTAGATTTTTTAAAACCAAAATTCAATTTAATTATGTCAAATGATATAAATGAAAGCACGGCAAGTACAAAAAACGCTTGACGGAGTTTTTTTTTAGATATTTAAATAATTTTAATTCTAAAGTATTTATGACCTATATATTTCAGCTACCATAAACATATTGTGTCCTTCTTATAATACAATTAATTCTGAAATATGTATATTTAGCAAAAAATATTATTTTATGAGGATAGACATCTGATTAAATAATTTTATATGACAATACTAATGGGGTATCCCCTTGTTTTTTTTTTTATTCACCTAACTAATCACTGAAATAACATTGCAAAATTTGAAGTTATCACTTCTATTGTGGGGTCATAAGCACATACTCTTTTTTTAATTATTTTTATCGTTGTCATTCGGTTCAGTTTAGTTTTAATAGGCAGACCAATGTAATATTTAAACACAAAAAGATTTCGGTTCCATCGGTATCATTTCCGTATTTTTGAAGAATAATTTGAAAATTTTTCGTTACTTTTTTCATTATTTTCCATGGTGATTACACAGAAAACGTTTTGCGGTTCTAGGTTAATTAAGAGTGATTTTTACAAATAAAGACACCTAGAGCATCCTTTTATTTTGACCCCAAGTCCATTTATCATTATAAAAACTGTCGTTCAGCAAAATATAGTCCACTACGTACGTATCATTAGTACAACAAGCTTCTCAAAAGTTATATCGTAATATTTTTTACCTTCTATAAAATGTTATTGTATACATTGGAAATGAATAAATTATGCTAAAACGTCTAAGTGTCTCGTTACATATTTTCTGCTTGTCTGCTCATAATAAATAATCATTCGATTTTCGTACTTAGTGCGGAACACACACTATGAAACAACAAACTATGAACTATGAACAACAAACAACACCATGAACCCTTAGAAAAGGTGATGGTCCCTGATGGAATTGCTAACTTGTTGTGAGAGCTTTCTGATAGTGAATCGGCTCTAAGTTAGATTCCAATAAAGACTTAATATTGAATGAAAGTGACTGTGAGAATCCGAAGAAAGTGCATATGTAATTGATAATATTTCAGTAAATATTGCATATATGTCGCTAGGAATGTACTCAGAATGTATATCACATAATAGTAATGTTCCTGGCAGTTTTGCAACTCGAAATGTTTTCCAATAGAGCGATGATCCAAAAAGGTTCCGTGAACCATAATGTCAAAGTCTGTTTTTATATGAAGGGTGATAGTATATGATAATTAAATGAAATGATATTAAAAAATCTTGAAACTATAAACTCTACAGAACAGTAGTCTTGCAATTATCTATACATATAAATAAAAATGAAATGTCTGTTTGTAATTTGAAATTAACAGCTTTTTACTAAATGCATTTAAAATTATATACGGTACTTATATGAAAAAAATCAATTTTTATAATTTTTGTCTGTCTGTCTATCTGACAGTCTGTTTGTTCCGGCTAATCTCTGAAACGGCTGGACCAATTTTGACGAAACTTTCACTGGCAAAAACTAATGTTATAAGGAATAACTCAGGCTACTTTTATTATAGAAAAAAAATTAGGGTTCCACGAAAATAAAACTAAAAGCAATTAAATAGTGAAAAAATCCGTTTCTAATAGGGATTGTTTTCTTCAATAGCGATTATTTTTTATTCAATAGGGATTTTTTTATTCAATAGGGATTTTTTTATTCAATAGGGATTATTTTTATTCAATAGGGATTGTTTTATTTTGCGAGCCTTCTGTCTCAACGTTTCTAGCAGTTATATCAAACATTTTTGTTTGAAAAGGTTACTGAGACTCGCGATATTTCCCGTTCATATCCGATCCTAATGATTTTAACAGTCTTCACTTACCCCTTGCTTGCGGCTTCGTTTCACCCTACCCAGTACTAATCTCATCGGCAGTGCCAAAGGCCACGAGTCCCTCTCCCCCCCTCTGCTGGCAGATTCGTTTCATTCTACTGTTACTAAGACCTGTTTTGAACTGTTGCATCATTCCAATGATTTCATTCTCTCTCAAAAACGCTGATCAACATCAATTTTTCAATAACTTAGACAGCATTTAAAATTAAATCAGGAAGATTTTGGGTTTTACGTCATTTGACTTCTCCCAAGGCTCCACATTTAAATAGATGTACGCCAATTTCATAACTCTATTGCTTGTTTCATTGCCAAACACTGCACAATAAGTGTTTGTCTTGCAAGAGTGATTGTACAAGTTTGAGTGTGCGGTGGGGGTGGCGATCGCAAAGCCAACAGGTTATTTTATTTAGTTAAGTACGTAGATAGTTGTTTCTAAAATAATTATTTTTAATTACGTTTTAGGTGAAAAGGTGTGCACTCACACCCTTAAATTAATTAAGTTTATTCAAAACTGCAAGTAAATTCATTCAACCTGCGCAATATCTATACATATAAATAAAAATGAAGTGTCTGTATGTAATTTGAAATCAATAGCTTTTTACTAAATGTAGTTAAAAGTATATACGGTACTTATATGAAAAAATCAATTTTTAAAATTTTTGTCATTCTTTCTGTATTTATTCCGGCTAATCACTGAAACAGCTGCACCGATTTTGATGGAACTTTCACTGGCATATGTTAGAAGGAGTAACTTAGCCTACCTTTATTTAAATAAATAAATTAGGGTTCCGCAGAAATAAAATTAAAACCAATGAACAATATCCGATTCAAAGAGGGATTATTTTATTTCGTGAGCCTTATATCTCAATGATTTCTAGCAGTTATATTAAACCATTTTTTATTAGGTTGCTGCCACTTGCGACATTTCGCGTTCATGTCCTTTGATCCTAATAATTTTACAGTCCTCACCCCATCGGCAGTATCAAAGGTCATGCGTCCCTCTTACACTTTGCTCAACAAAAACAAAGAAAAAAAAGTAAAACAAAAAAGAAACATTGATCCACAAAGTAGAAAAATGACACTATACTTATAGCATATGTATTTTTTAAGTGGAATATATAATTATTAAGTTTTCTTAAACTCTGCGAATTGAATAAACACGTTTTTGTTAAATTCCACGTCAACGAAGTCGCGGGTAACAGCTATTTAACATAAAATAAATGCATCAGAACGTAATATTAACATATTACACATCCAGATAAAAATTATTTACATTATTTTAATGCGTTTATTACACAAAATTTGTAACAATGTGTTAATTTTGCTGAACAGAAGGACGGTGTTTTCAAAAATCGATCCATAAGAGAGTTGCGGGGCGTTATAAGTAAAAAAAAATTATAAGCTATTATATCTACAGACTTAAAATTTAGCAAACATGGTTTTTCGTTCAGCTGAGATATGCAAAAAGTTGGGTTTTTTTTTGTTTAATTTACAATGCACGTATAAATAACTCATTAAAAACTTCTCTATCCTTCAGTCTGTATTCCTAAAATTTTCAATTACCCTGTGCTAAGAACGGGTATACCAGTTATACGGGTATACCGGGTTTTTTTTGTTTTACCAGCTAGTATATATATATATTATTTATCAAATGACAAAGGTAGACGTTTAAAGGTAATCAAAATCCCGGCCGTTCTAGGGTTAAAGTGATAAGAAATCCTAACTAAGACAAACCCGTATGATCGGATGAACTGAATTGCAAAGGGCTATCAGATGATTAAGATAGTTTTGACATTTATCAACTGTCTCCAAAATAAAATGCTTGTTAGACTGACGAAGAAGTAAATGATGCTTTTTTTTTAACTAGTTTTGTCTGTAGTTGTTTCAGGTAGAACTGAAATTTCTACAAACTTAGATGATAAAAAGCTATCCATTGAAACATCATTGGAAATAACAGACAATGTAATTTGTAGCGGAAGGATAGGGTTGTAGCAGCTATAACTTAACCCAGTAGCGCGATAGTCCATGAGGGTCAAGACCTAATGTGCCTAACTGAGTATACGTGACCTTGGGGCCTGAAGTGCAGGAGCAGATAGTCCGATCAGGTAGACCGTCTGAGGTGAACCCTCAGTGTTAATTTCCCAAGCAAGTTCGGTACTCATTAATCAACCCACTGAAAGATTAAAATAATGAGTCAACCTTGCCAAGCCCGGGGTTTGAACCTCGGATCTGTGGTGTGGAAGCGCAATAAACTAACCACTCAGCCACTGGGCTTCATCTACTTATTTAACACATGAGTCTTTCTTAAAATCAAACGTTTGAGACGAGTTTGAAAAATAACCAAAGCTTACAAAAAATATCCAATGAGAGAATGGTAGAAGCCGTTCAGTTTGTGACGGGCTCACACGTCTTTTCTTTAACATATCCCTGGGGTTCTTTTGGGCCAGAATTAATGGCAACTCTATTCCAACCACATCCAAGAAGTGAAGTGTGAATGAAAGATGCAAATTAGGAAGCTTTTAAATATCAGAAGTTAGAGTAAGCGCGATGGCAATTAGAGGAATGTAAACAGTTCGTGGTTCTAGATTGAAGAAGTTTTAGATAACGTTACGTGGCGAAGAATTGTAATTATACGTGATAGAGATCCATTAATCAAGGTGCATACCATTGCACTCGAGTTATAGCAAGACCTTATCTAGAATTGTCGTGAACGTTATTGAAACTACAACAAGGTAGGATTGACTATTTAATATTAGGATCTGTAATAATATTAGAATCATGTTTAGGTGAGTCAGTTATTGATAGTGGTTCGAGTTAGGTTAATTCGGTAATATATATATATATATATATATATATATATATATATATATATATATATATATATATTATTGCGTGTTTTGACACCATAGATTCTCTCACATATACTATAATAATTTAATTCGTTAATGAATTAAGTTTAATATCTTAATAAAATTATATTACGATAATGTATACTTCTAGCTCTTCCATTAATTTTACACCTCTATATAACTCACGATGATACCCAAAGAGATAATCGATTGAATGAGATAAATATGCACCCTAGCAGAAACTAAGGCGTTAAGAAGCAAAATATAATTTTTATTCAGCATTGCAAACTTACACGACATAGTTAAATTCATTAATGTTTGGTTATCTCAATTTATGACATTTTTTGTTTTAATATGAAAATTAACATTAAACTATGGTTGAGATATAATTTTTAATAATAATAAAGTAGTCATATAATAACTATCTTAAATAGTAATTATATTTATTCAAACATTAAGTAACTCAGTGCTTAGTAATGTCTTCTCTAGTTATCATTTTAAAATAAATTTAATAGTTTGACCTTTCATTTCTTGAAAAGGCTCTTTTTTCATTTTGTCATACTACTTTTCATTTTATTTTAATGTTATTACCTCAAAAGCATGAAAAGAAGTAATGCTTCTCTTTTTACTAATATATATTATGTTTAAAGTCCCATATTACTTTCCTGGAGTCCACTAATACTTTAAAAATATAACAACATGTCCCTTTTTTGGACCCGTTTAGCAGGGATTTAAGTTCCTTGCAACCCCAGAACCAACCATTAGAAGAAGCCTGAAAGAAAGGGCGATTGATAAAAACGTCGGTCCACGGACGATAAATAGCTGTTCTCCATTATCTCGGTAACACTGATTGTCCCTTTTCCCAACGCCCCTCGGTGCGAAGACTATATCTTCGTCCTACGATGGTGATTCTCTCACTGATTTGAATAAAAGAAGAATCTGACGAAATAGTTACGAGTGATATCTTACAAAGAGAAAAAAAAGATAAGAAAACTATCGAAAGATCGTGAGATATATTCAGGCAAATCAGTGCTCGAAATGTCTCGGGATGTTAGAAAAAAAATAAAGTAGTAAGAGATATTAAGATAACTTTTGAAAAAATCTGGAGATATGCATGGCTATTAAAATACGAGGGTTATGGCATAAGACATACCAACTATTTTTTTTCTTGTAGATATGTGAACGGATCACAAGCGTATATGTGTCGAGTGGAAGCTCTACAGGCATAGTGCGTATGCAGAACAACATGATTTCTGAAAACATTGGAAGGTTTGACACCGAGCAGTTAGCACGTTCTTCGAGCGAGCTCTCACGTCTGGCATTTCTGTGCACTCCCCAGGTCACACTTATAGCTCTTTTTAGAGCTGAGTCGACTTCCTGAATACAACAACAATTCTTCGCTGACGACTATGGCCTCGAACAACGAAATCCCTACGGACATGGACTATCAAAATACTTCACTCCCACACTCTAGAAAATCAACCCCGGAACATCCGATCGGACAAACCTCATGTGCTAAGCTAGAGGCAACTAAGGCCGACATCCGTCGATACACCCTCATTGTCCAAGGATTTGAAAACATGATCACAACTCTTAAACAATCGAATGCCCAAGATGAACACGACCCCACCTTTATTGAGATGGTCAAACAATGCACCTATTATGAAGATCTACTTGATAAAGCGGCAAGTGAATTTGGCACTTTACCTTACTGTAATACCCCTGGCTGCCCTGTACATGAAACCCCTACCTCATCACCAGTAAAATCTCAACCTACTAAAAGAAAGGAGGAGGATGTTTTCACCACTCCTCTCCCTGGAAAAGTTTCGAAAAATAATCTAACTTACAAAGAAAAATTTAAAATTAACTTGCAAAATAGATTTAATAACTTACAACCCAAGGATACAAAAGCAGCGGGAACCTCTCGAATTAACACCAATAAAAACACCACTTTATTGCCCAAAGCAAACAATCCTGGAGCCAAAAATCTCCCACCTCCAGTTTTTCTTAAATACTCAAAGGACCATAGATTACAAATGAAAACTCTTAATGATATTTACCCCGAACTGCGCAGTAAACTCACCGGCGAATACATAAAACTATTAACGGACACTGACGAAGAAAGGCGCGAGTTAATTCACAAACTTAATAAACTTGAATTCCAATAATTTGCAATAAAACCAAAAGCCGAAAGACCAATAAAAGTTGTTATTAAGGGGAACCCCTAAAAGATATTGAACCCTAAGATATTGAACCCTAAAGATATTGAAAATGACCTTGTGGAATTAGGATATACGGTAGATAAAGTTTCACAACTTATCGGCCGAATCTCCAAACAACCCCTCCCTATATTTCTTGTATCACTACCTAGGAACATCTTTAACGCTAAAATCTTTGAACTTAAAAAAGTCAGCTTTATGAACGTCACTGTGGACGGTTACGATGGCAAAGGGGTCACCCAATGCTACTCTTGTAACTGTTTCCACCACACAGCGGAAAATTGCCACATCACGCCAAGGTGTCTAAAATGTGGTGATGCTCACCAAACGCGCGAATGTGAAATTGAACGAGTTGAAAAACCCTACTGTATAAACTGTGAAACTTATGGACATATGGCAAATTACTCTGGCTGCCCTAAATTCCCTAACCCGCAAAGGTTCGCAAGAAAAGACAAACACTTACACTAACACAGTAAACAGCATTGTTAGACCCGGAACCTCATACTCTCAAGCCGCAAGTGCATCCAACTCTACTAAAACACATCAGATGGCACCACAAGTCAAAGGAACTCCTGCTGCTTTAGTAACAAACCAGGCCAATTAATCTACCTTACCGACCCCCCTTCAATCACTTTCAACAACAACGGAACGTTTGACATGAATTTCATTACCCAAACGCTCCAGCAAACAATTCTAGCCCTTTCCATGCTTACCCAACATATCGGTAATGCAGTGAGTATCCCCCACCCCCTCCACCTATAAAATCTAAGAAACCAAAAACAAAGAACAACTTAAAAAAGAATTGCACGCCCTTTTCGAGGCAATTATCGATTTTGACGATGATTAGTCGAACTTTGATTGGCCTGAGTTTGTGTTCATGGAATGCAAACGGCATACTTTCTAAAAAAAAATGAATTTAAACTTTTTGTAGAGAAGTACTCTCCCGATATAATACTCGTTCAAGAAACAAAACTGAGACCTATACACAACTTAAGAATTGCAAACTACACTTGTTACACGCTGTTGGTGGAGGTACTCTAATAATGATCAAAAACTCTATTAATCACTTTAATGCGCAAACACCACAACTCCATTACACCGAGAAGCTACCATTCTTACGATTAATCCTCCAAATTTCAATCCCCTCACAATTATTAGCATCTACATTCCCCCAAGTTCAGACAATAGACTCTTCACTCTCGACATTGAAAATTTAATTCAGATCAACAGTAGTTGTGAGATTTTTGGCGATTTTAATGCCACACACAACGCCTGGAACTGCTCCAATAATTCCATTCGGGGAAATCAACTTAAAAATTTTACTGACATACTCGATATAGAAATTGCATTCCCCGATACCCCGACCAGGTTCGGGAACAACTCGGCTAATACACTGGATTTCGCACTCATTAATAACTTTCAATACCCCTACACAATTATCTCCATACCGGAACTCTCATCCGATCATAACCCAGTCATCCTTAACTTTTCTTTTAATAAAAATATTCACAATGACAATACTAGAGCAGTTACCACCTGTTGGTCAAAATTTTCTGAGTACATTAAAAATAATATTCATATTTCGGACTTTGAAAAAATTACAAATCCAAACATCTTAGAAGACAAAATCAATCTATTCACCGAAGCTGTCCGCTCAGCCTACGAACACGCCTCCCGACCAATCACAAACAAGAATCACACCTACATTCCACAACACATTCAAAACCTCATAAGACAGAAAAATCAAGCTAGAAAAACATTTCAAAAAACATTAAATCCCATTCACAAAACAATTTACATTAGACTACAGAAAATAATTAAAAAAGAGCTTAAAAAATTATCGGATCAAACATGGAAAATTAAACTTGAAACAATGAACACACAAGACAACACTCTCTGGCAGTATCAAAAATATTTCCGCAAAAAACGATCAGATATCCCATCATTAAACAATACAGCAATCACCGATGAGCAAAAAGCAGAATTATTAGCTGAAACTTTTGAAGGTAACTTCACAGATAACATTAGACTGACAAATTTTAATACTAATATCGATGCAATAGTAACTAACACGTTAGAAAATTTCTTTTCTAACCCGCCTCCTATTCCTATCACTCCAACAGATCCAATCGAAATAATTAATTATGCCAAAATGTTAAAAAATAATAAATCTCCAGGCACCGACAAGATCACAAATAAAATGATTAAAAAGCTTCCTCTTAAAGCCATTCTAACTCGCACCTTACTAATTAATAAAATTCTCAAACTTAGACATTTTCCTAATAACTGGAAAAATGCAATAATTTTCCCAATTAAAAAACCAGGCAAAAATAATCATCAACCTTCAAGCTATAGACCCCTATCTGCCTTCTATCCTCCCTCAGTAAAATTACTGAGCATATTATACTTAACAGGATTAACACCTTCATTTCAGAATCTAACTTTATTAACCCAAACCAATTTGGTTTCACAAAGAGACTCTCTACATGCCACCCACTCCTAAGACTGACTGAGAAAATTGCTTCTGGGTTCCAGAGGGGCAGATCCACTGGAGCTGTTTTTCTGGATATCCAGAAAGCATTTGATCGAGTCTGGATTGGTGGACTAATTTACAAACTTATAACTAACAATTTCCCACCTGCTCTTATACACCTAATCAACTCTTATCTTACTAACACAGATCCTATCAAGTCCGCGTTAAAGATTCTCTCTCAAATATCTATAAAGTCAATTTAGGGGCCCCACAAGGAAGCTTGCTTGGTCCAATTATATTTAATATTTACATTACCGATATACCGACACATCCACACACAAGTCTTAACATTTATGCGGATGATACACCTAATCAACTCTTATCTTACTAATAGATCCTATCAAGTCCGCGTTAAAGATTCTCTCTCAAATATCTATAAAGTCAATTTAGGGGCCCCGCAAGGAAGCTTGCTTGGTCCAATTATATTTAGTATTTACATTAACGATATACCGACACATCCACACACAAGTCTTAACATTTATGCGGATGATACTGCCATAGCTACCACTTTAAAAAATCACAAATCCATCACCAAACATTTAAATAATCACTTAAAGCTACTAGAAACATACTTTAACACATGGAAAATTAAACTAAATGTTGAGAAAAAACAGTAGCAGTGCTGTTCACAAGGAAACGAAAAGCTGCAACACCGTTAACACTATACTCCACACCACTCCAATGGTCTCAAAATACAATTTACCTAGGACTCTTACTTGATAGTAAACTTACTTGGAAACAACACATTTTACATGCGCGTAACAAATTCCGGAATGCACTAAGACTAATCTACCCTCTAATTTGCCGGGATTCTACAATGACTAGAGATAATAAGGTACTTCTCTACACTGCCGTTCTGCGGCCCATCTTGAGTTATGGTTGCCCTGTGTGGGGATATGCCGCTAAAAGCAACTTAAAAACTCTTGAAATTTCCCAAAATAAAACTATTCGCATGATTGTTCATGCGAATATGTACATGACAAAAGCAGATATCTGCAAGGCATTAAAACTTCCGAATTTTAAGTTATATTCATAAACTTTTTTGACTCATTACCTCAAACAAATAACTATCACATCATTAATCTCGAAAATTATACTCCCTATGACAATACTAAAAGACCAAGGAGAATTCTTCTTGACTCCTACAATCCTCCCTAACATTTAATAACCTCATTTGCCTTTTGGCAAATGAACTGCTAAATTTTTTACTTTACTTTCAATTTTTTTCTTTAACTCAACCTAAATTTTCCTTATGTCATATACCGCTTACCCACACAGGCTATCTTCCCATTCAATTTTGTTAATTTAACTTCAGGGCAGCCAACAAAGTGCCAGTTCACTTCGCAAATCACAAGGAACCACCACAGCATTTTCAGGAAGAACTTTTTAACTTTGAATTTTGATTTAACCGCATCTCTCTACTATCAACGAAAGTCAGGGTGTCTCTCATAATTAAGGACAAATTACTTCCCCAGTCACCATTCACAGGTTATGATATGGGATGGAGGCTCACTTCGCGAGCCATATGCCCAGCGACAGACAGCGACAGCAGAACAACATATGGCTCTGTGATAGCTGGTAGTAGCTCTGCGAGTGCTGTGAAATCAGTTAGTTGGTGAGTGTCATGCGAGATGGAAGTAACCCGTGTTGAGCAGCATGCTTATATCAAAAAGGCCGTTCTCCGAGTGAGTAATGCGATTAAATGTCACCACAGTGAATTATTGGAAGGCCTTGGAAATAATACCCTACCATACCGTGTAGTAGCACGTTCGGTAAGAAAGTTTCAACAAGGACGTATGCCAACCTGTGAAGAACAACATTCTGGACGATTCCCACATGGTGCGGCAAATGCTAAGGTTGATGGTATTCAGGGCCTTCTACATCGTTGGCAGTGTGTGATGACTGTAGCAGGGGATACATTGAAGGTCTTTAGATCAAAATTGACATTCTAACTTTATGTGTACTGTGTTGTCCTTATTTTACACCATGAAGGCCATATTGTCCAGTATACTACCGTAATAAATTAGTGTGATACGATATTAAGTGCTATTTATATCCACAATGTAGTTAACATCTTGTCTTTCTGTGTACATATCATATTTTCCAACCGGACTGGTATCTTAAAAAAAAATTAGTTGTCATGACTTTTGCCCCAACCCACGTATATAAAAATGGTTAAAAAATATTTACCAGCTGTATCTTCTTAAACTAGAAAACATTGCTCTTAACCCAGTGTTTCTCAAACTTTCAATACTGGCGACCCAATTTTCAATCATAATTTTTGTCTCCCCCCCTGTACAACAATAATGTATTTACTGCAATAAAAATGCACTTTGAGAGAGATACGCTAAAGTTACAATACGATCTTAATTATAAACCATACAAATTTAATACGATAAGTATATTAAATTTTGTGTATATTTTAAGTAATATATATTTTAAGAAAATTACTTAAAATATATATTACTTACTTATTATTATGTTATTTTAATTTCTCTAATTTTTATATTGGAACAGATCGCAAAATGATATATTTAATTAAAGATTTATTTCCTTCAGAATACATTTCTCGAAGTACAAATGTCATTATAGAAAAATAATAGTGTAGTCAATGTTGCTCTCTATCATATCCATCACATCTGGCATTATAGGGTACGTTTGCGTGAGTCTGGGCAACCTATCGGACGTCTGCGAAAAACATGTAAAAATATTTTTCCTCGTACAATTCCAGTCAGTTTTGGTCGACTCGATACTCCTATAGCTACCGAATCTAGCTTGAAGGTACATTTTTTTATTTACACGTTAATTGTAATTCACGATAATTAAGTATTTACGGCAGTAGATTAAAACAATATCATACATACATTTTTAAGTCGTAAGCAAACATTCGATGATAATAAAGAATCAAAAAGTACATAGACGACCGAGCATGGTTCCGAAAACTAAATCAAGGCGATATTCTCAAAAATACTTAAATTTTGGATTTACCACTACTAAAGTAAATGATGGAAAAAAAGGCCCAGCTCGATATGTGTTAAAAGTTATAAATCTGTAGAACAACATGAGAAAGTTGTTTTTAAAACATGTAAAATAATTTAGCTATGTTGGCAAAGAATTTTAAAAAGTATTTTCTGGATGAGGACAGCGTGGTAGCAAGTTACGAGTGGATTAGGGATTGTAACGTTTGAAAGAATAACGGTAGCGTATTCTTGGTTAATTAAAATAGGGAATTTATTTACGTCACAACTATTGAAAATTATTTACAAAATGATACATTAAAGTTATTAAATTAATTAGATTGTTAGAGTCCACTATTTTGTGAGAGGAGGTTTCGTTGGTTACCGCTCCCGTGCAAGTTCAAAGCATCTCTCTCCTCATCTTCCGGTCGGGTCGCTAGATTCCTCGGGGGGGTCAAACAGGGTTTGCGCTGCATCGGAAGTTGCACGTGTGGGCGTCGAATCTACAAAGAAACCGACACCAGATGTTGTTGTTGTTTTCGAGACGTGACGTTACAGGATCTATTTCAAGATACTCCGGAAAGGCTCTCAACTTCCGAAGAAGAAATCTTCATAGATTTCACATCCAGTTAAAAATTAAAAGGCAATTCTGTAATAAATCGCTCTTTGAATTTTGGGTAGAGGTGGATGAGGAATTATCTGTAATGAAAACAAAAACACTTCGTATACTATTACCATTTTCAACATCCTACCTTTGTTAAACCGGATTATCTGCGGTGGATGCTTTGAAGACAAAATATAGATCCCAGCTAAATATAGAAAAATAACTCTTTAAGTGTCAATTTCTGATATTAAACTTTCCTTTGAAAAACTTTCCACTACAAGACAAGCCAGTGGAAGTCCCTAATAATTATTAAACTTGTTCTTAATTTAGTAATAAGATTGATTAATGGATTGATTGAATTTTCACGTCGCATAGTTCAGCTGCACGAGGGCTTTTGACGACGGACCACGAAATTTTGAACCATGGTCAAATGACGTGGACGACACCTGAGCTGGCACCCCCTCTCCTAACTACCCCCACTCCAACGGGAGGACGTTTCAGATCTCGACAGATTTAACGTGCATCGCGGCCCTACACGGCAGGTCTTTAGTGGTACTGGGCTCGAACTCGTGACAAGACAAGCCACGATCCGATACCTATACCACTCGGCTACCACGGCCAAATTTAGTAATAAGAAATTATTTATAAAATACCTTTTCTTAAGTACTGATACATTAAACGTATACTGGCTGAAACACCGACTTTTCGCACGACTTCCTTTTTTAAAAAAAAAAATTATTCTTGATATAATAGCTGAACTGTAAGGACAGTAAAACTGCGTGCACGACATTGTATACAAACATGTAAAATGAGTTTTTTTTAGATAAATGCTATACTTGTAAATAACTGTTTAAAATAACTGTAATTTTAAACCTCAAAAAATTAGCATTTATAATTAATGTTAAATAATGAAAAAGAATATAAATTTCCGATGAAGAATAATTGTGTTACTTTTTAACATTTAAAGCGAGAAAACTTCAAAATGCTTTAACCCGGGATTAGGCGCGTACTCGATACTAACGCTAATGGTAGTGCGGGGGAACTCAGTCACCCCACTCATTTGTTTATAATTATTTTTACTGTACAAGATACAAATCGGAATTCTAGTGAATATTTTAATTTATAGAATGTATACTCACCTTATTTCAAGGACTATTCAATTGTTTGATGATTTGAGAAAAATTCCAATAAAACTGAACTAAAATGATTCAAAAGTACAAAACCATAATAAAGGACGCAAATCAGACACTTTTCACTAATATTACAGAAATGTTAAATCAATCAGTTCTTTTCCAAATATCGTAATGTTCTATGATTTACAATTTCCCTAAGCGAAAAGCAAACGCATAAAAGATGGGACGGAACTAAAACTGAATAACCATAACATAAGATTGAAGGTCAATCAAATGATTAGCAACCGTACTATGCAGCCTGGCTGAAAAGTGAATCATGTCTTCCTTTTCTTTTTCTACAACTAATGTACAGTATTTCAATACTAATTACAGTGATGAATTGTTTATCTTCTTAGAATTTTTCTCAGGGTCTGGGTTTCGTTTTTCTTTTAACGAGTAATATTTTATGTTAAAACGTAATAAAAAAAATCTCTCATTAAGAAAATACAGCAAATGAAACAAAATGTTTTTTTTTCTTTAATTTGGTTTTGGGATCAAAGTTAGCTATTTGATGACGGAGAAAAGCCGGATAATAAACATAAATTTTGTCAGTGTTGTTGTGTGTATTTTTTTCTTATGGAAGAAAGCATTTTGTTTTACTTCTCCTTCCGGTTATTTTTTTTTAAAAAAAATCTTTAAATTTTGGATATGCTCGCCCCCCCTTGTAGGGTCATCGCGTCTCCCAGGGGTGCGCGCCCCACACTTTGCGAAACACTGTCTTAACCGCATTGATTTAAATTTACCGGTAAGTGTCACATCTTGAGTTTTCGAAAAAAGTAATATGATATATTTTATTTGTTAATTGTAGTCAAGTAATGAAAAAAAAAAACTATTTAATTGTCTTTAAGTGTCTTAAAACTCGTCCCACACACGAAGTTCTTGAAATAGTATATACAATTTAATAATGTGGTACCTTTAATTTTAAGGATTTCTAATTTAGACATATTTGAAAAAAAATATTTTAAAACGTTAATGCGGAAACTTACTTTTGAATTTTTTATGAAATTGAGACCATTCTGCTCAAGAAATATGGCAGTTGCTTTAAGTTGATAAGTTTTAAGTACAAACTTGAGTAATGTGAATGGCAAGTTGATTTAACCTCCGAGAAATATTGAAAATAAGAAACTTAAAGGATTCTTGGGTTGGATGCAAGTAGGAATACCCATATCATCATTTATACCAACGTGTATTTCTTCTTACAATATTTAACATCAAAATTTTTTTAATGATGAGCTCAACTTACTTTAAATCATAAATCTCTAATTACGTACACATATAGTTTATATATTCCAATCTTACTTATAATATAATCTTGAAAATGTTTTCATAGTTCTAGCTATTCGTTATGCTATTAAATGAAATAAAATATTACATTTTATTAGGTCCTAAATCCCCTAGGCCAATTGTGAATGTGGTGTACAAAACCAATTTCTAATAACCAGTGAAGAGATAAGTTTTGTACATGTAAATATTGTAATAATGCTTACAAGAGATTCCTAACATAAATGCAGCCAAGAGAACTTGCTTTATTTATTTAATTATTGACATTGGAGTTGTCATCATTTCTGAAAAGTCTATAGCAATGTGTCAAGGTTTTGCAAATAAACTTTTGAAACAAAGGTCACAAAGTAGATTTTAGAACTGAAGATTTGTTCAATTTACCAATACTATTCTGGAATTTAGCCTGTATTTCAATTTTTTTTATTCCTGACCGACAATCAGGAAATGAAATACAATATTGATTAAAATCTTTAAAAGATGACCAAGTATTTAAATATGTAAAAGTAATCCAAATTTACTAAATGTTTTTACTTCTAATGAAAACTCTTTGATTTATTTCTGTCTTGTATTTTTTTAATAATGATTTTATATATCAACTAGCCGTTACTCATCCGCTTCACTGGGTATTTCACGATGTTGTATATATGTATACTGTTTACATATATATTAATTATTGATATCTAGCATTAAGAATTCGATTGTATTGAAAAATATATTTATAGCTGTTACACTCTCGCCCCTTGATATAAAAAGAACATAAATTATAATATCTAATTTCTATTTATATCTAAAATAGAAGGAAAAATATTAGTTTCGCTCACACTTAACCTAATAATCAAGTGGATTTCCACCAAATCAACTTTCAGTGGATCTCTACTCCATAAAATAAACATGCGTGCTAAATTTCAAGTCTAAATCTAACAGAGCAAAAACGGAATTTTTATCATCAACACCTCGTTGACAGCATTCTTAGAGGATTCCAATGCAACAAAAGGAGCATGCAAACCAAATTTTATTATTATAGTCTTAGCAGTTCACAAACGGGTATTTTGTCTATCAATACACCCCAATAACTGTCCCCGCTTCCCCCTGCAGTTGATTTCCGTAAAATCCATTCTTTGTGGAACTCTATTCAACTAAAGAAAAAAAAGTGCTCAACAAATTTCAAGTAAATGAGTTAAATTCAAAAACAGGAATTTTTCTATAACACGCCTTAAGGTATCCGACTATTCATAAATCATGATTTTTTTTCAAAAATTAAACATTTTTATGATTTTAATAATATTAGCTTTTTACAAAAGCACCAAGTTTTTATTTTCCGTTCACTAGAACAAAAACTACCAGTGTTTTTAGTAAAAGCAGATGCCATAACTTTACATAAGATGTCATGCTTTAAAATGCGTTTTACTCGAAATGTGTTTTTCTCGAAAAATTCAAACGGGGACAGCGATTGCTCAAAAAGTTTTTAAAATAATTTGCTGAGATTTTTTGTGTATGTTTTGTATAATATTAGAAGTGTTTTAACCTTCAGATTTATCAATCACTGCTTTATTTCAAAATTTACAGTCCTTCATGTGAATATAATCACTGTTTTTTTAAGCAATTCCATGTAGTCACTAAGATAAAGTGCTCTAGTTTTTGTGGAAATAAAAATATTTCTTATTCTGAAGGTCATTTCAAATATTAATAAGACAGTAATACATCAAAATTGAAAAATTGAGAATTTGTTCATAAAATTTTTGTACAGAGCGGGCCCCGTTTATGTTATATTTTGTACATTTTTACCTGTTTCTTCCCATTTTAAAAACGATAAATTCTTTTCTTGATTTCCATTTTAGGATTTTTTTCTTAAAATGTACTAAATAAATCTAAAAATCACAAAAAAATCTCCATATCTCCATTTCTTAAAAAAAAGTTCTCGCAAGTAGTCGGATACCTTAATTCCTCGCAATCCTTTGGGGGCCATTTTCGCAAAAATCTTTGTAAAAGGAACTTTACTCCAAGAACGGAACATACCTTCTAATTTTCAAGCAGGTGGTTCTATTTGTTGAAAAGCGGAAATATTTATCTATTACGCCCCTTAATCCCCCTCAGTGACCCTTGGGGATCAATTTTCCCAAACTATTTTGTAGCGGATCTCTAAAACATGAAAGGAATTCACTTGCCAAATTTTAAGACTGTACGTCTAATAGTTTAAAAATGGAAATAATTATCTATAACCCCTTAAGCCCCCGCAATGTCACTTAGGAAACGATTTTCACAAAATCCATCTTATGACAGATCTCTACTCAGTGAATGGAATCTGCTTACTCAATTTCGAGATTTTACGTCTAATAGTTTAAAAAAGGAGTTAATTGCCTATAACGCCAATTAATTCTCTACAACGCCACTTGGGAGCCGATTTTCACAAAACCCATTTTGTAGTGGATCTGTACTCTATGAAAGGAATCCGCTTACCAAATTTCAAGACTGTACGTCTAATAGGTTAGAATTGGAAATAATTATGTATAACGCCCCTTAAGTGCCCTCAACGCCCCTTGGAGATCGATTTTCGTAAAATTCATTATGTAGGGATCTCTAGTGTATGAAAGAAATATGTGTACCAAGTTTCAAGACTGTACATCTAATAGTTTAGTAATGGAAATAATTATCTATAACGCCCCTTAAACCCCCGTAACGCCCCTTGGGGTTCGAAATTTCCAAAATTCGTTCTTAGCTGACGTCTACTCTATGAAGGGAACCTACCTACCAAGTTTTAAGTCTATTTGTTTAATAGCTCTGGAGATATCGTGATTAGTCAGTGAGTCAGTCTGTCAGTGAGTGAGTGAGTCGCGTTTCTCCTTTGTATATGTATATATATAGATGATTTGAGATAAGAAAAAAGAATTAACAAAACCTCTTGACTTTGAAACGCGGAGGATTTCATGAGTCAGTATGCGAAATTCCAAATCAATCGGAACAAAAAGGTTCAATTTTTGCTTTATCTAACAAGTCATATACTAGATACAAGTCTACGGACACTGTATCAGAAAAAACGAAAATTGCATTTTGCGAAAAAAGTATTCTTATGCCAGCGGCGTGGTTCCAAAAACAATTTGTAGCAAGCAAACAACAATTGGAAGAATTCAACTAACTATTTTCAAAGAAAAACATTTTGCCATTGCACAAAAGAACACAAAATCGATGTCGCTTAGGTGTGACATGACATCAAATAATAATTTGACATACAAAAAGTACATATTAATAAGAATTTGAAAGAAATTCTTGCATGCATATAAAAATGTGACACAAATGGAAATTCGGATTTAAGAAAAATTCAAATGTATCCAAATATATATATATATATATATATATAAAGAGTGTTTTTTTTCAGGTATAGAAGTTTAAGTTGCAATTACTTTCCAAGATGACGACCAATTTAACAGCTGTCAAGTGATTTATTCTCAGTTTCGTTTGGCAATTCATCAAAACGATCATCAAGCCAGACGTAGATTCGTCGAATGGGCCCAAAACGAGATTGCCGTTGTTCCCAATTTTCATAAGCGAATTTTGTTTAGCGATAAAGCGCACTTTTGTTTGAATGGTTTCGTCAACAAACAAAACTGCCGCATTTGGAGTGAAGCTAATCTACAAGTGTATGTCGAAACACCGTTACATCCAGAAAAACTGACTGTTTGGTGCGCTTTATGGGCTGGTGGAATCATTGGTCTGTACTTCTTCAAAAACGATGAAGGCCACAAAGTTACAGTCAATGGTGATCGGTATAGAGCCATGACTACTAACTTTTTCATTCCTGAATTGAGCAATCATGATGTCCAGGAGCTGTGGTTCCAACAAGACGGCGCAACATGTCACACAGCTCGTGCCACAATCGATTTATTGAAAGACACGTTTGGTGACCGCCTAATTTCACGTTTTGGACCTGTGAATTGGCCTCCAAGATCTTGTGATTTAACACCACTAGACTATATTTTGTGGGGCTATTTAAAGACATTGGTCTATTCGAATAAGCCACAAACGCTTGACCATTTGGAAGACTCCTTCGCCGTGTTATTGCCGATATACGGCCACAAATGTTGGAAAATGTCATCGAAAATTGGATGTCCAGATTGGACTACATCCGAGCCAGCCGTGGCAGTCATATGCCAGAAATCATACTTAAAATGTAATGCCACAAGATTATCTTTCGAATAAAAAAAAAAAATTATGTCAATCGAATAATACATTTGTTGTTTTATTGCAATATATTAAATATATACATATTCTATACCTCTAAAAAATATATACCCTTTATATATATATATATATATATATATATATATACTTTTATTCAAAGAAAACAAAAATGAATATTTCTGCCTCTTTCATTTATCGGTTTCAGTTTAATAACATATTAAACCGTCGTGTTATAACTTGCGATCAATTGCTCAAAAACTGTGTCATTGATGAATTTCTTTTGTTATCAAGACAACTACTTCAATATATAGTTACCAAAAAGGTATGAGCCCTATTTTATTTCAATTTTAATTTATTTTATTGTATTTATATTGATTCATGACTTCACACAAAATCATTTTCAAAGCATGTTGTGAAACATTTTGAAGAAGTCCTTTTTGTTGCAACATTTCAATTTTATTTATTTTTTTATTTATTTGTTAGAACAACATTTATTTGTTAAATTTGTAACAAAACAGAGAAGCTTCTTTCTAGAGTACTGAAATGAAACCTTTAATGAAATTATATATAATTTTTGAAAACATAGTTTTGCATTCATATCAACACGCTTTTTTATTTCCATCAAATAATTGAGCAAAACATTGCTCGTAATGTTTTTTAAATACACCTGACTTCAGCATTGTTTTTTTTTATTTGATATAAATATTTAAGTAAACATTATATTTTTATATCTATAATAAAATTTCAAGTAAATTGATATAAAACAACTTTAACAAGGCCACTCTCATGAATATAAGTATAAATTACTTCTATTTATAAAAAGAATATCTATAACATCTAGCAGGAAGTTAATAAAATATATTTCACAAAATATATTTTACTCTTTATTAAGTTAAAATTAATTTATTACGAAATGATATGCTAGTACTTTCGTATACTATATTTACATTCCTTAGAAGATATGATTCTCAAAAAGCCATTGAAGAACGGTAAACATTTATTTTACTAAAAACGAATATTAAACAAATTTTTGTTTAACATTGCAAGAAAATAAATTATGCACATTTGATCATAACATCATTTAAAATGCAACGCGTAAAATAAACATATTTATGAACAATTTTCTTAAATTCATTCTACATGTAATTTGATCATTACTTTAAGGATGAACTAAATCCAAAAACATGAAGCATAAAGGAATGTTATTGCTAAAAAAGTTACATTTTTAAAGTCAGAATTTTCTATGTGATATTGTAGTAGTTTTTTTCTTAACCCTTTAAGTTTCAAATGTTGAACAATTTTCTGTTTAATTCATATTTGTAGAAATATTCTTTTACGATAAAAAATTAACTTAAAAAGAGATTGATGTAATGCTTAGATAATATATTTTATTTTGAAACAATATTGATTACTTATTAATGAACACTCTTTTTTATGTAAAAGTAAGCAGTATTTGTAATGAGTTTAAAAGCTCAGATACAATCCAGCTATGAGTGCAAATGCTTTTTCTCCTTATTTAGTGTTTTTAAATACGTCCCCGATACATATGGCATTTAAGTTTGATAGGGCATTTGTGGAAAATTAAATTGAATGCTGAAAGTCACATGATTCATCTATTGCACAAATATGTAAAAAGTTTAAAAATTAAAATTAAGCTTCTGCCTTTTCGATATATACTACGAGACATTGTAAAAGACACTTTATTTAGTAATAAAGATGTTGAGAAAGGTGCAAGTTTCCGAAATACTTTGAATAAGATATAAAAGAAGAAAACTGCAGGAAAGGCAATGTGATGAACAGGAAATATTTCGTTTGTCTCAGACGACAAAAGTAATGGTAATGAATGCTAGGACAATTCGGAAGAAAATGGAAGAAATACAAGTGGGTGAAGCAGCAAAGCATGATGCTTAAACTGATAAAGACAGACTAGGTCAGGCGTCAAATCTCAACAGGCACTAGACTAGATCAGTCATCAGATCTCAAACGGTATTCTCACCAAGACGTTTCCGAAGTGCAACGTCTATGGCAAAGGGAATTTCAACAAAAAATGCCTCAAAATTGAAAGAAATCGTTGTAACCAAAGAAGCGTGAATACGCGTGGCTCGGCGAATTTACGTGCAAACCTTAGAAGCCACAGAAACCACTTGTGTAGCCATTTTGCACCATGCGATACCGTATCGACTGAAACCATTATCTGTACATTGGTTTCTGTAGGCTACACTAATGTTGGCCATTAAGAAGAAACTACGTTTTCTCAAGAGAAAAAAAAGGAGTATGACAGATGCAAAAGGAAGAGCAAATGTATGATTATTCAGGAGTTGTTTTTTTTTTTTTCAGTTTAAAGCAAAATCATACATATAATGTAATTTGTGTGTATTAGAAATTGAAAAATAATTTTTTTTTAATGAAAATATATTTTTTTCTTATTTCTTATTTCATTTCTATAACAGCACTTAATCTTACGAGATTTAAAAGAGATGTTTAAGAAAGTAGAGAGATAAAAATTTTCTTTTACTTCAATTTTTTCCTTTTTTACATTGATATTTCTTTTTAAAAGTTTCTCTTATTCATTCGATTTTTTAAAAATATTGTTTTATTTACATGCGTGTTTAAACAGCAGATGAAGGCAAATAACTGAATAAGAACATCTTACTTAATGGACGAGGATCAACAAAAGATTACACCGAGATAGATCGACGTATTTACACAGATAAATATTAAAACAGATTATTTACAGTAATGGGAAAAACAGATTTGTTATGAGCGAGCCTTAAAGCGCTCCAGAAACGAATCTGTAGAGCAGTTCTACTAGCAAAAACTTAAGTAGATGAAGTATCTCCGTTATTTCTCGGACAACGCACAAGTATGTTCTGAGCTTTACTCACTCACTCGACCACCTCAAACCTTATATGGTCTCAGAGAAATTCCCAGAAGGATTGATTACAGATATTTCTCAAAGGTTTCTTAGGGATATAATATGTTACCAAATCTGTCACCAAAAGCTATTAAGTTGCCAGTCTGATAACCTCGAGCACATCTTCTAAGGTTACTATAATCGTATTTTAAGTTTATGCTGCGAAGTTGAAGCCCGTCGGGTCAGCCCTACTTCTACATTATCCTCGCGACCAAGAGATGCGGGAGTGAATGAAGAACCAGACGCCATAATCTTTATATATCTTTATTACGATCTTAACTTAAACAATATACAATTATAGTATCAATATTCAAACCCAGCGAATCTGAGGTGAAGATGCACACAATACGTATTACCAAATATTCGTGTAACTGACCACTATGTCTAACTTAACCGACTAATTCTAATCTCAAAAAATTCACAGTTCTTAGTAGTTTAATTAGAGGTTCTTACAGCTCTATATTGGGAAAGCAGCAATCCTAGAAATTGCTTGAATCCTAACTGACGTCGATTTAACCCGCGTGGAATAGTATCCACCTTTAACTTGAAAGCAGTGGCACGAATATATTAAATCTTGTATGCGGGATTTCCTCTCACTTCAGCTTAAAGACTTGTACATATAGGCCTCGTATATTTACTTCCCATAGCCACCTCGCGTACGCTAAATTTCTACTATTTATAAGATTCTTAATTTGCGTATTTCACGTTTCCCTTCTTGAGTTGGTTGGGAAGAGAATTACCATTCTGGCTCTAAAGAAACTCAAAAAGAGTTTTAGTGGAAATTGCGATGAACCCGTCACAAAATGAACTTTCTTGTGAAACTTAATTCTTTAAAAGAAGAGAGTTAATGCGGTTAAAATAGCATACGCGGCTTGTTTTAATATTAATCATGAGGTGGAAAAAATCCAGTTCATGTAAAAATTTATTTCCATTCCACTCTTATTTTATTTGCAACAAAAAAATAATAAAACTAATATTTCGGTTTTTTTAAAATTTATTTAGAAATACATTAAAATTACTCACAAAAATTAACTTCTGCCAACCGATTTAGCTCTATTTTCAGAAAAAAAATGTTACGAGTATTTTGTCTTTAATTTTATCTAAAAGTATTTGAATGACATTGCAGTTTCTTTGAATGGATATTGCTAAATGGCATTGCACAAGTAAGTCATACGATGCATATATGAGTGTATATAAAATACATTTATTCAAAATTAAATAGTAGGAAAAATGCTCTAATCTTTTTGTTCCTTCGACATGCTTGAAATGTGTTTCTAAAATTGCACCCGTAGCAATTAAGGAAATATTTACTCAATTATTTTTGCTAATTCTATATCTCACACAAAGACTCGGGTTTGTAGTGAGGTGATACTTAAAATTTTTTATGCATATCGTTAAAATGATTCCCATGATTTTCAATTAAACAAAAAAAAATAATTCTAAATAAATTTCACATTTTTTTTACTCAGCAGTAAGAAAACAAGTCCTTGTAAAATTGCATGTGTAACATCAAATTGAAAAATATTGAAAACCTTTTTAAAAATTAATAAACTATTCAATCAAATAAGAATTTACTATTTAATTCCCCCCTATATTATAGATCAATACAGATTTGAGATTTTTGAATTTGTTTGGACTTGTATGAAATAAGGCACTTTAAGTACATCGAAAAACAGGATAGGAAATAGATGCGAGTTTAAATTTATAAAACATACATTCATCAAATATATTACTAAGTGAAACATCATTGCTTCACAATTTATCATTAGTAGCATATGTATGAAAGCATGTATCCCACTAAGCGAAAACATAAAATGTATTAATCTATACATACATATAAGTAGATGCAAAAAATCATGAACATCGATTTTTCATATATCTCAATTTTGTATGGAATGGAATCATTAATCATGTTTCTATTAGATGTTTAGCTAAAATTTAAATTACATGATTCAAATCGAGAGTTATTTCGGGAAGGAAGGAATTATAAAAGTTATGTTAGTGGTTTCAATATCATTAAAGTACGTATTATGGGCTTAGAAATTAATTAAATATTGTAACTCCCTTAAATTTAATCCAGTATTAATTGGCTAGCCAAATTTAAGTTGAGCGGCTAATATCACAAGCTACATCAACGATTTCTATATACTCACTGGAGTTCAGATTAATCTATTAGATGAATTTAATCTCTTGTTTGTATCTAATTCCCTATTGACCAGTTTTCCTAATAGTATCGGGTAATTAAAATTGGGCGTCACACATCGTTTAGACTATAAAATATGTGCTGCAATTAGTTATCAGTAGATTTAGTTTAATCATCGAACTGATTTAAAGATTTTAGAAAATGCCATGAGATCCTTGTGCTGAGAAACCAATTAAATCTGTAAAAGACACTGGCACTTTCAATAAGGCAATATATTTATCCTAAGGAATCAAATTTCAGGGAAGAAGTAAACTATTTATATGTTTGCTTTTCCTATGTGTCAAATTAAATGTAATTGCATGCATACTCATTACTTCCATTCAAATATTTGTTGCTTTTACTTTAAAAACAAGAGAAAATTTTCATTAAAAACAAAAACTAGAAGAGAAACCATAAGTATTATAAATTTAACTATTAAAACTAGAATTATTATTAATATAGAAACAAATTATCAGCAAATATAGCAGAAAAAAATTATATCAAATCAAAAATTTAATTTAATTAGATTTGTGCTGACATTTTTTATGGGAATTTGAATTATTTTTTTATTCTTAGATATCTTGTATAAATTTTTTTTAAAAAAATAATCTAGGGGGCATGCATGCTTCCTTCGCTTTTTATTCGTTTCGGAAATAATTTTATTGAAAATTTTTATATAAAAATGTTAGACACAGAAGAACAAAAGCATTTTAAGAAATGCATATAGCAGGAAACGTATTATACATGACCATGAAAAACATGTTGGAGATTTCGAAGAAAATAATAAATTGAAACGCTTACACATTTCCGAAGGTAAAATATTTTATTTAATGTATTAATAAATTGAGAAAATAAGTAGTTGAGAGGTAGCGTATGACACTTACGTACGCAGTCCCAAGCCCCAGGCCGAGCAAGGTCAACTTGTCTTTCATCCCTTCAATGGGTCGATAAATGAGTTTCAAGAATGTTTGGGAACTAAACACAGGGGGGTTTCGTGTTAGACTGACCACCTGGCAGAAACATCTGCTCATGCACGTCAGTGACAAAGGTCACAATAGCTGAGATGGGCACAGTAAACCTTGGTCATCATGCGCATTTGTTCCATTGAGTTAAGTTCATAAGAAGTTGAATTAAGCTAAATGGAAACGTTTAATTGAATGTCTTTATATAGAAGTAAGTTGCAAATACAAGTTCGTGTTTCCAAAATAATCTTATGTTATTAGAAACTCCTGCAAATATGTATCCTTTTAAAATACATTCAGTGAAACAAATTATTACAAGATATGTATATCTATCTCCGGTTCAAGGTTTTATATTAAGGCGAGATAGTCAAGAATGAGTAAACAAACAAAGAATTAAAAAAGTGAAGTATTTTATTTTTTTATAAAAAAAAAAGATTATAATTAGGATTAAGCTAAATATTATAATTTTTAAAATGCGTCAATGTCGGGGCAATTGAATGTATCCAAAACTGCATTCAGAATGAAAACTAAGCCTACATTTCTTCTTCAAAGGCAACTTACGTGAAAAAAATCACCGAAAATCACGAGGAACGTTCATTATTCTGAAAAATGGAGGATCTGAAAGAATTTTTTCAATGGACTTTAAACTCTGAAGCACATTCTTCTGGAGCCATCTTCTCGTAAATTATGTCAATCAAATTGATGAAGTCTGGCATTGCACTTAAGAAACAGTATAAGGGTTTAGCAGAATTGGCTTTATGTACATTTTTTTTCCTAAAAAAGGATCAACTTACTTAAGTTTTGAAAGAGACACACTCAATTTTATGAGTGCTTAAATTCACAGCCATTTTTCTTCCATTTTTACTCTTAAAGAATAGATGAAGTATAAATAAGATAAATGAATGGTTTTAGAATGATAAAAAAGTTTTTTTTGTATGTATCTAGTATCAATTCCTTTCAATTTTATTGAAGATTATAGAGCCTGAACGAGCGAATTTATCTGCACCCTCAATCTTGCAAAGAGTTATATTACTCCTCTTACATATATCTTCATCATTATCATACATTCTAAACTAAAAAAATGTAACATCTTATACTGTTATTTTACTTTATGTATTAATGATACATTGAAACAACAGTAGATGTTACAAATGACTATTAAAGATTCAATTGTTTTGGAGTATATAATGTCACTCCATTTTATAAATTTTGATACGAATACCTCTTTTCAAGATTTATATAAATGAAATATATGGCATAATATAATGTAAAATGTAACATTGTATATTTATATATATATATATATATATATATATATATATATATATATATATATATATATATATATATGTGTGTGTGTGTGTGTGTGTGACGTTTTCAATTGAATTCAAATATTTTACTGGCATAATGTTTATCTTGTTACAGTCATTGAAAGAATTAGAAAACATTTCGGTATTTTAATTTAGTTTGTCATTTTATTGACTGTGACACATATAAAGTGTTAAAATGGTACACAAAAACACTCTGACATAGGACAATATTGAAATGCATTCTTCGTTCGTACTGGAAATCTCATGATTTATATATATATACCTTCCACGAATGGAAGCTTTAAGCAGACCTGTCCCATTTATGTAACCACCCCAAGCTTTTTCGACGTTCACGATAAATAACCAATCAATGAAGGGAGGCGTCAGCAAAGTGCAGCTGAGCGTATATAAAGATAGTATGAGGGTCTCGCAAAACATTGAAATTGTTGACGTTATACAGAAACGGAACGATCTTTCCGACGTCCAAAAAGGCATGATCTTTGGGTTTCGGGACAAGCATTTTTGAAATGGCTACTTTTGTGAGCTGTTGCATGCCACCGTGTTAAAAATATAGCTTGTATGGCAAAATTGGACTGTCCGAAATCAGCGACGTGGCAAATCTATTGCACCATGGGCCATAGATGACAAAGAAGAACGTCGGCTGTGGGGATGCGTTCGGGCGAATGCAGGTGCTACTGTTGAGCAACTGACAGCCCAGACAAACCAAGGGATTACCAGAAGTGTATTCTAGTGTACTGTTCAGCGAACGTTGCTATATCTGGGCCTCCGGAGCAGACACCTGGTTCATGCATCTATGCTGACTGCTGTTTATCCGCAACCAAGGCTGAAATTTGCATGACAATACTGCAAATGGACGTCCACTGAGTGGCAATAGGTAGCGTTTTCCGATAAATCACGTTTTACGTTTCATCGTACAGAGGGTGTTGACTTATATGGCGTGAAACCACTGAAAGCAAATACCTTGCAACCCTTGCCGGAACGGTCTAGGCAGAATTTGGAAGTATTATGGTGTGGGGAAGACTTTTCTGGCGTTTTCTGGGCTAACTCATTATTTTGGAGGGCACGAGGGATTAATATAAGTACGCATCTGTCCTTTCGGATGATTTTTCCCCGTATATACACATTGTCTTTTCTCATGATTATGGCATCTACCAGCAGTTCAATTTGAAGTGTCATACAGCTGCAGTGAACGTGTGTAGTTTGGAGAGCATTAGGATGTATTTACCATTCTATCCTAGACAGCAAAATAACCTGACGTAAATCTAATCGAGAATGTGTGGAACCATCTCAATCAGGTTATTCGTGCCACGGATCCTCACCTGCGTAATCTAGGGAACCTGGCCAAGGTGCTGGAGTCGGCATGGCTCAAAGTCCCATTGAGCACCTTCAGGAACCTATTTGACTTTCTTGCTGCACGTCCCTTTGCAGTCTGTTCTGAGAAAAGTAGTTAATCTGGCTTTTGACAGTTAGTCACAATAACATTACTGGAGTGCGTATGAGTTTTGCTTTTGAATGTCGTGATTAATTGAACCATGCAACATTGTATCATCTTATTTTAAAATGTGCAGTAGTTCTAAGGAAATGAATTTTTATCAGGAAGGATATTTTCCATTAGGCGGATAAACTAAATAAATTAATCATGTCTTGGAGGGTTCAAGACCATTATTAATTAAAATAAAATCTCTCGACAGGATTGAAAGTTCGAGAAGTACTATCTTAAGAGAATTACAGCTATTACTGTTCTAGTACTATTACAACTACTAATAATAATATTAACACGTTATTGAATAACCTCACCGCGTGATTTCATGGAAGGTAATTTTATGAATGATAAAAATCCCGTAAAACTTTCCCATTCTGATCGAAGTAAATGATTTAATAGTTTTAGATCTGAGATTTCCATCTCATGTATGTTTCTTTTTCATTGATATCATTGATTTATTTTATTACCTGATTTGTTTTACAGATACATTTTCTACAATTTACCTCTTTTTAGCATTTAAGGATATTTCAGCAAAATCTTCTCGTTTCAAACTTCAGACTTTGGCATTACAAGAAATAAAATTTAAGCTTTAAATGCTTAGAGTTTTGATGACGGAAATTACTTTACTACGATATAATAAAAAATCAATTAAAGAAAACACATTCTTTTACGACGACTCAAAAAAAAATCTGGAAAGTCTGGTTCTAAATCATAACTCTTCTCATATAACAACACAAAAAATATCTGTCACATTCAATTAATATTATTAAACAACTTGATAAATGATTTTAATTGTTGCCTTTGAACACTGAAATCTCGCGATACCATGTCGGTATGTTTGCTATCGTAGAATGTGACAATTACGAGTCATATTTATTATGTATAACGATATTTGCTGGAAAGGAAACAATGAAAGTTCTCACAGTATGCAAAAGTGTTCTTACGCTTCTTGCAAAACTGTTTATTGAAAAAACAGTCCCTTATGAAGACAGATTTTCCATATTATAATGTAAATGGTCGCTACCCTCTGAGGAAAATCATTTGTTTCAATCAACATGTATAAGCCGAAAACCATGGAAACGTTTTCTTAAAAAAAAGTTCACACAATGTCAAAAAGGGAATCAAAATTTTAGTTTTTTTGGGTATTATTTTTAAAATTCTACGAGTGCAATATATGTATAAAATAAATTTAAAAAATATTAAATGTACCTCTTCTATGTCCATTATAATTAATTACATACAAAACAATTAGTAATTAAAAAATCAATTGCTTTAATACAAAAACATTCCAGGAACTTGGAACTCCACCACTAAGGAAATAATTATATGTCATTATATTAATTATATTGAAATATCATACTCCAAATTAAATAAAATCTAATAAAAAATACGAAGAAAAATACATGAGAAAAGGT
>BMAU01017756.1:0-177500 GCA_019973935.1 Trichonephila clavipes | reverse complement strand
ATGTAGAGAAGAGAGAAAAAGTACTTACAAATATATTTTTTAGATATATGAAAAAGTTTCGTTAACACACAATTTTAACTTAAAACACATTAAATTTTTCATGTTTGGACTCAGTAAGATAGAATTATGTATTACATAAGATGTACTAAATTCAGATAAAATAAAATATTGCCATGCTTTACATATTATTATAAACATTCATAATTTTTTGAAACATAAACATAACATAAAAAAGTCAAAGTAAATAAGAAATATAAAAGAGAAAATTGTGCATTATTTTATATGAATACATAGTATGATAAATATTAATTTTTTTAGCATTTTTAAAACACACATGTCATCTTTCCCAATTCAAAATATTTCTATTAAAAAAAGCTTTTAAATACAATAAAAAATATATAGATCAAATTTTTAACTATAATGTGCATATAAAGCAGGAAATCTTAAAGTGTAATTGTAATGAATATAAAGAATTCATAGATAAACATAACCAGCACACATGTTCATACTGGTAACCTCAATATTGTAAAGCATAATAATCTCATAAATATAATGAATAAAGGTTCTGGTTTCAGACTAATGATTTCCTATAAAATAATAACATTATAAGAAATCAATTATATAATGATACTGATAATTATTTACAAAATAGCTATTAAATATGGTATGCCTTTAGAGGGCATTCACAGAATTCAAATGCAATATTGCACAACAGCTTAATAAATATAACTATAACACATATAATAATATCTTTTTCAATGATATTAAAAATCAAATAAAAATATTGCAAAATAAATTTATTATAGTTTATGTTGATAAAGTGCCAGGAAGTTTTGCCTTCATATGTAAATACTGTTTTAGTTTAATGTTCAACAAATATTTTAATAATAATACAGCTTTTATTAAGTCATCATTTTCTGATAGAGAAACTAATAATCGCATTTCGGTTTTTCATAAACAGTTAAATATATAAATTAATAATAATTTTAAATTTTCACATATATGTCTTGCTTCTAAATTCCATAAAAACCCAGTCAAGCTGCTTAAGACAGTTACTAATGGTTTTAATACATATATTAGGAAATCCGGCAAAGTTCTCAATGAAATATTACAATAAATAATTTTAAATCCACAGCCATACTCAAAAATAGTAAAGAAATTTCTGAACAAATTAAAAAGATAAAACGATTTCCTCAGTCAATAATTTCGATTTTGAAGATCTTTTTAACTGTATTAATATTGATTATATATATATATATATATATATATATATATATATATATATATATATATATATATATATATATATATATATATATATATATATATATGATTAATATACTTGTAAAATTACATAAAGGTAATTTATTTAAAAATATTAATTATGCTCGATTTGGTTTTCTACTTAAGTTCGTACAAAAAGAAAATTATATATATTATAATGGTAACTATTATCAATGGATGAAAGGTTTGCCACCATGTGGCTCTGCTAGTAACTGCCTTACCAATTTATATGCACATTATTTTGAAAATAGGTTCATTAATAATTCTGAATATTATATTTTTCATTATATAGGTCATATTATCATTTTTGACAAGCAAGACAATTTTAAACTCAACGCTAGTTTTTATCCAAAATATCTTAATTTAATGCGGACAAATAGTAACAAATATGAAGCACACAAGTTTTCTTGATATAGAAACCAAATTAAAAGATAATGTTATAGTTACTAACATTTATAATGAAATAGAAGAATTTAAATTTTTAGCACACATTGATTAATGGATGTATCATTAGATGATATTAATTCACCTGAGGGCTAAATACAGGTTATTTACTGTACCTATAAACATCTTTACAGTTGTAGGATGTACATATATAAAATTACAGGAACACATGAGGTAGGATTTTCCACGCGACGCGTACATCAGCAGATCCACCGTCTTAATGATTCAACTACCGGTCTTCCCACCTGACGGGAAACCTCCAAGTTCTCTGTCAGGCGGCGTCATCTAGCAATCATTGCAATAAATAAATAACAAACATAATAATTTATTACATCATCACCCTCTGGTTCCGATGGCCTTCCGAAGAGGAACCAGGAGTCTGTTGGACCTTTGGTGGACGGCCACGTTTACGAAGAGGAATAAGAGGTTTTGCTCTGTCACTATTACAAGGGAGTTATAGCAGAGGTGTGGTGCTCTAAGATAGTTGTTACTTCTCCCCCTGGTTCGAAGACATTTTGGAAGGATTCCAACATGAGGTTAAGTTTCTCCTTCGGGGCAGAGGTCAAACTTTCAACTTCATCATCTCTTAATTGGCAGGAGTTGCTGGACATCTTCTCAGCTATGAATGGGTGTCCAATTCTTGTGCGTCACTTGTGGGTAGGATTGTCACAGAAGTTCCAACAAGTATTCTTCACATCTAGAAGCAAACCAGCAGAACTAAGGAAATCTATTCCTAGAAGAGTTCGATTTCCCTTTGCCTTTGGGAGAATTAAGAATTTAGTCAAGACTTATTTCCCCTCAATGTCTACCTCACCTGTGGTCTGCTGACCATCTGCCAAGCTCAGTACTAATGTAGTTTCCTCGAAGAGGAGTCCCTTATCCTTAAATACCTGATACATCCTTTCCCCTGTAATTGAATGTAAAGATACTGTGTCTGCACAAACGAGTCTCTTTATTCCGTAGAAAGTTATGTCGACCAGGGTCATTCGAGGCTACTGGTCTGAGTTGTGTAATCATTGAAGTGATTGGTTGCCTCATCGTTCTATGTGAAGGGTTGGGGTTGCAGGTAGTGCACCTAGACTTCATCACCCCTTTTCTCCCACAACCATAACATTTGAGAGGGGATCCCTCATTTGGTACTGGATGGAAAAATTCCCTATTAGGAAGACGTTCAGGTTTCCTGGATGATACCTGTCTTCCATCATTTAAGGTTTCACTTGCCTTCACATGTCTCCTAGGTCCTTTGGGTAGGAAACGCCAGATGTTGTCAAACGTTTCAGTTTCTCTGCCAACATTTCTGGTGAGATAAGTTCTTCCCAGATATCCAGATAATGATCCTTACACTCTGGAGAGCATCTCTTTTTCATTTGGCCGACAATCATCAAATTCTTCAAGCCGCCAAAAGAATCAATTTTAAGCTCATTGAGCCAACCTTCAAAATATGCTCGGATTTCAAAATAGTAATCCTTCCACGTCCCATTTGGGCTTTTTCTGTGACGTGAAAACAGCTCCCGGAACTTTTCTGCGGTTAACTTGAACCGTTGCACAAGTACTCCTCGAATGTGGGAGTAATCCCTGCATTTCTCCTCGATCTCAAGGGTAATGAGGCAGGTTACATCACAAGGTAGGGCACCAATGAGATAGGGAACCCACAGATCTTCACCAAGATCCCAACACTTCATTTGACTCTCGAATAAGGTGAGGAACAAGTCCATGTTATCAGCTTCAGGATTGAATGTTGGTAACAACTTTAGTAATTCGATTTTTGCTTCGGTTAGGGTTTGTGGACCTACAGCTCTTTGAGTCTCATATTGCAGTCGTATATTTATTCTACAGCTCAAATTCACGCAGTATTTGCCATTTTTGTTTGTTTTCCTCATCTATCCTATTTGATATGATGCCCCCAAAGATACATTTCACATATTCAGGGTCTTCCTTATAAGCATCATTTGCTAAACTTTTAGTCCTTAATTCAATTATTTTTAGCTCTTCCCCATCAGACTCAAATTCATCTAACTCAATAGCAAGCAAGCTTAATGAGATCAGCTTTTTTCCCTTTTCCCAGAAATGGCATGATTGAAAAAATTTAAGTATTTCAAATAAATAAATAAAATAAATTAACTAAAGTCAGGGCCCGATTGTCCACGAAAGCTATCACAGATAAGGATAAATGATATTACAGATACACACTTTAAAATATGGCTAGCCTTTAAATCTTATAAATTATTATGCACTTCAGAAAACAATTTAAATGGGTAAATAAATTTATAATATGTTCAAAATACCAACAAGGAACATTAATTCAAATAATCAAATAATATAAACAAAATTAGGAATCATCAGTTGTAATGATACAAAAATTCAAAATTCAATGAAAATACTAAACAAAACTAAAATAATCAGGCATGTATGCTACCTAAATTCAAGATGAAATCTGTAAAATATCAAGCAAAATAGTAATTATCAATGTGAAATGTAAGATATTTAACAGGAAACCTTATCTCAAGAAATAAATTAATATCAAGCAAAATAATAATCATCAATGTGCAATTGAAAATATTAAACAGGAAACGTTATATCAAGAAATAAATTAATATAGAGTAAAATTAAGAATTATATCATTGCATAAGAATACCAAAAAATTAATGAAATAAAAATAAGCTAAGATCATGCAAAACAAAATTGTGTAATGCTACATAAATCCAATATGAAATTCTTCTATAATATATCAAGCAAAATTATTATTGTACTGAATATTCATGTGTAATGATAAATTTAGTATATATCAGGTGTTCTGACACAGTCAATAACATTGTAGCAGGGTTGCTATCACACTCTTTTTTAAGAAAAAAACACTCACCACACTGTAGCAGAATTGCTACCACAAATTTTGAAGAAATTAACACTAGCACTAACACACTGTAGCAGGAGTGCTACCGCGAATTTTGAAAAAATGCACAAAACCTAGAAAAAACTTTTAATAGGAAATAGATTTTCTTCTTTTTCCTCTTCAGACAATTGAAGTCAGGATGATTCACTTTGCCTCTTTCGATTTTCATGACTTTTTGGCAGGAACGTAGATAGGTGATTATAAAAGAAAAAAATATTCGGGGTTCAGCTCTTGCTTTAGAAGGCTTGCGGCGCAATATCAGTAATTTCTTCCTTGACGGTATGGTTTACAGAGCCTGTTAAATTTTTATCATCCGGCCACGTTTCGCTCACAGTGGTGGTTTCTTCTTCTACGGGGTTGATAAGCTTCGGGCCACGGGTTTGGGTGCCAGTTTTAGCGCGCTGGGATGAATGGATAGATCATTAGATAATATTAATTCACCTCAGGGCAAAATACAGTTTATTTACTGTACATATAAACAGCTTTACAGTTGTAGGATATACATATATAAAACTACAGGAACACATGGGAAAGGATTTCCCGCGTGACACGCACACCAGCAGATCCACCGTCTTAAGGATTCAACTACCGGTTTTCCCACCAGTTAGAAAACTTCCAAGTACTCTGTCTAGTGGTGTCATCTAGCAGTCATTACAATAAATAAAGGATAAATATAGCTATTTGTTAAAATTCAATATTAAAAAAAGCACTTGATTGGGAGAGTAATGTATACGTTTCTGTATTTAAAAAAATTATTATTAATTACGTACAACTCAATAAATTTCAAGTTCCAAAGTAAATCAGAAAAAATATTAAAAAACTATAAATATTTCACTAAATATTTCTTAATTCAAAAATAAACAATACATTTTATTAATAGTTATTTGCATAAGGAAATTCTGAATAATAAGGATTAAAATTCATTAGAATAATAATAGTTTATTATTATAAATTTATCATTTTTTCTAGATATAGTTACCTCCATATTCTACTATTAGATAAAACTAAATATTATTTTTTAAAATTCATATATAATCCTAGTGTCTCTTAAGAAATGGTAGTATGTATAAACTCGCTTCTTAATTTTTCATTTCTGTTATTTTCATAATTTTACTAAGTGCTACAATTCTGCCATTCCAATGCTTAGAATTTTCATATGGGTCCAGAATCTGGCAATAAAAAAAGTCCTTTATTGCACTTAAATTTTGCATTTTTGGATGCAAATTTTTGGAATGTTACCTTTATCTTTAGCTTTATCTTTACATTACCTCTTTATTTTTGTAATGGATTTAGATATTCTATCCATTATTTTCAATAGGTTTTTGCTCAGCATTATTAATATAAAGGGGGAAGGATGGCTGGCCGAAAAACATGCTCAACCCCACTTTTATATATATAAGAGCTATCCTAGGTCAGCAATGTTCATAAAACACTATATTATCCTTTCTTTATAGTTTAAACTATCATATTTTTAATTTCTCATATACCCTTCGTCTGGTTATATTGAAATTTTAATTTTAGTAGAGAGAATGTTGACTAAATGTATATATATATATATATATATATATATATATATATATATATATATATAAAAAAGAAATATGTATTATATATCAAAAACAAGAAATAATAGATAAAGAACATAACAAGAAATAGTGTAATAAAAATATAAAAGCATATATATATATATATATATATATATATATATATATATATATATATATATATTCATATGTATGTGCTTAAATTTAAAGCATTTGTTCTCAGTTTTCTAAAATTGTACGTTGTATCACCATTGATTATGGAACGTACAAATAAAATTAAAAAAACAAAATGAATGCCTAGCAATTAAAAATATATTAAAATCAAATTTAACAATGAGTAATTTAATTCTTTAGGAGAAATGTGTTGTGCCCTCACATACAGAATATATTGCTTGTTTTGAGTTATTGTCTTATTGTAAAAAATATTATTCCACTTTTTTTTGATTATCGAAAAATTATTGAATATTAGCATGTTTTTTAAAGCCTTTATCTCCAAAAGTTGCTTCACAAGTTTTTACAAAATAAGCTGGTTACTGTTTTCTGCATATCAAAAGAATGCCTTCGCAAAGAATTTTTTGAATCATCATGTGACAGGACTAAAATAACACATTGCCATGCCATGGCTTGGGGAACTTTTGTGTGAGTACAATAAAGTTGATTGATAATTTCTAACTACCGTTTTAATTGCTTCATCTGTGGAGTGTAATCGTATATACGTATATAATCTAGATGACGAAAGTATAGCTTATTTAAATTATGTTACAAGTGAAGAAAAGATTAAAATATAATTATTTCTCTAAAGAAGTCCTACATAAATATATTAAGAATTTTTTTGTTATACAATTTTGGATCTATGAAAATGCACTATCCTACAAAACATATAATTTTAAATAGATGTAGAAGTGGAAAAGAAAAAGAAAAATTCGACATTTTACTATAATTTTTGGATGGCGAATGTTAAAAAGGTGATTTATGTATCCTTTCGTGGAAAACGATATTTAAATGAATTTTTTACATAAATTTTACTAAAAATTAAATCTGAAGAAAAAAAAAACGTGAAAAGCAATTTTAAACTGACACAAACCATATAAAAACGGACAAAAATACTTTTTTTAAAAATAACATTGACGTCTTAGATAGAAAAAAATTCCAAATCTGTATGTAACAATTCAAAAACCAATTCAGAAAACATATTTTAAACTTATTTTAATAAAATAAGCATGAGGAGAAAATAAGAAAATAAAGACTTATATAAAAGAGTTATGTTCTCAAACTATACATTAGAAGAGTTCTGCAAGAAGTAAAAAATAATAAAAACGTCTACTATGTTTATAGGATTGCCATTGTTTACTTCTGTGCAAATAACATTTGAATCATATCACTTTACTATAAAAATGTTACTACAATGAATTTTGTGACACATTACACTCACTCTATCAATCATATTTGTTGTTCAGAAGTCTCAAAGGTGTTAAATTTCTCTAGAGGTCTGAAAATATAAACAATCTTCAAACAGGTATAATTTCTTTAAATTTAAGTTAAATAATTCGAATCTTTTACACATTATTTATAAAGGAATGGGGCTTCCGAAAAATATAAAATGTTTAAAATGTAATCCTAATTTTAAAAATTATAAGCATATGAAAGTAAGAAACTTTTCTATAATAAATATTTATTAAGTTTTTTTTACGTTGCGCATGCTATTTTTTAAAAGAGTAGGTTTAATTAATAGCTATAAGTTTATTTATAAAGACAAATGTACTCTTAATACTTTGTAGCTACTTTTATATAAATAGAATAATAACTTACATATTTTAATATATAAAAAATATACATTTTTAAAAAATATTTAAAAAATTACAATATTTTACAAATATTTTGAAATACAAAAGATATATTATACTAAAATTAGGTAGGGTTTAAAGAGTATGATGCATTGTGTATAATTCTATAAAGTTGTATACATCAGAGGCTAATATTTTAAAAAATAGCGTGTGCAAAGCAAAAAATACTTAATATTTATTATAGAATTTTCATATGCTTATAACTTTCATAATTATAATTATATTTTAAACATTTTATACTTTTCTGAAGCCCCATTCTATTATAAATAATGTGTAAAAGATTCGAATAATTTATTTTAAATTTAAAATAATTATACCCTTTTGAAAATTGTTTATATTTTGAGACCTCTAGAGAAATTTAACACCCCTGAGACACCTTAAATATTTTTATCTTTCCTAATTCAAAATTCTGTCCAGGGTACATAGTGTAACGACTTCACTTTGTGTGAACCCCACCCTTCTATTCACGCCTCGTTTTATGACTCAGACCAGATGTTTAAGTGACCAGTACACGTGCACGTGGGGTCATTGTTTATTGTTTGACCTCGAGGAAGCGCCGAAACCCAGACTGGCAGCCATAATGATCAAAGGAGTGCCGGTACCCCATTTACAATAGGCGAAGCCTGTCTAAAAAGAAAAAGTCGTCCGGTGTCACGATAATGGCCTTAAGAAACAAAGGGGTGTGATGGACAAAGGTGCCATGATGTTGGACGAGAATCCTGGCGCCATTAAATTCCAGATAACCTGGGAGTGTATTTGTGTGTTCCGCACGAATAGGACGAGGGAGGCTGAGGGCAGAATTTTGTGGCCTGCCAATGATAAAGGATGAGGGGTGTGGTGTGGACCCGCTCCTGGTGTTTAAATAGTTTTTTTAGGAGTCGGGCCCGGAAAAAAAGAGACTTGGAGGATAGAGGATAGAGATTGGAGGATAGAGATTGGAGCCGAATGAGAGGAGAGACCCTGAACGCCGATGGCGTTGGAGGACTTTAATCCATGGTTTAGAGAGAATTGTCCTTCTGGACAAAGGATTGGTCTCCCGTGATATAGACAGAATATGCAGTCTTGGCGTATAACTTGGACTTTATTGCTTTATTTATAAAAACCTGATAAGCAAATAAATAATTTTTATTTTAAAATTAGGTTCTGACAATTTTTTGTTTATTATCTACTCACGACGTTACAATAGAAAAATAAATATTATTTCTAAATTTGTTAGAATTACAATGAAATTTAAAATGTGCTAGCGTGTACGGCTACCTAGTTCATTTACATATAATACTTTTAAGGGAACCAGGACATGCTCGAAATAGTAAAATGACAAAATTAAGGCCCTTTGTTTATGAGACATATATCATTTACAATTTCCAATAGAGCTTAAATTTTTTACGTTCTTAATAAAGATAATTTTATTATTATGTAGAACTACAAAAATAACTGTTTACTGCTCGTTTAAGGAGGAATTATTCTTTGTTCCAGAACTGACCTGCATGTTCAGAGTATAACGATGACAGGCCACATCTATTGGGATTTCATTCTGGAACAACATGTACGTTTGTTTTTGGGCACCATGGGTGCTGAATTTCTGTTTATGGTTGACAACGTCCATCCTCACCGTGCAAACCCTGTATACGAATGCCTTCAATCGGAGGATATCACCCGTATGCATACTCACCGGACTTGAATCCAATAGAGCATGTGTGGGATATGCTTGGCCGACGAATTGCAGCACATCAACTCCCTCCCACCTGTCTACCGGAACTTCGGAGGGCATTGCTTGATCAGATAGTTAATTTGATACTCAGCATGCCTAGGTGTTGTAAGCCTTGTATTGCATCGTCCGGGAGACATACTCCGTATTAACGATCATACTAACCATGTTATACTTTTTTTTTTGTAAATAGGCTCTTTTTTGAAATCTGCTCTAGGGAGTAAAAATCGCAATTTTTTTATTAATTATGTCAAACATACAGCATATTTTTTTTTTGCTCTTTACCTTTTGTTTAATAAATAGACTTCACAAATAAGTAAAATTTGTTTTGCTTCTGTCTCTTTCTTTGCCTGAACTTCATTATCCTTAACTTATGGATATGAGTGTATTTAAAAAATTTATATATACAAAAAATAATATATATTATAATAAATAATATATATACTCTCTTATTGATTTTTTACAAACTATTTTCTGAAATTGCATAACATGATACTCTTAACGATTAAAAATATTAGTTTTAGGAAATTCCACTACACTTTCGGTAAAATTTTGTTTGGTTTTATTGGCATAATGTGTGTGTGTGTGTGTGTGTGTGTGTGTGTGTGTGTGTGTGTGTGTGTGTGTGTGTGTGTGTGTGTGTGTGTGTGTGTGTGTGTGTGTGTGTGTGTGTGTGTGTGTGTGTGTGTGTGTGTGTGTGTGTGTGTGTGTGTGTGTGTGTGTGTGTGTGTGTGTGTGTGTGTGTGTGTGTGTGTGTGTGTGTGTGTGTGTGTGTGTGTGTGTGTGTGTGTGTGTGTGTGTGTGTGTGTACACTTTATCAAGGCACCCCTACAAAAAGAGTGTTTATTTATTAATCGGAAAAAAACGAAAATGAATGATCTAGTGATATTAATAGGACAAAAAAATGAAGAAAAGATGGAGGAAGGATAAGGAGTAGGTGAGTAGAAGAGAAAAATCATTAGTGCATCCCGAAGGCGCTTTATTCACGCAGCAGAATCCCCATTGGGAAAAGGGCAAGTAATTTTTTTTCACAGAGCACATTAAAAAAGTAAAATAAAATAAGAAGTGCGTGCATGAACAAGCTACATACGGAATTTTCCCATTTAATGAATAAAAAAATTGTGAGACATATCTTGATTCACAAATTGCTTAACAATCCTTTAAAATGAGGTCTCTAAGGACTAAAAGAAAGAATAATTTTGTAAAAATCATGCATAAAATATTTTAGTTGTAATACTTCTGCACTGCAACACTCTAACATCTGCACATTTAATAGTGTTCACAAGCTATATGCATCTGAATACAAGCAAACAAACCCAGACGAAAAATATTTTTGCAGGCATTCAGGTAGTTATAATTTCGGTATTAAATAATTTAAATAGTAATCAGCCTTAACTGTAACATTATATATAAACACTTCATTAGTACTTAAAATATCAAGTAAATTTTAAAAAGTCCGGAAACAATTCGAGTACAAATTATGAAAATTAATTTGTCTAATCAGTCCACAATTTAACTTTCGGGTAGCATTCGGTTGAAAAAATATGTAAATAGTAAGAAATATTCTTTTTTTCTGCAATTATAGTTATTTTAGGTTTCTAAGATACTTCAGATTTTCCCAATATCTGTTACATTTTTTTCCTAAGAACATTTAAAGTATAATATATATATATATTTATATATATATATATATATATATATATATATATATATATATATATATATATATATATATATATATATATATATATATATATATATATATATCACATAAGTATCAAGAAGAATTTTAAATATTTAAAAATGAAGCAAATTTTAGGAAATGCATTGAAAAAATTATAAACATTAGTTTAAAATCTCAGATTTTTTTTCATTTGTTTCTTCCTTTTAGAAATCATTTAAAAGTTATTTAACATAATCTCTTTTGACTACTTTCGGAAATGCAAAAACAGAGTGAAATGAAAGCTCAAAAGAAAGACTTTCCATTCGTAAGAGACGAAGAAAAGTAAATTTAATCCAAAGTTTTAAGTTCTTAAAATAAAGTCTGCCAAACTAATTAGGAGCAATGCTCTCAAATGCTCCATCTAAGATTAAAATCAAATGCCTCCGAGGATCGGCTGAACAAATCTAATAATAGTAGGAACAAGTAATTGCCACAAGATCTTATACTTCATGCAACCATTTATCCTTCCACTCCGCTCTCCTCAGATAATATAGTTTTTAAAAGAAAATTTAGAAGGGCATTCAGTCACGTAAAGTGAAGTTTGTTGAAATGTTAAGAATAATTTAAAGAAATTTTTTGTGGAGCCAGAGGGGTTAAAACAATGTGCCTAGACTATTTGACTTTCCTCGAGTTTGTTCATGTATATTTTTTAGAGAAAGTGTATCTACTGAAAAATTCGGGATTAATTGATGATTGGTTTTGGTTAAATTTATGTTTTCTTATTAAAAAAAATTGTTCACGATTAATTTTATTCATTATTTTTTACCTGTAAAATCCATTAATTTAAATATATTTTCGTTCCCATTAGAAACGTTGGATTTTTAATTTTATAGATTTCACTTTAACTAAATTAATGAATGAAAAATAAATGCACATTAACAACCAAAACAGATGTTATATATGATTTGGGATAATCACGTTTAAAGTGTACCTAGGTCTTTGAATATACATATACTATGCAAATTTACTTTCTATAAATGTTCGCAAACATATAGTAATAAATATGACTTTTGTAATACATTTCCCCACGCAACAGCATTTTCCATTAAGTTGATTACATGATCAAGCAGCGCCTACTGCATTTACATAGAAATGTAGATTAACTTTACTTAAAGTAAAAGCTGAATGAAAATATTTTCCTGTTTAAACACATTAGTAGTAATTTCTGTTATGTACCTGGATAATTTACCACTGTCTGGCGTAATCGAAGAGAAATGAATGTAAATTTAAAATCCTTCACTCCTTAAATATAATATGCGTGGTTTAATACAGTTTTAATAATTTTAATATCTTAACATTATTGAAACTATATCCTGGAATATGTGTTTACCTGGTGTTGCTGCTTGTCAATTTATTTGAAATAATCAACAACGGTAACATTCTGATCCATAAAGTATTCCCCCTTAAAGTTTTCTTTAATGTTCTTAATATATGGAAACCTATTGTACTAATCGATGAGTTAGAGGTAGAATGCTGTATGACGTCCTATTTCCGTTCTGTCAAGAATGATTTTGGTTTCATTTGGCGTATGAAATTTCGCGCCATGTTGCTAAAGCTGAACTGCAAGCACTCGTCAGGGTAATTCTGCTAATAGCTTTCTGCAATTTCTGAATCGCAGTATCTTTTACTTTTAATGGTATCGCCACCTGGAGGAAGCATGTGTAAAAAGCAGACATGATTTCAAGGAATAGATACTTTTATTTAAGATCTAACTCTTTATGAATGATTTACAACTTTATTCCTTAACCTTAGGAGTAATCTTAAATCCTAATTCTCAATCTAACTTATGAGATTATTCAAAAGAACTTAACTGAGGTCAGAGTACCTTATATCAGTCCTTCTCGAACAACGATAGCTTAGTCAGATCCACTGCTATTTCCTTCCATAACTCTTGCGTGCTGCAAACATGATCATTCACTGACTAATAGCCCATGACATTGTTGTACTGTTTTGCAGCACAGACCCCATAATGTATCTGTCCTCTCGGGTATTAATCATGGAAAGGCATGGAGATCCTGCATGACGTTCAGTATGACCCTCAGCAACACAATGATTCCATATTCACATAACAGTAGTTGAATTCCGATCGGGCAACTGTCGATATCACAGAACGATATTCTACTACTTCTATGGGGAACAACCTTGCCTCTCTGGAGTTCCCACAATTTCTGGTAATCAGTTTATCTTCTTATTCGAGGCATAACATGACATACTGAACAAACTATAACCTTATAAAGTACTTTCCGAATGAGAAACCCACTATATAAAGTTTTTTATGTATTGTTTCTGATGTCGTTTCTTCTTCCTGCGTCGTTCAAACGCGCTGAAATACTAATAATTTACATATCCTAACCTCTTATTCCCTTCATGTGATTTAGACTTTCATCAAATCAATTCTTACTGGTGTTGCAATTTGAATGGCCAACAGTGCACATAAATTTTCATCACATATGCATTTAGTAAATCATGTTAGCATTAATATAATTCTTCAGTTTATAATCTTAATCTTCTAATTGATATACAGTTTATAAAGTTATTGTTATAAACATAAAAGTAGATCTTTTTAAAATTAAACTTTATTTCTTGAAAAGGCTCATCACTAGGGTTACATTTATAAGATGTTTTGTTTTGTAGTACAGCAAAAAAACTGCTATTTATATCTTAAAATATATCACTCCTTGTCTTCTTCTGTCTTATTATATAGCAAACAATTTCAACTCAGTTCCAACACATCTTAAAAAATATCTTATTACTTATATGAAAAGTCAGTGAAATATTTCCGAGACAAATATTAATACAAGTAAATGAGAATTATTTTTGAAACTTTAAAAATGCAATGATTCTTTGAATAATTTGTATTTAAAATACAAAAAATTAACATTGAAGGAAATTCTTTTAAAATAATATATATTTTTAAAAGAAATATGCTTATCAAATGTTTTTGAAAAAAAATTGAAATAATTGGTTATTTCTAGAGATTACTCTTCAAAATCAAGCAGATAATACCCACTATATGAATGAAAAACCCATAACCCACCCAATTGTTGGCTTGCAATTTTTAAAAATCTAATCTTTGAAAATTTTAAAAAAGTAAAAACTACCAAAATAGAAGAGGTAATATGACATACCACAAACAAAACAATCAGTTTGCGCGAATGAAGCATGCGGTATATTTTCTGCTTTGTAACAAATAAGAGAAAACGAGCAACTTCCTCTCTACAAAAGTGTATGGGAATCATAAATTCAATATTTAAAGGGTAATCTAAATGTATATTTAAAGCTTTGTTTTTTATAATGTATTATTCCCTATGGGAATATGTTGAAGATATAATAACCTCCGTTGATAAAATACTTCAGCTTATTTCAGAGTAGTTTGTGAAACTTTTATTCAATTCCTAAAGCAACTTTGGTCAATTTAAATTACCTCTGAGATAAAACATCAGCAAATTACGTACACATATAAAACTTCTAAAATCACAAGATAAGTTCAGCACAAGTTGTTTATTTCCTGTTCCCGGGAGAAAATATATTAAGTCCTGACTATACAACATCACATCAGGTAACCTTAGTCAAATCCTCTGATACAGCATTTTGGGAAAGAAATATTTTTCATGTTCTGCTTTAGTATCCTTCAATTCTTCTTTGAGATAAAAGTCATTTCATTATTTATAAATATTTGAACTTGTTAAATCTTCTAACAAAAGATATTTTAATAAAGTGACGTAAAATATAATCCCAAGAGGTTCATTTTAAAAGAATCTCAATGTTTCACTGTCCCTTTTCAATGACATTTGTTCTTTTTGAAATTGTGTTGACACTGAACAAATGAGGAAATCAGTTACCTTACTCAACAACTGTGATTATCATAATTTGTTTAATTACAAGGTTCATTATTCTAATCGAAGAAATACTTCTTTTGGTTAATAAGAGGTATTTCGAGAATATAGTTTTTTTTAAATATAAAATAACTTTTTTTCACCCTTGATTTTAACATTTTATATAATTGAGATTTAAGAAGAATCAAGGAACTCGACTTTTTGCAATGGAAAATAATAAGTTTTTAAGGAAAGATACAATTTTCGAATTATACATTTCTTTATTTATATTGTAATTACATTTTACCATGCAATTGCATTACTACATTTTAATTTGAAAATGTATACGCACATTCATTTATTCATTGTATATCTTCTTTTTCTCCACACTATTTATCAATTAATAAGTGAAACGTCTTTGTAAGTTTACAAACAGCAAGTCACATGATATTGTTTGATCTTATTTTCAAAAGATCTAAAAATAATGATGTAAATGTAATCATAAGAATAATTGAAGCATCTTATATGAGACAAATTTATTTTTTGAATTAAATATGACTAAAGATTAGTATTTACTGACAAGAAGCTGGACGGCACTTTTTTATTGGTAATTTCTATATGTGCCCCCTTGACTGGATGCCGTTACAATATTTCGGAAAAGGACTGTCGCCCCCTTGTTGGGGTTGAAATTCTCATAAATGTTATAAAATGTAACTCTGCGAAAATGGAAACATCCAATCAAAGGTGAGTGAGTCCTGCCCCAGAATTTGTAGGGGATTTCGTTCACTATTTAAAGAGACGCGCGCCAATTTCGACAGTATCGATTACAGAGACCACTATTGATTGAGCTCCACGTCTGGATCGACGATCATGAGTGATTTGAATGGGACTTATCACCAAGAAGACAAATACAAGTAGCTACCTGCGAAATTCTCAGGGATAAAGTCACTAGTATCTCAGCCCTTCACAAGTCTATGCATGATGAAAGTCTACGTTTACCTAGCCCCATGAATTCATTCACCGAACTTTATCGGATGAGCACTCAAGCCATGACCAAGAAAAAGGAGGAAATGGTAAGTGAGCTTTGGACTCTCTACCCCCTGCTCTAGAACTGATTGCAATGAACATAAAATTCCTACTACCGTTGTAGTTGAGGAAAGTAATTCAAATGACCCCAAATTGAATGAGGTAATTGATAGTAAAAGTAAAAAGAAAAATTTAAGTAAAAAGCGCAAAAATAAAGGCAAGGAATCCACGGAAGAGTTTATCTTTCTTAAAAAGACTGCCAGGCCCGTTTCCTCCACTTCAACCCAGGACCCCATAGAAACGAGTAATCATTTCTCGGACTTAGAGCAGGATGTTGAGCAACCACTCCCGACTGATAGCCAAATAACTATCCAGGAAGTCAACCCCAAGACTATGCTCCACCCTGTCATGTTTAAAATCAAAAAGAATTTTAGAGAGCAAATTAAATTCATCTACAAAAATTTCCCGAATATACGAAATAGAACCGCTGGCGATGGCATTAAAATTTTCACGAATAATTTTGAAGAGTATCTAACTCTTATCCATACTTTGGAGACGGATAAAGAATTCGAATTTTACGTAATAAATCGCAAACTAGACAAGCCGATAAAAGCATTAATAAAAGGTCTCCCGAGTTCCTCTAAAATTGAAGACATTAAAAATGACTTAGTAGAAGAAGGTTACTTTATATAAAGCTGCACGCAGCTGATCTCGAAAAGAACTAAAAACCTCCTCCACTATTTCCTAGTAGTTCTCCCAAGAAACATTACTAACAATAGAATTTTCAACCTAACCCATTTAGGTTATTTACAAGTAAAAGTAGGAGGTTATACCTCGAAAGAGGAATAACCCAATGCTTCAATTGTAATAACTTTTTTCACACAGCTGCGAACTGCCATATGAAGCCAAGAAGCTTAAAATGCGGAAAAGATCACGCCACGAAAAACTGCCAAATCAAGAACAGGCAAGAAAACCCCTTTTGTATTAACTGCCAGGACTACGGTCACTCAGCATGTTATACAAAATGTCCCAAATTCCCTAATCCAAAGAAAGGCCCTTTGCTGACCCTACGGGAAAAAAATTCGACAGTAAATGGATTAAAGAGGGAACTTCATTCGCTAACATTGTTAGAGGAGAAACCTCAAGTCAAGTCCCTATTGAAAATAAAAAGGAAAAATATACCCACCGTGGATTCCTTAGCCAGGAGAGTAACACTTCCGACTTATTTCAAGTTTTGGAACTTTTTAATATAATTTCAGATGTAGTAAAGAAAAATCCTAAAATTCTCGATCTCTAAATTTAAAAATGCAGATTCTGATGTAGAAAAAACCTGCCTTCTAGCAGAAGCACTAGCAAAGTTTGCATCATTTGAATAATCACGCATTGATTTTGGCCAAACAAATTTATTAGTATTAACAATTATTTAAACATATACACGTTACAACACAAAAACGAGATACACTTTATATAAGTTGGGTAGGCGGATCAAAATTCTAACCGAGTTCTGCCCCTCCACGCAGCTCGTTTTGCGCGGTTGACGGATTTCTCTTTTGAAATAATCCCCAAGGGATTATTTGATGGCCGATCTGACACCTGATGATTTAGAGGAGTCTTACTGCATTTATATGGATAAAGTTTAATTTACTCTTATTTATTTTAATCTAATATTCTCTCCTAAAAAGTTTATTTCTTTTCCCCTTAATAGTTTTCAGATTTATTCTCAATTTTATTCTAAGTCTTAAAATAATTTTTCAACTCAAAGTTCGTGCAATCACTCCTAAAAGCTCACTTCCAACCTCCAATCAGAAAACGCACTTCCATGGCAGATGTCTCCTTCACTCCCATTGGATCTTCACTTCTGAAGTCACACCCATATCTCCCAACCAAAGTTGCAACATCATGAACATCGTAGAACCAGATGGAGGGTTGAAGACTGCTGACGCAGTCTAGGTACCTCATTCTTAAAAATGATCTAGCAAATTTCGACAGATTCTTTTCGAAAAATACCAGAATTACTATGCAGAAGTGCGAAAGCAAGTGTGAAAGTAGACCCCTCCATTGACACCAACCAGCCATGTCTTCCCCTCCAGTCCTCCTCCCTTCTTAAAGCTAAGTTTTCTTGTATAATTTTCTTTTATTGTGAATGTAAATTGTAACTGTGCAATACTAAATTTAATTATAACGTATAAAAATGATCGTCTAATTTTTGTGTAATTAATCTAGTTGAATGTTGTTGATTTATCATTGGCCATGATGCGAACTAAGTAAAATAGAAGTTGGGTTTATTTAGATTGAAAATACAATTTAAAGGTCTCGCATCATTACTTATTGTGCATGTGAACCATTAGTGGTGCTGTATAAGTAGCATAGAAATATACTTCAAGTTTTTAAGAATGTTTTAGCAATCAAAATACAAATCACACATTCACCTTTATACAAACTTTATAACACAACTGCATGACTTTCTTCATTCCCTTGTAATATTTTCTTTATCTCCCAAACCAAATTAAGATAGAACAAGAAAGCATTTTAGCTTTAATTTTTTTTTTAAATATTAGAAAAATATTCTCAGGGCAAGTAATTTACAATTACGATGAGAAACACTTGAGATCAAATTTCGGCATGAATAAGCGTGAGAAACTTTCCTTACTAAACTATCTGATGTAAAAAGGAAAATCTTTAATTAAATAAATTTTACAAGGAAACTTTTCAGCACTTGTTGAGGCTTGCTTAATTAGTCAAAGTTACTAATTAAATGTTAGGTACTTCAAAAGATAAATTGTGAATATGTAGCAATATTTTCCTTCGTACTTCTGGCGTAAAGTAAGGATGAATTATGAGATAAATGTTAAGACCGAAACATATCGAAGCAATGTATTTCCTTCATTAGGGAAGAGAGTTTTAATTAAATGAGTGGTTCTGCATTTGAATGAAAATGATGAGTTCAGCTCTATGATGAAAAATAATTAATAATGTGCCAAAATATGATTGAACAAAATAAATTTTACTTTTAGTAGTTAACTTGTGGAGAAACCTATTTTGCTGAGACACATGTAGTGTGACTTGAGAAAATTAAATTGGAACAAAGGAAGCTATTTTTAAATTGTTAATGAATTTCCTTTTAAATACTTTCATTCTGAAATTATACCATCCATAACAGTTTTAATTATCAGAATAGAAAATTACAACTTGCTTCAAAATATGAAACAATTTTAATCTTAAGAAGATTTCACAATGTCAATAAATATTGGAAACTAATTATTTCGAATAATTTTAACATTAAATAACAGTAACTGCTCTAAGTTGCATAATAGTAAATAAAAAATAGAAACTACTGAAAAAGGAAGTCCGAAGGAACCTCCTATACAATTTTTTGTACGATGTAGGCTCGTTGTTAAATATATACAGGGTGAGTACAATGGTTGTGGATCCATTTTTAAAAAATCCTATATTAGAAAATACTGCATCTTTTTCTCCAATTACAGTCGAACCTCTATATTGCGAATGTTTCTATATAGCGAACCTTTTCGTGGAACATTAAAAGATAAACCTCTATATAACGAATTTTCCATATAACGAACTTTTTACCGGATTTAGCGACCGTTATATAAAGGTCCGACTGTATATATATTTTCTTTTTATCAACGATTAACAACACATTTAAAGTCGCTGTGATTGAGATCCAAACATAGCGAGAATAACAGAGAAGAGTTTTTTGTATTAGAATATGCACGTTTTTTTTTTAGTTATTTCGAGGCAGCATGCATATAGAAATCGCTAAGTAAAATGAGAACCATCTCCAACCAGAGTATTCTTCAATGTTATAATCAATTTAAGAAAACAGGTTGCTTATTGAAGCCAAAGCCGATCAAGCGTCTCGGAAGAAGCAATGTAGAGGGTGAGGCACAACTTTGTTGAAAGTCCACGGAAGACTAGGATAATGTGTAAACTTGAAATGCCCCAGAAAGCAATATCGCTAATTTTACGAAAACAAAATTAATTTCAAGTCATATCCTTTGCAATTGACGCAACAAATAACTGAGGACGACAAATAAGCATTTGTGCAGCCTTACGAAACATCGATAGAGTGATGGAACAAAATGTATGGAACGAACTGGACAACAGATTGGACGTATACCGTGTACTAAGAGGGTCACATATCGAACAATTATAATAGAAAAATAAACTTGGTGTCATTCTCTTGGTGTAACATTTGTGGAGTAGACTCAATAATATGAGTTTTTAAAATAGGGTCCAACATGTGTATCCACCCTGTGACATCCGACTACTGATTGTTGGTGTTAGGTAGGGGGTTCGGGTAAAGATCAGCATTAACAAGTTTTAAAATCATATTTATTATCACTTTGACTTAAACCACACAACTAAAAGTGGGAAATGCCTAATTATAAGAGCAATCGCCATTTTTAAGTCTACTTAACATATATGAAAAATTACTCCACTCAATCTTACATATCTCTGGACTTCTACCCTATAATTCACCGTAAATCTCAAACTTAATTGCACGACGTCCGGTCGTAAGTCTTAAGCTCAAGTTTATCACTTATTCTCCAGTTATCAATAAGCGACCATCCATCGAATACCCATCGACTAACTTTGCGTACTTAAATATCAACGCTTAAATAGAACCGCTCATTTGCATAAATAACATCTTCTTATTTGGGAGAAAATTTTCAATTGAACATACAGTTAAAAGAACAATTTTACACCAAGATGACTAGTAAAACATTCGTGGATAGATCCGTTAACACCCTGTATATGAATAAGTTAAAAGGCAATTGAAAGAGTATGTAACAATGAGCTATCCATAAAACCTTGCATAGTTCTAGTTTAAACAGCAACTAATTGTCACTTTAAGCTAGAACAACACCTCAATGCTTGCTTTGTGCTAAAGCCATATTGTTGTATTTATTAGTATTCAAGATTTCAGAGGTTTTGAACTGCCCAGGCTGAGGAGTTGCATCTTTTTCCTATAAGAAGTACAAAAAAGATTTTTACTCGTTAGCTTATCTTGTCTGTTTATCACCTAGTCATTTCTAGTATGATATAAATAAAAAAAATTTGTTTGCATTTTTATTAGTGATAGTTTAGCGTTTTTTCTATTAGATAGTTTAACCACCCATGCGGCGTTCAGATTTTCCAAGAATATTAATAATGAGCATTATCTGTACCTCAATCGACATGAGGAAAAGGTACTGTGACAATTATTATTAGTTCTCTCGTCCCAAGTTCATATTTATCAAACAATTGTGGATATGCATTTTAAGTTTTTCATTAATTCATATAATTCCCACTGTCGTTCTTTTTACTCATTTTTTATTCTTCTTTATAAGCACTCTCTTTTACATATATATTTTACTAAATTTCAGAATTTTTTTTATTCTTAATTTCAATATTTTCTGCATAAAATGAATTTCAGTTTGTTCACTTTTAAGGTATCCGACAAAGTTCGGAACCATGATTTTGTAAAAGCGTATAACTGGATAATATTTATTATATTTAGTGTCACTTAGATTAGAAAACGCATATAAAATTGTTTAAAGAATATTATTACAGTAAAAATTTATTTAAGTACAATATTTTGACAAACAATGAACATAGAATGACCCCTTTTTAAGACATTCTTCTTTTATGAAAAATGCTTCGATTATAATAATATTTTCTCTGTATATAGCTCAGACCTTTGTAAAGAGGCCGAACTAGAATTTTTGAAATATGTAACTTAGAAGTGGATTTATCCATATTTTACTGCAACAGATGGGAGAAATTTATTAAAAAAACGCCGATAATTATTTCAATTAGAGTCAACTCTGAAAATAATGTGAATTTTTCAAAAATCCTAGTTCAGATACTCTGGAGAGAAGTCTTTACTTTATATAAGAAAAATATTATTATTATAGAAGCCTTTTTTATAAAAGGAGAACATTTTGAGAAAAGGTTATTTTATGTTAATTTTTTTCCAAAATATTGCATTTAAATATTTTTTTGTCATAATATCCTTAAAAGAATTTTATACATATATTTTATTCTAAATGACACTAAATATTATGAAAGCTATCCATTTATGCGCTTTTTTTAAAATCAATGTTCCGAACGTAGTCGGATACCTTAAGCCAGTGTTTCTCAAACTGTAGGGCGCGCCCCCCTGGAGGGGCACGATAAACGTACAAGGGGGGCGCGAGAATATCGAAAGTAAAATATTAAAAAAAAATATTTACTGGAATGAAGTAAAACAAAATACTTTCTGACATAATAAAAAAATGCACATTTACACTGATATAATTTATATATCTGCGATATTACGTCATAAAAAATAAAAGCTTCTACTTCTACTACGGTTTCTTTTCAAACCAAAATGAGAAAAAACAAAACTCAGACCCATAATCGAAAAAAAAATTTTAGGAAGATAAAAAATTCATCACTGTAATATTATTGTCATCAGCTGTAGGCAGCAGAATGTAGTTGCTGCGGTTTGACCTTCGAACTTACTTGTATGGTTAGTTAGTCCTGGCTCTTATGTATTTGTTTTTTCATTTAGGGAAGTTGCAAATAAACTATTTCTGCTGCGATTTTTTCCTCATAAAATATTTTATGATTTTTGGAAAAGCACAGAGAGCTCTTTGAAGGATTACTTCACCAAGATTTATTTCTATGAGTTATTCCCAAACATATAAAAAAGCGTAATGAAAAGCGTTTAACATAATTTTTTTGAACATCCATGTTGTAATAAATACACTTTTATTCCGGAGCTGTCACGCCGAGCACATAGTGCACGAAATCGGTAATTCTGGCAAAACTGTTTAATTGTTACCAATGGCTCTGACACTATCCTCCTGTTTGACAGTCTTAACGTGTGAACTAAAATATATTTGTCACATATCTCCCTCTTTTTTGGGAGTGACAAACGTTTTTTTTACAATCTTTAGGTACTTGTTTTGACTGAGCTCCCGGTGTGATAACTTTTTTTCCGAAATATTTTCTGTGTTCTTGAAAGTAGGTGAGTATATTTTCTCTTAATTAAACTATTCACTGGAATTACGATTTTTATTGTGTACTATAAAAATAATTATAAAAAAAAAGATTGGGGTGGCTCAATAACCCCACTCGACCATTAGTATCGAGTGCGTTCCTGCTCCAGGTTTAAAACATGTTGAAGTCTTTTCACTTTAAATATTGAAAATAATACAATTATTTCTCATCGGAATTTTATATTATTGTTCATTATTCAAAATCATCTCTAAATGCTAATTCTGTGAGGCTTAAAATTACAGTTCGCTTAAAACTAATTATAATTTGAGCAATGATTTAAAAAAAAATCATTTTACATTTTCTAAACATTGTTACGCACTTGGCTTTACTCTCCTTAAAATTCAGCGATTATATCAATATTGTTTTATTTTCTTATAAATGAACTCGTGCAAATAGCGGGTACTTCAGCCGGTATACTTTTAATGTATCAGTGCTGCACAGAGTATTTTATAACTAATTAATTAATGCTAAATTAAGAACAAGTTTAATAAGTATTAGCGACTTCCATGGACTTGTCTTACAGAGCAAATTTTTCAAAGGAATGCTTATGATTAGAAATTGACCCTCTGAGTTCTTTCTAAAAAAAGCTGATATCTATATTTTGTCTTCTAAGCAGCCACCGCATTTTGCAATATGCTCCAATTTAAAAATTAGAGAAAGGAAAAATAACATAATAATTATCCTATTACTTAATATTTTTTTTGCTTAAAAGCAACATATACAAAATTTAATACTTATGTCATGAATTTGTACGGTATATAATTAAGATTATTGCTTTAGCGTAAAAAAATGCATTATTATTGCATTCAGTACATTATTAATGTATAAGGGGGGCGCGATAAAAATTGTGATTAATAAGGGGGGCGCCACTATTGAAAGTTTGAGAAGCACTGCCTTAAGCAAAGCAAAAACTCTTAGTAATAACTAATTTCAGAACATTTAACAATTGACGCTTGAAACGAATGCATACGAAAACCAAAATTGGCATTAGGCGCTACAACTTTTTTTTCTTTCACAACAGCATCAAGTATCAAGTTATATTCATGTAATGATAACATGAAAACATCATCTTTAATGTTAATTGTTTTGAATATTGAATGAAATTATAGCTTCAAATCTCAAACTTCATTAATATTATTATTTATTTTAACTTTTAATTGCTGAGTGCAAAAGCATATTTCGAAGATTTCAAAAGCAATCGTATGATTGCTTTTTATACTTTGAAAATTTTTCACAGATGTTCCGTGAAACAACGTTTGAAATAACATATTGTAGCTCTCCTTTTGTGTAGCCTTATTACAAAAAATGAAATTGCATTCATTCAGTTAGCAATTTTTCTAAAATTGTATATTGCAGAGATAGTGGCTATAAGTTTAATACACATTTTATCTTGTCATTTATAGCTGAGAAATAATATTCCAATAAAGCCCAAGTTTCTAAGATATTTCTCGTATTTCAGCGATCTCCTAGATATATATTATAATATTTAGGATTCTTCTTCGAAAAATCATATTATATAAAACAAACATGAATTAAAGTACATAAACATATGTCGCCCAACCGGTATAATGGTTAGCGACGCTGACTGAGGTGCCGTAGAGACTGGATTCGAATCACGGAGAACACATGGATGTTTGTAATTGAATAGAGCTTTTGTGGCATGGGGGTACTTTAAATAGTCGTCGAGCCGCAAGTCCTCCCGTGTGGTTGGTGGAAGAAGAGGAGAGTTTGGAGGCCTCTGGCCACCCCCAGGGTTTTCTCCCTCTAAATTGGGGTGGAACCACGCAAAATCGCACTGTCACCTGCATGGTGCTCAAAGCTAGGACTAACGACACGCGTAAAAATTCTAGTCCTTAGCCGCGATGAACTTAAAGGGCCTCGATCTGACTTTGTCAGGCAGGTGAAATTAGTCACAGCAGTCACACAACGCAACTTAAATATATTAATTAATTAAGGATTGTAAATTGTAAATTTATCCACAGATGAAAATCACTTCCAAGATCCATCAATGACAATTGCAATTTTTAAAAAAATGTTTAAGGTAATTGCACATTTTTTTCTTACATTAAATTGTGATATTTATAAGGATATCCGAAAATGAATAAGGCATAATATAAATACAAAATATGAGAATAGTCGCCACTTTTCACCATTTTTTTACAATGATATATAATTTAAATTTTATTTAAGCAATGTAAGAGACATTTCATGTCAAAATGGAAAATTTTATGAAGTTTTTAATAATTTATATTAAACTCCCATCTATATATATTTATTGCGTAAAGAAAAAAACCATCGAGTAAAAAAAGAGAGCAGATGTATTTAATATCGATATGAACAAGATAATATGAAAAATCAATAAAGCGAATGAAATATTTGTATTATGCATATTCTGTGTAACAAAAAAGGGACACAAAATAGTTTAATCTGGAAAAACAAACAAAAATAAGTTACTCGACCGATTTCATATGAAGTATAAAAATTGTTATTCTAAAGAAATATATGTAAAAGGACATTCAGATGGAATATAACTTAGAGATAAATTTTATTCCTATAAACTGTATTGGATTACGTAATAAAAATAAAACGTACAGATATGAAATTGCATCCAACATACTATGCAAATAATCAAAAAGATTATGATTTTTTTAATAATAAAATTCAATTTGTTCTAAGCACAAAAATTATATTTCTAATCTTAAGATGTCCTCGGTGTGTTTACTTTAGCGTCTACAGAGCTCTAAATTTTCTAAATCACACATTTTTTAGTAGTTTTACTTACTTTATTTAATTATGAATCTGGCAGTCATACCATGGACAGAATCGGTTAAGTATTCCGGGAAAAACATTAAAAAAGAACAGGAATTATGAGTAAAAGAATTATATATTACCAAAATTTATGCTTAAAAGGATTACTTTTGACATAACCACCATGAAGTCTTAGACATTTATCATATCGATTGACAAATTTCCGATGCGTTCCCTGAAAAATATTACCGCCATTGATGTGAAATGGACTTGAATTTTTTCTTAAATTTCTCCTTAATCTAGGACTATCAGAAATAAAAGAAGTAAAATACTGACACACAGAGTTGTTCTCAATCCCGCCCTTGCACGTTTTCACATTGCATTTGCATACTAACAGCTTCTAGATCAGATTACATAAGACGTGTTTAATCACCTGGCGTATTGTCCAGACTTAGCACCAACTGATTTTTATCTCCTCGCTCAGCTGAAGAACTTACTAGGTGGCCAAAGCTTCTAGACTTATGAAGAGGATTTTATAATAAATTAATTATTTTTCCTTACTCTTGTATTTTAAGGGAAGTTGGAAGCATCTATCTCTTTCTCTATACTAACAATGTTAAATTGGCTGTTTTCGATGTACCTTTTCTCAAAATCTGTAATATGCACATATTTGAAATTTTTCATACAATTAAAGTACACCTTTCTAATTATACTGAAATGAGATTTTAGCTAATTTTGAATTATTTAAGAATCCATGAAATATTTTATCAAACATTACGAAATGTGACCCATTTTTCACATAAAAAATTTGTAAAAAATAAATTTTTGAGTTTTTCTTACAAAAGGCTCATTTTAGCACATATTAGACATCATTATAAATATATCATAAACAATTTACTTACCTGTGGACAGTAGTTTCTCAGAAACGGTACATCGAACATCAAAATTTACATTTTGAGATAAATTGATTTTAATGTATAAAATGAGACCTCTAATCGACCAGGAAATCAAAAAATAAAAGGCTCAATTTACAAAAAAATATACATGTTTTGGTTTATATCAGACCTTAAAAATTTTAAGTTAAAACGAAGTACTTTGCTTACACTTTTCGACTTTCAAATGAGCATGGCCCAGTTTCAACGATTATTTAAAAATATGTTTTAAGGGCTCTTAATTACCCTAGAGGTTAAAGTAAGATATTTTTAGAAAGGTTAAAATCTATGCAATTAGGAAGTGTAAAAATCTCAAATTATGAAAAAATAAGATTTTAGCTTTCCAACAGCCCTTAAAGTTATTTCGGAAGTTGGAAATAAATAATATTCATTGAATATATCAGAAGCTTATAAATGTTTTCTTCTCTTGTATTTTTTTTTCTTTTTAGCTTCCAGTAAGAAATTGTACACCTCCCCAAATACTTAAGTGTTGTTTAAATTAAATATATTAAATATATAAATTAAATATATACCTACGTGGTATGATCTTTGTGTAGAGGTTAAAGTATTTTTTATTTACCTGTCCCTGATTCTTTTCCTCATCTTCTGGATCGCTGGGGCATTTCTCCGGGACTCCTGTTTGAGATCATGATCTGGCTTGCGACATTCTTATGCGGAAAGGTCAAATAGGCGTGGCTATGTTAAATGTAGGGTTTCCTGCTCCAAGGGCATTTTAAGCAACAACACAGTAAAAATTACAATGCATTTTGAAGAAACCTCCAAAATAAATAGCAAACTGCTATGAATTACATACGAATATATTTATTTGTAAAATATTTTGAGATGTTATCACGTGTTCACTGTGGTATGTCACTCTGTTCTTTGTCAATTATTGGATTTAAAATAGCAGGTCATGCTACAAGTCAATATAACAGTTGCAATTAGGTAAATGAGAATTTATGATTTTCTTATAAAGAGATGTATATTTTTTAAAGAATAATAGCAATTCTGGCTTTAGGAAAGATTTAAAAGTAAAATAAAATGTCTGTATATACCTTAACAAATCTTTTCATAACTATAGTAAATGAGAAATTTCCCAAATACGTAAACTTTGAATTAATCCCTCTTCATAAGTAAATAGCAGAAAGTACTTATATGCTATATTTGAATACCTAAGGATTAATTTTAAAATGTTTATAAGTTAACATACTATTTAAATAATACTTATACTTTTGCGTACAAGTATGGATGAAAATATTTTACTGCCAGAATAAATGTTAATGGACTCTCTATATTTTCTGTATTCATAAATTCGCCCAATTAAGTCAAAAACGGAAAATATATTAAATATACTTAGTAATAGAGAAGTTATTTGCTTTGGAGATAACAGGAGTTAAATATAAATTTACATTTTAAGCAGAGTAAAATAATATACATTAGAGACAAAATATATTAAGTATATTGTGATAAGGAGAGTAATTAAATTATGTATATGTAAAAGCTTAGATTCATGTTAAAACTTCTAGTTTACTTTACCGAGTTCTTAAGTAATGTTAATATCAGAATAACATATGTTTGTATAGACAAGTATGTATATTCAATTACTATAAAAGAATGGTACATAATTCATTATTTACCTAAGACTGTTAAGAGGATTCATTTAACAAGTTAACATTACTAACAATCAGTAATTAAGATGTAATATGACATTTTAAGGAAAGTATTTGTACAGAAATAATAGAGTAACTATTAGTTTGACTTACTGGTGTTAAAAGTGATTAAGTATCGAGAAATTACATTATAAGCTAATTGATATATGTCTGTTTGGTTTAAATGATCTTTAGAAAGACATTCAGTATTTGCATTTTTCTTTTCACATCTACTTTGTGGAAAAATGTTTAAAATTTATATTCTTCTACAAAATTCTTAAGGATTTAATGTTTTTGCCTTAGAGGACCACCATTAAAAAATTAGCATTGAGAAAAATAACTTCTTCGATCTATATATGTTAACTCAATAATTACAAAAAAAAATGGCAGCATACTACATAAAAAATATTACCCCCCTGCTTACCATGTAACCACTCGTGGATATACACCAAACAAAGGACATATTCCCATTGTAACATCTTGCGGATATATGACTTACTTGGGTGTAACACCAGAGCAACCAGCACAGGAAACATAAAGTAGCTTATATCTTATTGCATTGTGTAAAATTTCAAAAGTTGATACAAAATGTCGGGGTTACAAAAATTTGAAAAACAGGAAAATTAGAATTAAAACTACAAACCTTTTTGAAATGTATTTATATAAGTGTATTATTATTTTTTAATCCGTGTCTTTTTCTTCTTCATCATCCCGAATAGATAAATTCTATCAGAATCAATGTCGTGTTTCCGGCAAATATTCTCATTCACTATTACTTTCGTCGAAATCAAACGACTACGTCATAAGGGCAAGGGAAGGTAAAAATAAGCAGAAAAAATGGTTATACAAACTTAAAATAGCGAAACAAAACACGAACAAATGTGAGCCTTAGTCAGCGTCAAAACTAAATGTGTCTTATATTGTTAAGGTCAGTTACCTTAAAAATCTGGAATTTCCGAGTACGCTAGAAAGAGCACAGACTGGTATGCAAGGAGTAAACTACTATATGCTTTGAAAAAAGAAGATGCTCATGCAATTTGCAATTTTACAGGATTTTACCTGATATTTCCTTGTAGAATACGCTTGGGATATTTTAATGTATGTTTCCTGAAGTCTTCAGAGCATTGAAGAAGCCATGTATATAAGAATTCCATTCACAAATAGCGGGTGCTTCAAGATTTTAAGTTTGTAACAGCTCTGTCCGCGAACCTTCCATTAACCCTTTTGAGGTAAAATTATTCTTTTTAACTGTAAGTTCTGTTCAAAACGTCTTTTCTAGAAGATGTCTTGATTCATTCAAATGAGTTGCTCTGTTTAAGCGTTGGCATTTAGGTACGTGACGTTAGTCGATGGATAGTCATTGGATGGTGGATAGACAATTAGAGATTTAAAGTGGTTAAAATTGTTAAGTAGATTCGCGACCGGAGGTCGTATAATTAAGAAAGATAATTACAGTGAATACTAGCGTAAAAGTGAAGAGTGCTCTAAGTGTAAGTGGAGTAAATTATACTTATATTTTAGTAATATTAAGCCATGCGATTTCTCTTCAACTATATCGCTATCAATTATCAAAAATGTATTGTTGTTTAATTTCTATTTCTTTTACATTCGTTTTAAGGAATTTTAAACACGTTTACAATGAAAATAGTTAACGCTTGTTTTCTTATTATTTATTGTAATAAACTAACATATATTGTACTTAAGTTTCTCCTCTTGTACAATGAACCTGAAAGAAATATAATTTTTTTAATGATCATGATGGTTAAGAGAAATTTTTTAATCAACAACCTTTGGTTAGGTTAAAACCTGTGTGTGTTTTTTATTAATATCCCGTAAAATTCAGAATTAAAGATTAAATAAATGCAAATCCTAAGCTAAAATATGTTGTATTTTAATTATAAAATACATTTTTACTAAACATTTTTGCTGCTACTTCTTTTATTTTATGAACGTTTTATTTCAAAAATATTTGGAATCCGTTTCTAATTCCAAAGATTTTTTAAAATGATTCATAGTTAGTTTGTTAACTTCAGGTAAGTTTTTCCAGAAGTTTTCATCTATGAAATATTTAAATTCGTAAGTTTTCTTTAATCCCAATTTGTTTATTTATATTTTTTCGTAAAATTACTTAACTTTTATCAAACGCGATTTTACTTAAATCTACGATATATCTTTACAATAAATTCTACAAAATATGTATATTTTTATCATACTTATTTTACTTCTTCATAAAGGAATATTTTTCGTACAAAATGTCTGAACTGTTTTAAGATTACAAACATTACTTTATAGAGTAATCCTTTAAAGGCAGTATGTCTATTCTACTAAAACTAAAGAAGATTTCTCAGAACCATGATGCCCATCTCCAATGGATCCCATCATATGTGAACGTTAGTGGTAATGAGCTTGCGGATAGTTTGGCTAAAAAAGGCAGTGAAGGCGAAATAGCCTCTGGCTCTTCGCTAACTTACCAGGAACTATACTCCAATGAAAGATCTAAAGTAAATTTAAGTTGGCGCACTCCGCCTGTGCACCACTCGTATACCGAAATACCTCCTGGAACCCTTCTAGAAGTTAAATTTGATCGCAACTCTCAGACTGTATTAGCTAGACTTAAAAGTGGCGACCTTAAATGCCTATCCTTTGAACGCGGAAGAAAAATCCCTGCCACTCACAAAAAATGCAGTGACTATCCAGCCTCTCCGGAGCACATTCTGAATTGTGTCGGACTTTCCAAGGAGGACTTAACATATATTCCCCATCTAGTCATTGACTTTTTCACGGTCAACAACCTAATGGAGTTGATCTGACTTGCGCCTGATCTGTAAAGAGGAGAAGCAACAACAACAACAATAGAGTAATCATTTAAAGGCACATTTCTTGATTTGTAAATATCCATTGGATGAATAAAATGATCTACCTTAAATCAATTTTAATTTCTTTAATTGATTTGAAGCGTACTTCTCAGGAAAGTGCAGCATTATTTCATTTCACGGCAACACTACAATTATACCTGTATTGTTTATTTAAAGAAGAGATATATACATACACAGAGAGAGATAGTTTATATGATTGTAAAGAAGCGAATAATGACAAAATAGAAGGTGAAGCTCCGTTATTAACAACTCATTTAATTCGTGACAACTTGAACTTTCCATAAGTATGGAACAGCTTTTTCTTACTCATGATTCTGACATAGAGCATGCATTGAAATTTTAACGTTATCTTGTGTAGCAGAATATGAAGAGTTTTGTAAGAAGCTTGAAAAACGAAAAAAATAGATAAATGAAATACAATAAAATAAATCATCAAAGGACATTAATAATAAATGAAATTCTTCATTTGAATCAAAAAACGACAGTTGTGTTACACATATTTGACACATCTACTGATGTTGATCCAGTTCGTAATAAACGTACATGCTTGCTATCGAGTTAATAGTTGTTATTGGTTTTATTCTAATTTCGATTGGAATACTCTCTGTATGTACTTATAGTCTGCAATTTTTCCATATACACTAATTTTATTTATTTATTTATTGCAGTAAAAATAAATTATTTTGGTGTTATAAATGTATAACAAAAATTTCCGCATTAATTTTTTCACATCTTTGGGGAAAAAAATATTTAGATTTTCTTTATCTCACACTATTTTTTTAAAGTCGTAGAGCATATCCCGAAACATTTACCATATGCAGCATGTAGTTTTTACACGATTTTTTGCACGGTTTTCTAAGAAACGTATCCACCATGTAAAGAAAGAATTTGTTGTATTAAATAGTAATTAATCTGATGTCTTACGTGGAATTTAGATAAGTATTTGATGCTCATAATAAAAGTTTTGAATCGTTTAAATCTCTCTCTTTTCTGCAATATCTCACTTCCGCAGATAAGAGTTCGCGTCAATGTTTCTTATATAATTGTATCAAAATATTTTTTTTAACTTGCTTCTCTGTAGAGTCACGGAATATATCATCCGAATTTTGGGAAGAGTTTTTGTAATTTAACGTTCATATATTTATTATTCTGTTTTTTTTTCTCATTACAAGTGTTTAACTTCCGTAAAAATTAATTAAAAATGTACTTTCTACTTTTATTTTATTCGTTAATTGTTAGTATTAAAGTATTGTGAATAATATGGTTTTTGTTCATTACAAATTATTTGTTTATTTTAAAAATAAATGATGAATGTAAGCTTAACAGGGCAGTAAGAGATTAATAGTTTTGATTCTAAAAAATAATTATCTTAAGTTTATTACATGTGGAGATTTGAAGTACATATTTAATATGCAACATTGTTAAAAATGTTTAATAATTATTCTTCGAAAAGCTTGATTATATTTGAAAAAAATGTTCGTGATATTGGTAATATTCTTGCATAGTAACACTTTTAAAATATGTTTCTTACATATTTTTTTTATTTAAGTTCTAAATTAAATATTATTTTAGTATGAAGACCACTGATTTATTGCTATATTATATGATAATTGACATACAATTACTACCAATGTACATTTTTTGGCTGCAAAAAAACATTTTTGACTTTTTAACAATATCAGCTAACACGAATTGTAATATTTCTAATACACGAAATTATATTTAATTGAAAGTAGTTCTGTAAGAAATTAAAAAGAAAAAAAAGAGTTAAAATCAAGACAAAAAATTAAAATAAAAGACAAAACAAGAAACGTTTGAATAGCATAAAATCTATAAAAGTAAAACTTCTTAAAAACGTTTTTTAGTGAAACAAGCTTTAATAATATTGTATTTGTACAAGATGATTATCCTCGGTCTATTTTTCTTTCTATAATTAAAACACGACTTGCTTTCATTTCTTTGATTTATGAGGGAAAAAAGAAACAATTATCCTTCCTCTTCCGGTTCAAAATGCGTATAATGCGATGAAAATATAATTTAGTCTTAAGTAGTTTTAAATAAAATAAAAGAGGAGAAAAATGATAAAGCATAAATTTCCACCTAGTTTGAAATTCAAATTATTTAAGCAGAAATATTTATAACTTTCACGCTGCTTAAGATAAAGTGAGAGCCGAAGAAAATAAATGTTTTTTTTACTTTTCGCGGTTATTCTGAATTTATTATCATCCGGTTAATTTATTTCGATTAATGTTGTTTCAAGTTTAAACGAAATAACATTTATTCAGTGATTTTAAATTAACATTTTCTTAAAGAAAGAAAGAAATTACTGGTGATATTTACTACACTAATTTAATTATATGCCATACTTATTAATCACAGCACATTTTTTCTGACAAGTATGAAAAATGGGTTGGATAAATAAGTTTCTGCATTACAGTACATAAATGGTAGATAAAATAAATTTTTAACTTATCTTTATTTGTTTTTTTAATCATCTTATAAATTCTTTGATTTACTACTGCTACAGAACATAAAATATTAATTTTTTATCTACAAGAAATCTAAGTTTATGTATTTATCTCTGATTTATTTTACTGTAAAACAATGAAATACTATTTCGTAGATAAAAATCATTAAAAACTAATTAAATATTTCAAGAATTTAATCTTCCAATTTCTTGGTCTACAATTAAATTATTAATGGTAAAATATGTGGATTGTTATTTTTTATTTATCGCTTAATATAAAAAAGAAAGCAGCAATCGTTTATGAAAAATAAAAATCATAGATATAATTTCATCATTTGAAATAAAATCTTAAATATATCTGTTTATAAAATGTTGGTAAATTATTTGTTTTAAATCAGCTCGTGTATATTTTAAAAGAAATTGGAGAACAGTAAAATTAAAAGTAACCAATAAGTTTCTTTTTTTAATAATTGTATTAATGAGTTTTATTCTGGAAGTAAAAAAACCAAATTATTAATCATTGTTTTAAATTTTTTAAAAAAATGAAATTTTTAAAGTTAGTTAAACTGTTGTGAAATATACATTATTTAATATTATGCACCTATTTTAACGTTGGAAGTTTTAAGTTTCTTGTATAAATGGAGCGGGAAATTGGAAGGGTTTTGAATATCTCAATGTCTGTTGATTTAATATAAATCGTTGTTGAATGTTTGTGAGTGAGCTCAAAAAGGCATGGGAATTCTGAATATACCAACCTTGATATTTAAAAAAATATCTAGAAATCTCTAAAACCAATATTTTACACAAATTTCTATTGTATACATAAGATCACATCTATAAGAAGGTACAAGATTCTATCTTGAATAGAAAACAAAAACTGTAGGGAATAGAAAACCGTTTTCTCCAAAAATATCTAAAATGAAAAACAATTTTAAACTCTTATTATCATTGGTTTTGTCTGAAAAGCGACACTCAAAAATTTTTAACATAATTGCATATCAGATCTAGAATTAAAAACCAAACAAAAAATAATCTTCATCATTTTACATTTATTACTTTCGTCATTTTAGCGGTAGAGTGCAGCCTTAAAAAATGGGTTTAAAATTGAATTGGAATCATTTTACTATTAAAAGAAGGAAATTACATTATTATTTTAGGCATATTCATCTCCTTGTAAAAATAGTATATTCTTTTAAAAAGATTGCTAATTAAATTTAAAAGTTTCTCTTATTCAACCAATTCGGTAGTTATAAGAAACAAAAACTGTAGCTGATAAAACTATTTTTAAAAGTTTTTACTTTACATACATTACAGGATAAGTGTGTTCATTAAGTGATAATTGTAATTCACCTAAATCCAGTTGTCTAAAAGACCAGAAAATTTATGTTTAATGGATGAAGACTCGCTTTCAGCTCATTACATTTTTAAATATTGAATATGTATGCTATGTAGAGAAAAAAACGCAATGTATGATAGATCTTAATGCATATTAAACTACTATATGTTACATAATTAAAATTTCATTATTATTATTTGACTACAAAACAAATTCCAACTCTATTTTTACCATTATACCTTGGAAAGAAAAATGTTTTCAAATCTGAAGTACAGAAAATGGCTGATATTCGAAAGCATTATTTTACTTTAATTTTTTAACAATTCATTATTTTTTTATCAAAGTCAGATTTCGAAGTAGCTCGAGGGTTATTAGTATTGAACTCAGTAATTTAGTACCCCTGTGTCAAATGATGAGGAAGGTTCTTAAACTACCAAACCATCTTCTAGACTTCTACACCACAGTCTATCTTCATTCGATTTTCCCTTAGTCTCTTTGCATGGCGCGTCTTTAGAGATCAATCCAATTTTTTATCCAATAAATATTAATACCCTCTTTGGGAGGCAAATACTGTTTTGATTCACATATTCACCCAATATAATTAGCATTATATTTATCAACGTAAGTGTATCACTGACTGAATTTTATGTATAACTTTTTTGTACTGCAAATATAAAAAAAATTATGCACTAAACACTAAAGTCCATAAGAGTGTTGTTGACAAATAGTAGCAGCGTCCGATAAGAAATTCATAAATGGGTAGTCATCATAAGGCATTCTATTTTTATTCTAATAATTAAGTTTTCGGACGTAGTTATGACCGCTGGTCGAGAAAGTTGAATGCTATTTGAGTTTGATGAATGAGGTATTTCATTTCGAAAATTGTTAGGAAAATCTTGATTCTTTGATCTATAGTGTCAAGAGGCTAAGAGCTTATAATTTCAGAAATTAAATTTCCCCAAGGACGACAATTGTCAACAATGTCTTCTTAATGGCTAATATCAGCGACGCCTGCATACAGTAATCAGAGTCCGCAGACATGCAGCGTAGTGCCACACAATTTGAAGAGCCAATATTGGGTCTACGGTACGTGTTTTTGTGAGAAAACTGTAGCAAAATTATTAATGCAGCAGTTGATTGACTCAAGTGCATTACTAACAATACATCATGGTCTCCTGCGCCTCAGCTAAGACTACGAACATAACGGTTGTGAAATGGTGCTACGTCAGATATGTCCTGATCTGTCAAACGCTGATGGTAGGATTCGAATATGAATTAGAGGCATCGATGAAAATGGTTAGTCAAGTTTTTGTGACTCCAAATTAGTGAGGGCTGTTTTTACTTGAGGTGAAATGGCTGCTCTAGTGCAATTGATTTAATCATTGATTAGAAACAACTATACCAAGTTAGTTAGAGACTATTTGCAGCCATTCATGTGTTCTTAAACAATGAAACAGTTATTTTGAATAATATAGTGCTATGTAACTAGAGCAAATTCATTCGTGATTGAATTAAGAAAATTCTGGAAAATTTCAGCTTTGGGCATTGAACTCACCATTTTTGAATTTTATTGAATATTTCTAAGACATGATCGAAATGTCAGTTAGTGCACACAATTCTCCATCAGTAATATTTTCACAATTATGGACGACTATAAAAACATCAGGGGTGAATATTTCTTACGGAGCATTTCCATGATTTGTTGAATAAATGATATGTGAAGTTGTATACATCACTGGATAAGGAGCAATCTCACAAGATACTATGAAGTATCCCAAGACCCTCTCTATATATAGTGTACATTAACATTAAAAAATAAATAACTTAGGTGTAATCTTGGTACTAATATATGAGTTTAAAGCTATTTAACTTGTGAAGCTCAATATTGAACAACATCAATAATATTTTAATATAATCACTCTTATATTATAAAGAGAGAGAAAGAGAGAATTATAAAGGTATGTGTGATAATATAAATTGTTTTTCATTGAAATTAGAGAGTTATATTTTCAAACCATTTTGATTACCTTTGATTTATTCAAGACTATTATTAAATTATAGCCTGTAAAAATTTTATCTTACACTGAAACCTAACAGGATAATGGATTTAAGTATTAATATTGGGACTAATTACTAAGAACACATAATACAGTTTCATTTTTTTAATTTAATTGCTACACATCATTAAAAATTCGAACAAAAATAAACTCATGCAAACCTTAGGTACACGATGTAAGATTTAGTAAGTTTTTAATTCTTATTTTCAGGTATGGAATAGAGGGAGCACTGTTTTGGTAAATATGTTTAAGAAAATCTTACCATATGACTTGAAATTATTTATATGTCCTTAAATATAATAACAATGAGGATTTCAAACATTTGATTCTGAGGTTTACGGTGAGTTAACAAATGCCAAACATACATTTTTCACATGATTTATTCTACGATTTCTTTTCATGTAAGATAATAATTAATTTGTAAAAATTAAATTTCATACACTTGATGGATAATTTAAAAGGTACCATAAGGAATACAAAATATGGTACAAGATTTTTGTAACTTCATTTTTCATCCTTATTTAAATATATCTGTTATGAAGCATGAAATATGAGAGTTAGATTTCTAAAGTATTCAATGAAATAAATTAATAAAAGTATTTATCAAGCTCTTTCTCAATAGGTAAGTCAAATAAGTTCCGATTAATAGTAAAATCGATAGATTAAAAATGTATCATTCATGAAGTTCCCATTCTATATCAATGTTACACTTTTAAACGTTCACTCATTAAAGTCCTGACACTGAGATCTATTTCGAGTACGGTCTAAACACCCGTCAATTAACCCAAATAAATATATATTAAATTTTCTCTGCTCGAATAATTTTAGATAGCATATTTAAAGTATTGTTATTGCTTTTATAGGTCCAAGGTGCTTCACCACAAATCTCTGAGAAAGAATATGAGACTAAAGGAGTGTCAAATACATTATGACTTCTTTAATTTCTTATATATACGTGTATATAAATGTTAAATTTCCTAAGAAATAGGTAACATATAAATTCATTGAAATTACTACTTTATAACAAAAAAGTTATAATTTTTGTTAATAAAACAGCCTGCTGAATAAAAACATTTTTTTTTTACATGCAGTGTTTTCAAGAAAGGTGGCCTATAACTAGTTATATTAAAATCTTTAATCGCATTTAATCATCTGCTTATACAGAGTGTTTTTTTCCAGGTATAGAAGTTTAAGTTAGCATTACTTTCCAAAATGGCGACCGATTTAAAAGCTGTCAAGTAATTTATTCTCAGTTTGGTTTGGCAATTCATCATGAATAGACTCACGCCTGAACAACGCTTTCAAATTGTGCAATTTTATTTCGAAAATAATGGTCGATTTTCATAAGCAAATTTTGTTTAGCGATGAAGCGCACTTCTTGTTGAATGGCTACGTCAACAAACAAAACTGCCGCATTTGAAGTGAAGCTAATCCACAAGTGTATGTCAAAACACCGTTACATCCAGAAAAACTGACTGTTTGATGCGCTTTATGGGTTGGTGGAATACTTCTTCAAAAACGATGAAGGCCACAACGTTACAGTCAATGGTGATCGGTATAGAGCCATGATTACTAACTTTTTCGTTCCTGAATTGAACAACCATGATGTCCAGGAGCTGTAGTTCCAACAAGACGGCGCAACATGTCACACAGCTCGTGCCACAATCGATTTATTGAAAGACACGTTTGGTGACCGCCTAATTTCACGTTTTGGACCTGTGAATTGGCCTCCAAGATCTTGTATTTTAACACCGCTAGACTATTTTCTGTGGGGCTATGTAAAGTCATTGGTCTATGCGGATAAGCCACAAACGCTTGACCCTTTGTAAGACAACATTCGCCGTGTTATTGCCGATATACGGCCACAAATGTTCGAAAAAGTCATCGAAAATTGGACGTCCAGATTGGACTACATCCGAGTCAGCCGCGGCAGTCATATGCCAGAAATCATATTTAAAATTTAATGCCACAAGATTATCTTTCGAATAAAAAAATTCATGTCAATCGAATAATACATCGTTGTTTTATTGCAAATTAAAGTTCTATACTTCTAAAAAAACACCCTTTACAAAGACATATTATAAACAAGTAAATAATTAAATTGTGTTGTTCAGTTTTAGTTAAGTATACAAAAGGCTTTATATAACATTTTTAAAACATAGGGCTCTTTTAGGCAGTAAAAATATTTAAAATATGTATGTATATCTGTCTCATTTATTTGTATAACACTGCAACGGACAAAATAAAACCAAATTTTCTGAAAATCAATTTTGTGAATAAGAGCCTTCGTATGGGAGTATTCTTTTTATTATATACCTAATTATGAACTAGAAAAAATCAAAGGACCCATTCTGCTGAATATTTTGATACCACACAGGTGTTCACAAATGATTATATAGACTGCATCTAAACGATTAACACTTAGGATTTAAATTTTCTTTATAACAATTTACAGGCGGACCTTTTTTATCTCAAGAGATTTTCCAAGATCTAAGTTTTGTTCGAGGCTGTTGTTTCCATTTGGAAAAATCTAAATAAGCCGTTAACACATACTTAACTTCCTGTTCGAAATCCATATGCTGCGTTAATAGCGTCGCTATTTCTGATACTCAACTCATAATCAAGCTTTACTTAATCCATAAATCAAAACCTGATGAATATGCGCGTTTTTAACATCCCCAATTTTTACTACTAAAAATAACTGTTTAAATTGTGAGAGAACTGCGCACTATGCAAACCATTTATCTATACATAAAGGAGAAAAGCGACTCACTCATTCACTGACTCACTAACTGACTAATCACGATATCTCCGGAACTATTAAACCTACAAACTTAAAATTTGGTAGGTAGGTTCCCTTCATGATGTAGACGTCATCATCTAAGAACGGATTTTGCACAGTTCGAACCCCAAGGGGCGTTACGAGGGTTTAAGGGACGTTATAGATAATTATTTCCTTTACTAAACTATTAGATGTAAAGTCGTGAAACTTGGTACACAGATTTCTTTCATAAAGTAGAGATTCCCTACAAAATGATTTTTACAAAAATCGACCTCCAAGGGGCGTTGAGGGCGCTTAAAGGGCGTTACACATAATTATTTCCATTGTGAAACTATTAGACGTACAGTCTTGAAATTTGGTAAGCGGATTCCTTTCATAGAGTACAGATCCCCTACAGAATGGGTTTTGTGAAAATCGACTCCCAAGTGGCGTTGTAGAGAATTAAGTGGCGTTATAGGCAATTAACTCCTTTTTTAAATTATTAGACGTAAAATCTTGAAATTGAGTTAGCAGATTCCATTCACTGAGTAGTGATCTGTCATGAGATGGGTTTTGTGTAAATCGTTTTCTAAGTGGCGTTGCGGGGACTTAAGGGGCGTTATAGATAATTATTTCCATTTTTAAACTATTAGACGTACAGTCTTAAAATTTGGTAAGCGAATTCCTTTCATGGTGTAGAGATCCGCTACAAAATAGTTTTGGGGAAAATTGATCCCCAAGGGTCACTGAGGGGGATTAAAGGGCGTAATAGATAAATATTTCCGCGTTTCAACTAATAGAACCACCTGCTTGAAAATTAGAAGGTATGTTCCGTTCATGGAATAAAGTTCCTTTTACAAAGATGTTTGCGAAAACGGACCCCCAAAGGAGTGAGTTTGCGAGGGATTAAGGCATGTTATAGAAAAATTCCTGTTTCTGAATTTAACTCACTTCCTTGAAATTTGTTTAACACTTTTCTTTAGTTGAATAGAGTTCCACTAAGAATGGATTTTACGGAAATCAACTCCAGGGGGAAGCGGGGAGAGTTATTGGGGCGTATTGATAGACAAAATTCCCGTTTTTGAACTGCTAAGACTATAATAATAAAATTTGGTTTGCATGCTTCTTTTGTTGAATTGGAATCCGCTAAGAATGCTGTCAACGAGGTATTGATGATAAAAATTCCGTTTTTGCTCTGTTAGATTTAGACTTGAAATTCAGCACGCATGTTTATTTTATGGAGTAGAGATCCACTGAAAGTTGCTTTGGTGGAAATCCACTTGATTATTAGGTTAAGTGAGCGAAAAATATCTTTCTACTTCGATTTTAGACATAAATAGAAATTAGATATAATTTATGTTCTTTTTATATCAAGGGGTGAGAGTGTAACAGCTATAAATATATTTTTCAATACAATCGAATTCTTAATGCTAGATATCAATAATTAATATATATATGTAAACAGTATACATATATGCAACATCGTGAAACACCCAGTAAGGCGGGTGGGTAACGTCTAGTTAAAAATATGGGGCAGTTTCAACCTACCTTCATACAAATGTGATGCAGGTGTATTACTTCTTTCCCCTCCAAATTCAGTACTTGCATTCAATAAGATCGATACATGCGCAAGACATTTAATAGGACTTTTACGTATTTTATTTTTTATGTTAAGTTTTTCACTTTTAATATCATGAAATATTAAAGGAAAGTACTTCTGAAATAATTTTAATTCAGATTGCAAATTTCAGTGTTTGATAACTTTTATTGCATTGTATGTCTCAAAATTTTAACATTTTATTTCTATTTTTCCCTCTTTGAAATTCGGAACTCTCCGAGAAAACGTTGTAAAAATATGTTGAAATATAAAGCTTTACTTTAATTAAGATTAGAAACCAAAATTCATACCCTTCAGCGAGTCTTAAAATTGAAGCTTTGCTCCGATGAAAAAAAGTGTGTATCTGGTACCAATGATTAACGTTTCATATTAAAATAACGTTAATCATTAACATCATATAAAAAGTAATTTAACTTTTTTCACAGTTAATCTGTAAAGACTCATTGTTTTTACATCAAAAAGTGTTGATTTTTCATATAACTTTTTAAGATTTAGATTTTCAGATCTATAATATCATGCCAATGCGTAATATTTAAAACAAAATTCTATTGATAGTATATATATATATATATATATATATATATATATATATATATATATATATATATATATATATATATATAATCCAATATAAGAATTTTTTAAATATATAATCATATACATATACATACACATGTATATAAATTTATACACACATATACATATACATATAAACAAAAATATAAAAATAATCATATAGTTATAAACCTAAGATAACTAAAAGTAGGAAGTAGGCACACAGTAAAGACAAATTCCTGGCCTTAGGAACCAGGATTGCAGGTTTAAACAAGTTTTGCGGCACCAACCTTCACCTGTAATTTGTCATACTATGTACCAAGAGGAAAGGAAAGAGTTCTATACGTAAAATTTAAATATTAAGTCATTAAACAAGAATATATGAACATAAACATAACCTACTAAAACGGATTTGTAACGATGGCCAAGAGTGCATTATCGTGTTCCCGCCAAATAGGGAGAGCAGAACCGCATAAAGTTACTTGCGATACGATATAAGAAACGATTAATTGCGATACGATACACGACAATAAGGAATATATATATACTTTTAAAAATCATAAAATAAAAATCATAAAAATAGCGTAAATTATAAAGAAACTATGAAAAATATATATTAAAGATTTAAAAAAAAAAGCAAGCATGTGGCGCCATCTATTTAATAATTGTAGGATAAATTAGATATTGTCTAAATTTAAAAAAATTACAAAACATAATAACATTAATACAAATTGTATCATAAAAAATCATTAGAAATATAGTTACAAAGAAAATTAGCAGGGTATACATGTTCAATACAGTGATTAAAATTTTTTTTTAAGATTTAAAAAAATATTACCTTTATCGCTAACTAATACTTTATTGCGATAAATATAGTTAAAAATAATATTTCTATATATAGATATTGATAAATTAGAATTCCAGTAAGGCACTTTGATGATATTAAAATTAAAGGCATCTCTTTTATCATAAATATTAGTATGTAGTTTCAAATCCTTAATATACAGAGATACATCTAGGTAATTTGTTTTGATTGGATTATTATTAATTTTAACTAAGTTCAAGTAGGACGGATAAAAATTAATAATAGGATTTAAATTATCATTTTTACCAAAAATAATTAAATCATCAATATATCTAAAAATGTAGTAGTCATTATTAATAACATAACTATATTCATAAAAATGTAAATAAAGATTAGCCAAACTATTACTAGCTGGGCCCCCTTGTGGGAGTCCTTTCTCTTGTTTATATAAAGAACCATTAAAACTGATATAATTTTCTTTTAAGACAAAATCTATGAGAGTTTTAAATTTGTTAAAATTAATATTAAGGTTATACATACTGTGGTTTTCTAAAATTACTTTAATAATATCATATAAATCAATGGAATTGAAAAGATCTTCAAAGTCATAACTATGAACTGAATAAATATTTTTATCATTAAAAAAATCTATAATCTCTTTACTATTTTTAATTATAGCTTTATTACATTGCTGATTAATAAAGTTTTGTATTATATTATGAAGTAATTTGCCTGCAGTAGTAATATATGTTCTAAAACCATTTGTCACAGTTCTAAATTTAACCGGACTTTTATGGAATTTTGGAGTTAAAAAAATATATGGATACTTAATTTTTAGGAATACAATAACCTAATTTTTATAAATAGCAATAATACGATTACTAATTTCATTATGTGACAAATCTAATTTTTAAAAGAACCATTATTAAGAAAGTGATCATAAAGAATATTATAATAAAAATACTTACAAATCACAGCATAGTTACCAGGTACTTTATCAATGTAAACTATGATAAAATTCTTTTGTAAATTATAAATTTTCTGTTATATCTTAAAAAGTAGTTTCATATTGAGAATGGTAGCTAAAATTCATAAGGTCTTTTAATATATTGTACTTATACTCTTCAAATGCCTCAATAGGTAGTCCAAATTTAATTGTGGATTTTGTAATAAAATTATCTATATCTTTAAAAATTTGTTTTTTAACAGTGTTGTTGTTATTAGAAACATTTAATCTAAAATTAGTGCCTTTACTCATTATATCTTTTAAAATATTATCATTGATTATATCTAAGTTACCAGTAACTACATGTTTATGATGACCATCAATAAAATCATTATAGTTTTTACATATACAATCTTCTATATTAATAGAGGGCGAACTATTGTTGTAATTAAAGATAAATCTGCCCATCGTTTTGTTATATTTAAAAGCTTTCTTTACAACAACATTTCTAACTGGAAAAAGAGACAAATGTCTATTAAATACACTAGAAAAGTTAATTTTGTCAAAAGTTTTATTCATGAATAATAAAGTGCAGTACTCTGTAATGGGTTCATTAATTTTCTCAACATTAATATTGAATTTATTAACTAGATAGTTAGTAATGTCTTTAATAATGTGTACTGCATGACTAACCTTTAAGGAATCATTATTTAAGGATTCATATAACAATGCAATTTCCTGTTTATTCAGACCAAACATGAAGTATTTGATTTTCTTGATATTAAAGTTTTTTTCAAAATCATCAATAAGAACTCTAATATTGTCATTTAATGAATTTTTATCTCTGTTTTTCCTTTTAGTTCTATTACTTCTAGATTTTCTTTTAGAAGTATTGTTTAATTTATTGGCATTATAAAAAAATTCTTTATTATTATTCTGTAACATTATTTGCAGAGTATTTTTAGCAAAATACAAAACATTAAGGCCATATGGATAGATTGTATTAAAACTCCTAATAAAGTGATTTTCCCACCATAATCTGTGCTTAGTAATTGGAGAAATTTTAATGATAGACAGTTCAACATTTTTGAAATCATGCATATAAAAGTGTCTAAGTTCAATTTTATTAGAATTATTGGAATTATTAAAGAATTTAACATCATGTCTATGCTGATTAATCCTTAAGTTAATAGTATTTGAGGTCTGTCCTATATATTTATATTGACATACTTTACAATTTAAAATATAAATACAATTAAAGGTTTTACAAAGGTTAAATTTAGAATCACAATCATATTGATCCATATTTAACATAATACGTGTCTTACATCTACTATCTCTGCATTTATTGAATTTTAACTTAAGACTATTATAAGATTGAGAGTTATCAAAATTATAAGAAGATAAATTATCAGAAATTCCATGTATAGCAGGACTCTTAGTGTAACATTTATGAATATTATGAGAAATGTGATTATTAGAATCTAACAATTTTTGTTTATAATGATTATGATGGCCATTAATGAATTTTTTGTTCCAAAAAATTCTAGTCTTGAATATTTTAATATTAGAATTACTATTACGAAGATGTAGTTCATTAACAGAACTCGGATCCTTTCCAATATATATATATATATATATATATATATATATATATATATATATATATATATATATATATATATATATATATATATATATATATATATATATATATATATATATGTATATATACTTTTTAAGAAATGTTTTATGGCGTAATATTATCGATCTCTATCGTTTACTGGAATTAAAAAAATGGATATCTGGTATCATACTCTAGATGCAAATGCCAATTTTTTTCAGTTAAAATATTATTTTTTTTTTTTTATATTTTTAAACATTTTATACTTGTAAAAAAGGATTTTCTTAAAATAATAGAAATGTAAAATTCGTTGTTAGTCTTTTTTTCTTGGCATAAACTTAATGTACGGATATTCAATAGGCTATTGTAAAACATTTCTTCACTTCGATGAATAAATCAGTAATTTTAAGGTTTGGACTTTTGTTTTACGTTTCAAATTGTTTTCTATTTGAGTACCTTGAGATAAATAAAAATAGTCATTATAATAACATTCTTTTTCTTTTAACATTGTTCGTAAGAAATGAAAACAGCATCAAGCAATTTTATCATTGCATAGCTTCATTAGAGAATTGGTCTTGTTTGTCAACTTGACCGACATTCAAGTCAAGCAACTGTTTTGAATCTTCATTTCACTACTCAGCCATTTTTTTAAAAATAAAACGTAAGTGATGGAGGGTACATGTGAAGCCAGATTGTAATGATAAACAGAGTGATGGAGTTGTTCATAGACCAATGAACAATCAAAAGAACAACATCAATTTTTTAAATGACGAAATTGATTGCCGACTATCAAGTCAAGCAGCTGTTTTACATCTTTATTTCACTAATTCATTTGATAAGATAATGAGGATGGAATCGAGGAGTACATGCTAAATTAGATTTTGATGATGAGCAGAATGATTTCCTACTCTTTAAACGGAGGATGAGGGGGTTCATAGACTAAGGAACAACGTCAATTTCAAAATGGTGAAATCCATTGCCAAATGATATCTACAGTTTCTAAAGTAGCAATAGGGGGAACCAATTATACTTTAGATCTTTTAGTAGACCCAAATTCAACACGAACGAATAAATCTTGACACATAATTTAATAGAAATAGTGATATTTTTAATATACAAATCTTAAGTAATAGCATTATATTGGATGCCAATGTATCTCACATTTCATTGTGATATTTTCATTGTAAACAATTATAATAAACGTAGATTTAAGTACTCTTATTGAAAACGACGAAAGAAAATAATTGGGGATTCCGATAACAATATAAGAGTCGATATAAAGTAACTCTATCTCATAAGAGTATACCTAATCCTTAATTGTTCGATCTTCGAATACACCCAAAAAATTGCTAACATTAATCCACAATGCCTACATTAGGGATAATATGAAATTAATGCATATTTTTCTCTCGTTAAATAATTTCGCAAAGGAAGAAAAATTTTAAAACTTTCTAAGCATATTTTAAATCTTATCTTAATATACATTTGTACAAATTTCAATTAACATTTATACATGAATAGTAGTACCAACAATAAGTAGTAACAGTTGTTTGAAGTTGAAACAATTAAACACTTTCCGTTAAAAATTCAAAATTTTCTAATTTAAAGTATATCTGTTCCTGCTTAATTTGTACTTGTATTTGTAGCAATCAAAAATTTTGCATTAGACAAAATTTTCTGAAATTTACATTGTAAGTTTACAATAAAATCTTGAAAAAAAGTTTACATGTGAAAATATTACATATATTGCACATAGAAATAAATTGTCAATAAAAATCAATAAAGATCTTTTCAAAACGTATTTTTAATGGCATACCATTCAGAAGGAAGTCTCTACTCTTCAACATAATCATTTTGAATATTATGGAAAACACAGCTATTAAAAATACTATATTTTGTGAATAACTTAAGTAGTAAATTAACAAAGTCCATTTTGTTCCAATACAGAGTCACAAAATATATCAAGTTGTTTTAGTTAATTACAGCAATACTAATTTAACAATTGGTCTAATCATCATTTTCGCTAGGGATGCGCTATTCAAACGATGTACTTTTAATTGTTTAATTTGTCTCCAATTGTGCTTAAATGTATATCCCAATTTTCTTAAATTATCACTTACTTTAAAATTACTTTTCGTGAGTACTTTACCTGCTTTCATCCTTTAATCAGAAGCTATAAATTAACGAATTTTTCAAATTATAAAATACTGTTCTATCGCAAATTTTCGAGAAGCAACTCAAGGATTCAATAGTTGGGAAATGAATCTGAAACACAAAAGCTACAAGACCGAAATTTTTGTTCAAAAATCATGTCTTATGTATTCAATTCCCGGAGTTATAATTTTGCATCTAAGGAAATCATTATCTCAGTGTAGAACCAACGCGGCGATAAATAGGGAGCTATACCGCTTCGAATTATCGATGGTTGGTTTCCCAAAGGACTTCTACTCTCATTTAAGTAACTTTCATCGTCCCACTTTGGATAAAAGATAAGAAAGGTAGAAGCGAGAGACTTTCCGAGACTGCGAAGAACACTAGATAACTCTTAATGAGAAGTTAAGAAAATTAGATTTCCCTAAATTGTAACGGAACGTTGTTTCGTAACTTAATTTACATAAGTTTACATCCAACTTGGATCTCATTCTAAACTGTTTTCTCACTGGAATATTAAGAGGTTCGAGGTATGGGTTTCCAGGTTCTTATACTATGTCCTGTATGCAAAAGTATCTTGTTGAAGGACTGGTAGGGGTCAATTTGTATTCAATACAATATCAGGCAAAACGAAATTTTCTGTCTTATGAATTAAGTGTGATAACAACTTTTTTCAAAACTAATTCGCTTGGTATACTTTCTTTGCTGATTTTTCCCATTTGGTTAAGTACATCAGATGATATATATTCCCTTATTATATGAATTATATATATATATATATATATATATATATATATATATATATATATATATATATATATATATATATATATATATATATATATGTATATATATATATATATGTATATATATATGTATATATATATATATATATGTATATATATGTATATATATATGTATATATATATATATATATATATGTATATATATATATGTATGTATTATATATAGAAACTGTTCAAAAAGTTCATGTGAAATAGCTATTCATAAAATTTGTACGTGGTTATGCTTAAATGCATTTTAAAAGGCTGAAAAAAAAGTCGATAGTATAATATTGAGCATACGAAAAAAGGATTTATGCACTAAGTAATCACATTGTCTATAAATTTAATATATTGAAAACCTTTTTACAACTGACGTCATGATTCCATGTAGGCTATAAAAGCATTTAAGTAGAATGCATGCTAATGAAAAGGACAAAGATTTATCTTATTTTAAGTACCGGAAAATAAGTATTTAAAACATCCAATTATATTTTATTTTTGCGACGTATTTTAAAAGATAAACACACATATTTATATGAAGGTCTTACCGACATTCCAAGGGAAAAGTAAGAACACCAATATGATAAAGTCACCATCAGATATAATCGAAGATTCTTTTGAGAAATAAAAAATGAAACGGTTAAAGAACTTAAATTTCTTTATGGCATTACTAAAAGTTTTTCAAACATTTCTGTCAACTCGATGAATGATTTGTATAAAATCAAATTGCTATTACTATTAAAAAATCAAAACACAACGCATTTTCTTAAATGCATGAATCTTTAAAACAATCATGTTTATGAGGAATACTCTAGCTATGTTTCAATTTATGTCTTTTAGCTAAAATTAATTCATACAAACATATACGTTATAAACATTCTCTCTGTATCATATATTCCTAGAACTAACTGCATTTAAATGATTCCCAGTTTCAAGATTGGAAATGTAATATCAGTAAATACGAGGACGAAATAGTGAGTAAAAAATATCTTTCAAATTTTCAATATCATTACATTTTTACTTTATGTGTTTTACCTTTTTACTTTATGACATGGTTCAGCGCTTGAATTTCCTGCTTGCAGACTGCCATTTCTATAAAAAACAGCTAAAAGGAATTACAGTTTTAGAAAAAGAGGGATGGAACAACCTAATTTTAAATAATTTCGCAGATTAGTACTAAAATCAGGCTGTGATTTTCTAACACACACTTTCCAAATAAGAAAGAATTGTCATAATAGTACTTTAATAAAACATTCTGCAACAGAATGGTTGATTAATTGATTGTTTAAGAGCATTGTACCTTCAAAAAGATAAAAAAAAACTATTAGATTGAAATATAAAATATCTTGGAAAAATTCTTAATAGTTTACGAATGACTTGTATTTTTTGAAATATTTAATTCAGCAGTTACCTCTTATTTTAAAATCAAGGGTAAATACTTCACTCATTTTTCACAACTTATCATAGTTCACAAAATGTGAGCTATAACATGATCGTTTGAAACTTTGGTGCTTCTAAAATTCACAATTCTCATGTCATCCATTAAGCGAAAAAATCCATACCACTTCTTAAAACCAATATTTTTAAGCTGATACCATTAAGTAGGTCGAAATAAAGTTTTCTATTGATCAAAGACTTTTTTTTACTCATATTCTGTAATATGTTGGAATATTTAACATTTTTCCGTTCAAGGACGCTGATGAAATCAGATCTTATTTGCATATACGCGAGAAACGCTCATTTCCGCTTTTCCTTTGATGTTAAAAGGGGTGAATCTGACAATCAAATGGATTGACCCAGTCATCTGTACATCAAGGAAATTACCATTATATAGTATTAAATGCATTTCTGGTAATATTCTTTTCAGATGTATCCTCATTAATGGAAAGTAAGGTCCTCTTAGAGGTCGATAGTTTCCGATCGGCTCAAGTATGAATCTTTTGTGATGGGATCCTCATTAAAGTATTTTCGGTTAGCAAACGTATTTTAACTTCAAAGGATAAAAAAATCGAAGAAATTTTATTCTTGCCTCAGAAATAGATTGCCGAAGTAATCTTTATATTAGTTGAAGTAGAGGAATCTCTGAATATATATAATTTTAACTCTCACTGAGTGTTTTTCTTAAATTAGTAGAAGTAACCAAGAATAAAAATGTGAGTGTTTAAGATATTATTAGTCATTTGCTTTTATTTCTGCCAAAAAAAGCATTGTTATTATATATGTAGTTTAATTTACATTGATTATTCGGAGGCTGATTTATTGTTGTGTGAAAAATTATGTCAATGTGTAATTATTTGATATACCTCAAGCATGCAGAATTTCCTAAGAAATGGTTTGTTTCTTGGCAAGGATGTTCAGGCAAATAAAAGTTTAAGGAAAAGAATTATTAGTTTTAATAATGAATAAATGGGAGAAATTTTAGCAGTATTTAAGGAAATTCCTTTTTGAAAATTGTAGGAAAATTAAATATTTATTCATAGTTATGAAGTTATAGTTATTTAAGGAAACTAATTTATTGCTTAAATATTTCTTCTTTAATAAATTAAATGCTTTGTAAGTATTTATTGTTAAAAAATGTGTTACAAATTTTATTTTTTATAATGAGAATATTGAAACCCTTTAACATGAAATAATTAACATTTCGAATTTTTTTCTCAAAGATATTCAACGCTGATTATTACTCAAGAGCATTTTGAAGTGTATGTTATACATCTTTTTTAAAAAAATCAGTAAAATATCTATTTTCATATATTGTATTTATATTTGTGTGTGTAGTAATTTCTTTAATGACTTTTTCAAAAAGTCTTAAATATAAATTAAGTGTTCATTATTCTAATATCTTAGATTAAATATACTTCGTTACGAGCATCTTAATCATTCAGTCATTTGAAAAATTCTTATTCAGTTTTAAGTTTTAATGGAAGACTTCTTTCAATGTAAATAATACGAATGTAAACAAGATAATATAATATATATTTTAAATAACACTATGATACTGAAATAGAGTAAATTCGTGTCTAGAAAATAAATTAGTTATTATTAACACATACAACACACATTAAGATTTTTGAAAAAAGTTTTAAGTGGTTGCTGTTATGCTTACTAAAATAAAAGATACAATGGTAACTGCATAGATAAAAAAAACATTATTAAAATTAATAAATTCAGCTATAACTCCAGTGATTAACATTTTCTGATGAAATATAATGAATGGTAGGACCAGATTCAAATTCATAAACTTCGAGTAAATTCAAGAATTTTACGTGATTTTGGAATTTAATATACCACGTTTCTTCGTGTTCATATTCGGGTTTCATGTTTCTACAGTGAAAAAAAAATATTTAAGTGTATATTCATCTAAGTATACTTATGTTTATTAAAGACAAATTGCACCAGAAATAAGTAGATGAATAAGAAGATAAAAAGAATTGTATTTCCATTTGAGCTGTTTTTGCCTTCTTGTTTGGATTAATTGGGTTAAAGAATTCTGGATATATGTCGTATAGTAAAGAAATATCACTTATAAACAAATACATGATAATACTACAAATTATTTCGAAGTGTCTTTAATAACTTTAGAATGAAAAAAACCAAAGATAGAGAGAGTAACATTTTAAATTATAAATTAAATTGAAAAATACTGTAAAGAGGCTTTTCAGGAAAATTTTTAAAAAATAATTAGGGTAAAAAAAAATAGAAAGGTGTTAAAATTTTCATTCATCACATGAGAGTTATTTTTCGAATAATTCTATATTTACCCTCTCTGGAATTCCCAATCCATGAGTTTTCTGTTCATGGAAATTTATTTGACTTAACATTATTCATCTTTTTGTACTTTTAGATTTTTTATCTTCTCATTTGACTAGATTTTTTTATAAATATACAAAACTCTCATTTTAATTTTATTTTTCCCTTGTTCATGATTACCCTGGTTAAAACATAAAGTAAATCATTTAACCTGAAACTAGAAAAGAGAAAAATAACCTATATGTCTTCTTTCGTTTATAAATATTACATAAATATAGTCCCCATAATTATGCCTCGCCCTAGAGCTTTAATATGGAACAAGTTGAGGAATCATTCAGTAGAATTGCTCATTGAGAATCATTATTTATTTTTCCTTTGACAACATTGTCTCTCTCTCAATATTCAAAAATAATTTTCATTCGGATTCTTTCGAATAAAGGGGTAATTATATTTATTAAACTGTATTAACTCATAATTTTTAATAAAAGGAATTCTGTTTGCTGTAGAAATGCTTTAATCTCGCTTAAAAAGCGGATATTGTAAAGTGCAAGATAATGTTTTTCTTATGGAAAACTTTTAAATTATACGTTACCACATACTGGTGACTTTACATCATTTGCTTTCTAATAAGGTAACATTGTATGTGAACAAAATAATAAGGTGTCTTAAAGACATCTTAGTAAGATGTATTGAAAACTATATATATATTATCATTTTTAAAAAAAAAACGTGTGATTTTTTTCTTTTTGCGTATTAACCTACATTTTTCAACTAGCTTCCTAAGCAAATTGTTGTATATAACTGTTTTTTTAGCCGGGATAACAGTTGAAACAAAATGTTTATTTTTAATATTTATATCTATACACATATATGTATTTCAAACTACTTATAAAATAAATTAGACTCAATATAGAAGAGTTTTATTATAAGTATTGGAGCGGAATCAATATTTGCTGAAAAAAAGCTAAAATTAAAAGAGACTTAAAAAAACAAAAAGAACTATGATAGAATACCTGACATGTCTTAGAAATCATGTGATCTACGTGATTTGATCTTCAGTGAGAAATATTAGAAACCTTTACTTTCTCGTTTGTCGTCAACACTGAAATTGCTACATTGTACAAATTTGTACATATGTTTTGTCATAGATCTCTCAACAACGTGAGTAACAATTTAAACAATAACTGTTCTAACAAATATTTTCTTTTATCTTGCTTTCTAACACTTGCCTTAAATTTTGAAGTTTTTTTTAATTAAAACCAAGGAAAATTTAATCGATAAAAAGTAAAGAATAAACCAACAAATTCTGTACTCCAAACGACTTAAGAACTACTTAAATAAGGTCATTTCTTAATTACTTCGATTATAGAAGGATACATCAGAAATATATAAAGGAGCAATTCCGGAAATGCAACTAAATGAAGACTCGGAATACGACATAATTTTCGATCAGCTATTGTCAGATATAAATGGATTACGGAAGAAATATTATGTGACATATATATGATAATAAGAGAATAGTTGTCACGCTTAGAAATGATGTAGTTACAATTGCTAAGTGATGGAATCTAATTCTGTGCATTCCTCAATTGATTAGCCAATTCCTCCATAACTTGAAAGGATTGTTGGAATGCATTCAGCGCACTTCTGTCATTTATGTGTAATTCTGTTGTTAAACAAAATTTCGTTACATTGCCAATAGTAAGTAGAGAGGTTTTAGGGAAGTTTGTCTAGCTATAGCCATTTGATTGAATTTTTGTATCTTTCAAGGAGCTCTGAAGTTTGACAGCTGCAGAAAACCAAAGGAAATGACAAGTTAAGCACAGTAATAAAACAATATAAACGATAGTAAGATGCAAAACTAATCAATTTTGCGTAATATTTAAACCCAAAAGTTGGAATTATGATTGTTTCAAAATGCTGGAAAACTATTTACGTCATTTATAGCATTCAAAGTAGTGACACTAATAATGAAAATAATAATTATTGTATATGTTAATGATAAATTTATAAATGTGGTTTAAGATACAAATATGTTAAAAATTGTGTATCTTAAAATTCATTTAAATCAAAATTTCATTTAGACACACTATTCACATAGAATTATCAATGTTTTAATACTAATAAAACAGTATATTAGTATTTCTTATTTAGTTTTGAATAAAAGATTTTATTTTATCCTTTCTGTAAATAAAAAACTGAGCAAAATTTGACTTTTTTTTTTGAAAAATCTAGAAATTATATATAATCTACATTTCCTTCTATATAATTACTTAACATAAACTATAATATTTTGATATATTGAAATTCATACCAAAAAAATTATATAATTCCTAATACTATTCTAAGAATAAAATATTGGTTTTGAAGCTTAATGTTAATGTTGGTTTTCAATTATAAAAGAATAAGAAAAAAATGTAACAAAGTTTTATTTTATATGTATATAATTTGTAAGGTTTAATAATAATTATATTTGAAAATGTTTTAAAAATATTACATTTGGCAATTATAAAAAAATACATAGCATAATTGCTTTCACATAATAGCTTTGATTTTAAAGTCAGTTTCCTAAGAGAAATGTAACTACTTTTGTTAATGCGGTTTCGTTTACTCGAAACTACATTTTATTAAACAAAACACCAAAAATACAAAAAAAAACACATCGTGTTGATATGTTTTTGAGAATTGTAAATATTAAATACAGTAATATATATATCCATAAGTACAATTTTCAGAATTGTTAGTATTATTTTTGTGATACTAATGTTCGTGTAATATTTGAAAATTTGTTAATAATTAGTATTTAATGAACTATGATTGAATTGTGAAATTTGTGAAATATTTTAACTTGAAGTTGTGAAACATGTTAAATAAATATCAAATCAAACATTCATATTCATACTTTATAAAGTTATAATGATTTTATCATATTGCACAAAAAATATGCAATTCTGTAAATATAAAATATTATATAGACTTACTATGCATTGACCTACGTATATTATACATCGCTGTATTATTATTTCTAAGCTGTTTAAGAATGTTGTAGAATAGTTTTTCCTTGACTAATTTACATTGTTTTCCTCTATCGACAATTTTTTATTAGTACAATCTTAGAGACCGTTGACATAAAAACATAAAAAAAAGGTCATGTTTTCTCATGCGTGAAAAATTTAAATTACAAAATCTTATCTATTGCAAGTATTTTCTGTTTTAAAAAAAATTAAGAATTCAAATTTTACAAATAACGGTAATTTTTCTGGGAAAAATAAAAGCAGAATATATGACACATTTCAGTAACACTTATATGCACCTAGAATTGTTGATGCTTCTAGTACATTACAATATTTAATTTCAAAGATTATAAAAATAACTATAGTCGTTTAAAATTAAAGTAATGGTTAGGATAAAAAATACTACATCCTAGTTCTGGATTTGTTTTTGAGTAAATAATTCAAAATAATTCAAATAATTTAGCCTAATAATACATTGTTCTTCATTCAAACTACCCAATTTAATCCTCGTTAAATCTATTAAATGATATTGTTTTAGTAAAAATACTTTTCGAAGAAGAAAATTAACCTGTTTCTTTTATTAACACTTTAATAAAATTCGTAATTGGAGACTTATTCAACTTAATGAAATATTCATTATCCGATTATTAAATCCAAACTATGACAAATGATATCTTCGATTTCCTTCTCTTTGAAATTTATAAGATGATTCCTGCAAAAAAAACTAGTTGCTGTAAGCGATAATTTTAGTTCACCTTTCAGATAATAAGAATTACAATAATATTTATTAGAAATGTTTCATATCCAATAAATTGTTAAAGAAAGTGGAAATACAGTAATTTATTTTGTAAAAAAAAAGTTGTACTGGCACTGCACGCAGATTTCTTAATGGAAAATCTAGAACAATTATTTCAGGTTAAAAATTAATGTTTATTGAACGCGATGAAGCACTGTAGAGATATGAGTAGTTTCAGAGACTGTGAGTTATATTTAAATTTTAATATATCTTGTTAAATTGAAAATCATTTTTTCACAAAAATCAGAATCAAATTCAAAAATTTTTATTGCATGTAACAAAATATTTTTTTGTTTCTTTGTACGTATATTACCCATTAGGGAGTTATATATTTACATTAATACAGTAGTAAATTAATGTTTGTCTTTGTGTTATTTGAATTTTTATTTTTAATATCTGTCTAATAATTTGTCTTTTATGTTGTGTAAGCATTTCTAAATGTACATATACAGAGTGTTTTTTTCCAGGTATAGAAGTTTAAGTTGGCATTACTTTCCAAGATGGTGACCGATTTAACAGCTGTCAAGTGATTTATTCTCAGTTTGGTTTGGCAATTCATCATGAATAGACTCACGTCTGAACAACGCTTTCAAATTGTGCAATTTTATTTCGAAAATAATGGTCGATTTTCATAAGCGAATTTTGTTTAGCGATGAAGCGCACTTCTGGTTGAATGGCTTCGTCAACAAACAAAACTGCCGCATTTGGAGTGAAGCTAATCCACAAGTGTATGTCGAAACACCGTTACATTCAGAAACACTGACTGTTTGGTGCGCTTTATGGGCTGGTGGAGTCCTTCTTCAAAAACGATGAAGGCCACAACGTTACAGTCAATGGTAATCGGTATAGAACCATGATTACTAACTTTTTCATTCCTGAATTGAACAATCATGATGTCCAGGAGCTGTGGTTCCATCAAGACGGCGCAACATGTCACACCGCTCGTGCCACAATCGATTTATTGAAAGACGTTTGGTGACCACCTAATTTCACGTTTTGGACCTGTGAATTGGCCTCCAAGATCTTGTGATTTAACACCGCCAGACTATTTTTTGTGGGGCTATGTAAAGTCATTGGTCTATGCGGATAAGCCACAAACGCTTGACCATTTGGAAGACAACATTCGCCGTGTTATTGCCGATATACGGCCACAAATGTTGGAAAAAGTCATCGAAAATTGGATGTCCAGATTGGACTACATCCGAGCCCGCCATGGCAGTCATATGCCAGAAATCATATTTAAAATGTAATGCCACAAGATTATCTTTCGAATAAAAAAATCATGTCGATCGAATAATACATCGTTGTTTTATTGCATTTTGAAGTTCTATACCTTTCAAAAAAACACCCTTTACTTTGATTACTGTGCATTCAAATGCATAAGATATTATAACTAACTTCAACTAAAAATAAAAGGAATAAAAAATGCATACCGATAAGTTTATTTCTAAAAAGTATTTTTAAAAAAGCAATTTAGTTATTTAAGAAACTAGACGTTTATTTCAAGTACAAGAAATTTTCAAATATTAATTAATAGAAATGAGATCCTCAATTAAAATTACCCATTCTTCTTGGAAATTTAATCTAAATTTAATTATATTCACAGGCGATATTGATTAAGATACAATGCACTTTCTTGGTATACTTTTTTAGTTTATTGATATGAAGATATTCCAGCTAGAATATAATGATCATATCTATAAAAAAACATTACTTATCGAATTTTGGTATCTTATATCTCCGTCATTTCATAAAACTAATTTCAATTACCTTTTCGAGGTTGCAAAAATTTATCTTTTTTTTATTCGATGCCAGCTTTAATATGAAAAGGTTCATTTGAAATCAATTAATATAGTTAGAAATTCCATGGCAGAAAAAAGTAATTTAAACTATTTTGAGAAAAATGTAAGGTATATATAGCCTGATCGAAAAGGTTTGAATGGTTAATTAAAATGATAAAGTTATGGAACACTAAAGTAAGATAAAAAAGGGAAACTTTCTCATTTTTATTAACTTGTGAAATCGAAGTCTGCTTTCAGTAAAAGGAAGTTTAAATTGATGGATATAATTTGTTTTATGCGTTCTACACTTTTTGTTGAACTTAATTTTAAAAAAATAAAATATTGATTTTCAATATATTACTACAAGTTCACATGTTATTGTGACTTATATATATTTAAGATTTTTTTTTAATTTTAGGGGCATGGATATGCAAGGCGTGTCAGGAAACTAAGTAGTGTATAGTTCTACCGCAAAAACAGTGGTAATTGTTTAGTTCAACACTCGCACGCGCGTGTCTGTGTTTGATTGTCAGTCCAGTGACAATCAAACATTGTCCAGTTGTCTCATTGCGTTTTTTTTTTTGCATGTGTCAGCAAGTGCTCAAAAAGTGCTTAAGGTGACTGCCGATACCACCGACAGTGATAGCGTTTTGTGCAATTCGTTTTTTAACGCAATGAATGCTAAACCAATCAGCGTCATCAACTTATAGATATTTATGGTAAAAATGTATTGTGTAAAGAAATAGTGAGAAAGTGAGTTCGATAATTCAGTGATAGGAAACCAATGTTCATGAAGATGCCTGGAGAGGACTTTTTGTTGTCAATGATGGTTTTATCGAAACAGTGAATAAGAAAATTCGTGCAAACAGTCGGTTACCCATAATATTGCCTTGCAATTAGATTCCACAAATAACTGTTAAAATAATAAAAAATTCTAATAATAAAAAACGGCATCTTTCTTTAAGAATAATATAGACAAGTTGTTGTTGTTGTTCTCGTGTCCATGAATAAATGCAGTAGATATCACTAAATTCCGTCGAAAGTCTTGATCACTACCTCTGCTATTCTGGGAGCATCAGGGCTGTGCAGGAGTTCCCGCAAAGAGTCCCTCAGAGGGACCATTCCCATTTTTAGTAACTTTGTTGCGACGGTTGGGCATTCCAAGATGTGATTGGGCGTCAGTTGAAGATCTGGGCAGTGTTTGCATTGAACATATGATCTTGTCTTGTCTGGGTGAATCTTCATGCCCTTAAGGTGTTCAGTTCTCAATCTAGCAATTGTGGATGTTATAATTCGGGGACAGTCAAATTCCGTAACTAGGGGTTTTTTGAAAGTGTGATTCATAATTCTATGTTTGGCTACTGCGTTAGCATCATCAAGTGTGATGGTGGTGCACTTATGTTCGATGTCTCTAGCTTCTTTGACGAGGCTATATATATATATATATATATATATATATATGCACATTCATTACCCTCAATGTTGACATGTGCGGGTATCCATTGCAGGATACAGGATTTTCTTTTGTTGTGCAGCTGTTCTAGAAGGGTAATAATATCACAGGAGATGTTAGTATCTCCGTTTTTTATGACTTCTATAGCTGATTTAGAATCTGAGAAGATTACTAATCCTTCTGTTGAATCAATAACATGGGGGTTTTGTTGATATAATATAAGGGCCTCTCTAATTGCCACGAGTTCACTTGTGAAGTTTGAGGTGATTATGCCTGTGTTAATTTTGTGTTTGTAGTTATTACCATCTGGGAGGAGTAAGATGATTCCGGCACCTCCATTGCTGAGGGATCTGGCCTTGTAGAATGCTTCCATTTATCAAAAACTCTTCTAGAGATATGGTCCAAACCATATGAGCGTAGTTTATTAGTGAACTTGATAGTGGCAAGTTTGCGCCTGCTTTCTAGCGGAGGCAGGCCGCATTCTTGTTCGGCCTTTTCATTATTGGTCTATGACACTGCTTCAATAATAATATTGGCAGCTCTGTGTTGTACAGAATCAAGTTTCCGCTTAACAGAAAAAGAGGCCGGAGTCCAAATTGGGGTCGCATATTCTAAAACCGGTCTGATAAGAGTGCAGAAAGTGCTTTTTAGGGTTTCAGGTCTTGAGCCCCAAGAAGTTCCGCATAGCTTTCGAAGAATATTCAGTTTTCCAAGAGCTTTGTTAATAGTTTGTTCGATGTGCTTTGAAAAGCGGAGTTCGGGATCTAAGGTTACTCCAAGATAGGTGGGTAGGTCGACTTTTTTGATTTGAGAGTTCTGTATTTTGATATTAGCATTAAAACTGCTTCTGTGTCGTCTATCGGTAGAGAAGATGCAGTAGTTTGTTTTGTCTGCGTTGATGGTTAATTTAAGATTTTCTGCCCATTCAGCAATACCTTTCAGTGTTGTGTTTAGGGCCTTTTCCGATTCTGTAATGTCATTGTGTGAGTGCCATACAGCAATATCGTCAGCGTAGCAGGCGATATTTGTGTCTGGGTAAATATGATGGTGGATGGTGTTAATAAAGATGAGAAATAGCAAGGGGCTTAAGACAGAGGCTTGAGGAACTCCAGCCCACATTCTGCGAGATTCTGAAAGTGCCCCGTTAAATCTAACGGAAAATTTTCTTTCTCTGAGAAAATCATTTATCCACAATAACGCTTTGCCATTAATTCCGGTGCCTTGGATAGTATGTACCAGTTTTTGACGCCAAACTCTATCAAATGCTGCTGAGATGTCCAAAAATACTGCTAAAGTTTTCTTGTGAGGCTTTTCTTGAAAACCATCAATTATCGACTGGTTCAGGTAAAAGAGCTGGTCGGTAGTACTATGATGGGTTCGGAAAGCTGTTTGATAGAAGTTTGTTTTCGATGAGCCAGTTCATAAGCCTACGGTGGATAACCCGTTCCATGAGCTTGCAGAGGGTGCTGGTGAGGGAAATTGGCCTATAGGTTTTGCACTCTGAAGCATTCTTGTTTGGTTTCAGAATTGGAATGACGGTGGAAAGTTTCCAGATTTTGGGCAATTTGCCAGTAGCCCATGAAAGGTTAAAAATTTCCAATAGTTCTTTTTTTGCAAGATTTTCAAAGTGTTGGACCATGCGGCCAAAAATAACATCCGGACCAGGGGCTTTGCCGGGATTCATTTTAGCAATAGCAGCTTCTAGCTCTTCCATTAAGAATGGTATGGTGAAGATATTTTTATGGTTATATCTTTTTGAGTCTTGAATGGTTTTCCTGTAGGTACGCAGCAGTTTCCTGTCATTTGCGTTGAAGGTTAGCTTGCTTTTGTTTTCATAGGGCTTTGCTAGCAGGGAAGCAGTTTCCTTATTTGTGGCTGCATCTCTTCCAGAGGATGATATGATGTTAGTAAGAATGTCTGCTTTTTGGTGTGTTGATTGATTATTAAGAGTTTTGATGACTTCCCAATGCTGAGATATTTTTTAGGGATCTAAAGTTTCGCAGAATTCAGTCCATTTTTTACGCTTGCAGGAGGAAATCACCTCTTCAACTTCGTGACAAAGGTTCGTGAATCTTATTCTGTTTTTTTCAGTATTCTTCTGAAGTTCTGTACTTAGTTTGTCACGTTCGTTAATTAAGTTCTCTATGTTGGTGTCTTTCCAAAACGGGACCCAGTCATTTCTTCTTTTGACCCTAGGGATAGAACGTTTCGCAGCTGCATTAATATGCGAAGCAAAGGACTGTAGTCTCTCGTCGTGTGTGTGTGGCGAAGAAAGGGAGCAGAGCATTTCAAGTTCAGAGGTGAATTTTCCCCAGTTTGCTTTCCGAAAGTTCCAGGATCTTTTGCTTTGGATGGTGCCATCAACTCTTTGGTTTATCGAAGTTATAATAGGGAAATGATCACTAATAGCACTTTTTAGAATCTTCCATATAGCTTGACTTGCTGTTTGGAGGTTAATGGCCGTGATGTCAAGGGCTGATGTTGTGCCGTTGGTTTTGGAGAGGTAGGTACTTCTCTTGTCATTTAGTATGGATAGATCGTTGTCACAGAGCAGGTCTTCAATCTGTGAGCCTTTCAAGTCTAGGGTCCTGGACCCCCAAGATGGGCTCTTGGCATTTAGGTCTCCTAAAAGAATTTTTGTGTCCGATTTTGTGTCCAAAAGCGTGTTAAGGAGATCTAATTTGATGTCAGAGTTGTCTGGATGGTAGGCATTAATGATTGTTACTTCCTTCTGCGGTAGGAGTACAGTGATTGCTTGTACTTCCGTGTTGTTCTCATCGTAATCTGTAGTTGGTGGCAGTATGATTTCTCTAAATTTTATGTCTGCTGATTTAACAAAGAAAGCAAGGCCGCCACCTGCCCGGTCTTTTCTGTCTTTTCGCAGAGTAGTAAAGCCTTTGATTTTTAGCTTCAGATTTGGGTTAAGCTTGGTCTCTTGTAGACACGCAATATGTACCTTATTTACGTTGAGGATCTCAGTGAGCTCCTCGATCTTTCTCTGGGTACCATTAATATTCAACTGCAAAATGTTTAGGGTCCTCGTAGCATACTTCTCGCCATGGGTCCGGACTTCAACCCGTGGCGCGTCGGCTACCCCGAACGCGGTAACATTATCTGAATCACTCAATATTGCACTATTCATGGAAAGAAAGGTGCCATAGTGTCCAGGAGGTTGGACTTCTACCTGTTGGTCCACGGAAGGTATTTTATTTCCCTTCTATCACCCATTGGAAACCAATGGAGGCGTTCCCCTATCCGACTCCTGGGGACGCGCCCTCTAGGGGTTACAAGCTCCCCGAGGGAATATAGACAAGTTGTTTTTACGATTTGAAAATTGCACGGACAATAATAGTAACTATTTAGAAAAATAATTTCTGACATGATCGTTCATGTAAAAATAAATTTTGTGATGAAAGAAGTTCTTCTATGCGAGTTTTCCCGAAACGGTACTTAGTTTGCGGACACGCCTGTCTGAGAAAAGTAAAATTTGAATAAATAAAAGAGCATTGATTCTTACCGTTAACTCCGGCGTATAACGCTCACCGGTGTATAACGCGGACCTGTACTTTCAAGCTGCATTTTTTAATTTTTAGGTACACTCGTCGTATAACGCCCACCCCCTTTTTTAGAAAGAAATCTGAAATGTTAGTAATACATGCTGTTATGTTTTGAAGTAACCTATTCGAAGTATTATTCTATACTTAAAAGAAACATCGTACACTTCTAGAGCTACAAATCTTTAAATTCATAAACCATGCCATTTCTTTTAAACAAACAGTATTTCGATGCATGTAGAAGTAAATTTTTTTATACTATTCTATTTTGTTAATTTTAAAGCTCTCGTTTTTATACTCGGTGTATAACGCGCACCATTAACATTCGATCTTATTTTTTGTGTTAAAAGTGCGCGTTATACGCCAGTGCGGATTTTACGGCATTTACACAGAATAACACTCAGTTATTAATCAAAACTCTCTCTGCTAAAACGTATGGTCGTCTTTCCTTTAAAGTGTAGATGTCGCTTGATACAGGGGAATAACTATCACATTGGGGAAACTAACATTTATCTAGTTATTTAGAGCATTAGTTGTATGACTATTACCACAATCACTCTGGAATAAAAGTTGAACATTTGGACGAAAATAATCCATTTGAAGGGTGATTATTCACATTATTCTTTGTGACTTTATGGAATACAACCAAGACATAAGCTATGGAACCTGGATACATTGCAGCTAGAAATCATCATGATTAAAATAAATGAGTTTTAACATTCATTCCGTATAAGTACGGGGTCACTTTTAAATTGTTCATCATTTTTATCAATGCATGCAATAATTACTAAACGAAAAGTTTAAATGAGCATTTCACTTTTGATAGGTGTTTAGGTGATAGTGTTTGCATTAAAAATAGAAGAAAATACTCCAATATATAGATATCTCTATAAAATATTTTTCTTAGGTATATAAATATATATCTATTTTTATATTTTTGTTTATGTATTTGTGTATATGTATGTATATGTATATGATTATATATTGAAAAATTTCATTTATATTGGATTATATATATATAATATATATATATATATATATATATATATATATATATATATATATATATATATATATATATATATATTATATATTACATATTTTATATATATTATATATATTATATATTATATATTTTATATATATTATTTATTATATATTATATATATATTTTTGATTTGAACTTTTGGATCAGGAATTTATTTTTTCTACCTTTACAAATATTTTAAAGATGGGTGCATCATCTTGGGAGTTTGAAGGTTCACTTATATTATGCACTAAATTGTTTTTAAATTTTAATATTGCAATATCTTTCGGAATGTGATGGCGAATAGTTTTATTTTTCAAGTATAATGATTTAATTTTAACTTTTTAATTTAAAGTATAATGGTTTAATTTAACTTTTTAATTTTTAATTTTTTAAATTTATTTTTTCTTCTGAAATTTGAAAATTTTCCAATTAACTTACCAAGTTGCAATAGGGGGAAGGTTGGTGCCATCAAACTAGTTTAACCCCACTTATCGGTCCTAAGTCCGAGATTGCACTTGGATATTTTATAAATTTTTATTTCATTTTAAAAATTTTTAATTTTGTTTGAAAATGATGGAACATATCTTTTATATTCGTCATTGATATTCTGAAGTGTTTTGGTATTTTAGGATTCATATATTTCAATTTTTAAATTGATAATTGTGATTGTTTTTATATATTTAAATATATATATATATATATATATATATATATATATATATATATATATATATATATATATATATACTAGCCGTTACCCACCCGCTTCACTCGTTATTTCACGATGTTGCATATATCTATACTGTTTACATATATATTAATTACTGATATCTAGAATTAAGAATTCGATTGTATTGAAAAATATATTTATACACTGCTGGACAATTGCTAAGGACGGATAACACTATCATCCATAGCAACCACAAAATGAAAGGAAGCAAAATGTGGAAAATTAGAATAAGTGCGGGGTATTAGTAAGAAGAAGTATGAGTATGTGCAAATTTTTTCCACGTCTGTTCATCACGTGATAGCGTTCATAAGAGCTTTAAAGGTTTTGACGCGTGTGGACAGTTGTTGTTCCAAGTCAAAGTTTTACAGGAAAGATTTAATAGACAAACTTAAAATTTTGGCATGTCTTCCCGAAATCACATAGATGATTTTATGCGTGGCCGAATTATTGAAAAGATCGAAGAAGGGCGAAAAATAACAGATGTTGCCAGGGAGTTCGACATCGCTCACAGCGTTGTTTCACGGCTGTGGAAGTCATTTAAAACTACTGGAATGTGTAGTAGACGGAACGGGGGAGGTCGTGTTAGAAGTACGACGCCTGCAGAAGACCGATATATCGTCCTATCAGCAAAAAGGAACAGGAGCACCACGGCTCAGCAGGTGGCAAATCAGTTTCTTGCTGCCTCGGGAAAGCAGATCTCCCGAAAACTGTTGCCAGATGTTTGAGGGGAGGAGGACTATACGCACGCAGACCTGTTGTGTGTGTCCCATTGACCAGACAGCAACGTACTGCCCATTTGCAATGGTGTCGTGAGCATTGTAATTGGACTGCACAGGACTGGGCATGCGTACTATTCTCAGATGAGATTAGGTTCAGTCTGTCATCGGATTGTAGACGCCAACTGATCTGGCACGAGAGTGGTACTGCTTATCGTCCAGAAAATATCCAGGAAAAGGACCGATATCCGACATGCAGTATCAAGGTGTGGGCCGGCATCATGATCGATGGCCGCACGCGCCTACATGTAGTTGCGAATGGGACTATGACGGGCCAACGATACATTGATGAAGTTCTACTTCCTCATGTTCGTCTTTTCCGTGGTGCTGTCGGGGATAAATTTGTTTTTATGGACGACAACGCAACATGTCATCGAACATTCGCTGTTCAGAATTGTCTAGACAGCGAGGGTATTCAACGTCTCGTATGGCCAGCGCGTTCTCCAGATCTAAACCCCATTGAAAATGTGTGGGATGCTTTGTGGAGGCAAGTTGCTGGTCGAAACTATCCTCCGACAAACAAGAACACCCTCATCCGTGCACTCACAGAGGAATGGGATAAATTGCCTCAACAGCTGCTGGATAAAGTTGTGCATAGTATGGTACGACGTGTGGAATGTTGCATCACACTCCACGGTGGACATATCCCGTACTGATACCTTTCTTTAAGGTGTCTGCTGAATTTTAGATGCATTGTTCCATTTCTCCGTACGCAGATCAAATGAACATTTTTTTCTTCTTTCAGATGTTTCACAGCTTTTGTACTTTCCAGAATAATAAATATTATTTATTCTAATGTCTGAACAGTGTGGCAACTATATTTTATCCTACCAGGCATCATGTCTCGCTTAATGTTATGCTACATAGCAATTTGTGATCCGTCCTTAGCAATTGTCCACCAGTGTAGCTGTTACACTCTCACCCCTTGATATAAAAAGACCATAAATTATAATATCTAATTTCTATATATATCTAAAATAGAAGTTGAAAGATTGTTTTCGCTCACTTAACCTAATAATCAAGTGGATTTCCACTAAAGCAACTTTCAGTGGATCTCTACTCCATAAAATAAACATGCGTGCTGAATTTCAAGTCTAAATCTAACAGAGCAAAAACGGAATTTTTATCATCAATACCTCGTTGACAGCATTCTTAGCGGATTCCAATTCAACAAAAGAAGCATGCAAACCAAATTTTATTATTATAGTCTTAGCAGTTCAAAAACGGGAATTTTGTCTATCAATACGCCCCAATAACTCTCCCCGCTTCCCTCTGGAATTGATTTCCGTAAAATTCATTTTTAGTGCAACTCTATTCAACTAAAGAAAAGTGTTCAACAAATTTCAAGTAAGTGAGTTAAATTCAAAAACAGGAATTTTTCTATAACACATTTTAATCCCCGCAATTTTAGCATCCTTTAGGGGTCTGTTTTCGCAAAAATCTTTGTAAAAGAAACTTTATTCCATGAACGGAGCATAACTTCTAATTTTCAAGCAGGTGGTTCTATTAGTTGAAAAGCGGAAATATTTATCTATTACGCCCCTTAATCCCCCTCAATGACCCTTAGGGATCAATTTTCCCCAAAACTATTTTTTGCCGGATCTCTACGCTCTGAAAGGAATCGCTTACCAAATTTTAAGACTGTACGTCTAATAGTTTAAAAATGGAAATAACTTTCTATAACGCCCCTTAAGCCCCCGCAACGCCACTTAGGAAACGAGTTTCACAAAACCCATCTTATAGCGGATCTCTACTTAATGAATGGAATCAGCTTACTAAATTTCGAGATTTTACGTCTAATAGTTTTAAAAAGGAGATAATTGCCTATATAACGCCCCTTAATTCTCCACAACGCCACTTGGGGTCAATTTTCACAAAACCCATTTTGCAGCGGATCTGTACTCTATGAAAGGAATCCGCTTACCAAATTTCGAGACTGTACGTCTTATAGTTTAAAAATGGAAATAATTATGTGTAACGCCCCTTAAGCGCCCTCAACGCCCCTTGGAGGTCGATTTTCGTAAAAATCATAATGTAGGGAATCTCTACTTTATGAAAGAAATCTGTGTACCAAGTTTCACGACTTTACATCTAATAGTTTAGTAAAGGAAATAATTAACTATAACGCCCCTTGGGGTTGTGGAACTTTGCAAAATCCGTTCTTAGCTAATGTCAACTCCATGAAGGGAACCTACCTACCAAATTTCAAGTCTGTAGGTTTAATAGTTCCGGAGATATCGTGATTAGTCTGTGAGTCAGTGAGTGAGTGAGTGAGTGAGTGAGTCGCTTTTCTCCTTTATATATATATATATATATATATATATATATATATATATATATATATAATATAGATAGATCTATAAAATAGAAAATTAATCATTTATAGAAAATAACGTATTCTATTATAATAATGAAAGAAACATCAGTACTATGTTTTGGCAATTTAAGTAATTTTTTTTACCAATTCTTATAAGTTTTATCTAAATGAATATGTTCCAAATATATTAAACTACAGTGATTTTTAATTCAAATTCATCAAATCGATAATTTTTCGCTGCAGCTAAATATTGTGTGAAACGAAAATTTTTTATATGATTGTGTTTTATTCTTGATCAAAAAAAATTTTTTTTAATTTGAAATGATTTCATAATCTCTAGATGTGCTTCATATTTCTTTACAACTTATGAAGTTCGCCAAAATTACCATCTCCTTTGTTTTGTATGTATGATTTTATCGTATTCAATTAGTTACGCTTTCTTCCAGGAAAATCTTCTTTCTTTTAAATTATCTATCAAAAGATCTAATGCAATGCATTACTAAACTAATATGTAACAGCAACTTGGAGGTAATATTTACATAAAACTCGGTTCATAAATATTATTTCAATTCTGTAGGTTTAATAGTTTCGGAGATATCGTGATTAGTCAGTGAGTCAGTCCGTTAGTCAGTGCGTGAGTGAGTGTGAGTCGCTTTTCTCCTTTATATATATAGATATAATATATATATATATATATATATATATATATATATATATATATATATATATATATATATATATATATATATATATATATATATATATATATATATATATATATATATAATATATAATATATATATAATATATAATATATATATATATGTAATATAATAATATATATAATAATTATATAATAATTATATATAATTATATAATAATTATATATAATTGTATAATAAATATTAATAATAATATAATTATGTATTATTAATTATTAATTATTATTAATAGATAAAAATTAGTAGATAATAAATAAATTAGAGTTAAAATTAAAATACGTTATTTAAACATGCTTTTTATAGACGGTATACTATACTTATATTTTAAACATTCAAATAATTAGATATTTATAAGTATGAATGTTTGTTAGAAAAAAATATGACTTTTGACTGATCCAAATGTATCACATATGTTTTTATAAATGTTATGAAAGATAATTAAAAAAAACGTTTCTAATTGCTTCGTCGAGATTTTTACATATTTTTAAAAGCATTTTTAAACACAATTTTTCACAAATAATTCACTGTATTAAACATTAACTTAAGGGCTTAATTTCTTATGCCTTTGTGTATTTAATTAGAGTGTGTATATACTATTTAAGGATGTTTATTTAGTGTGTTTGTATACTGCAATGTTATTTAAAGTACCATTCTTTGTTTTCAAACATTTCAATAATTTGCTTTTAGTTAAATGTTTTCCATATAACTTTAACTTGTTTATTATTACTTTTCAGAAGTTTCATACTTCATATAAATCTAGCCTTATAATATGATCATTGAAATCTTTATCTATTACTTCAATGCTATAAAATATAATATGGATTCAAGTAATTTCAAAGTACATAATTAAAACTAAGGGAAAAAATGAGAAAAATTCGAATTTGATGACAGATTTTTATTGGAGAAGAAAAATCAAATTTTTCTGAAGATATTACTTTAATTAATAGATTTATACCACTAACATTGAATTGAATTTTTATAAATTATATCAATCAACACACACAGTAATCGGTGTGCTTGTCTGTAGTGATTTCTTCAAAAAAAATGCTGCTTCTCGACTTAATCTATAAGTCTGTCTGAGTAAACTAATCTATTTAATTATTTTGCGGATTTTATCGTGTATTAGAATCGAAAGAGATAAAAGTATTTACTCAATCTCAGGAATTAAATTAAAAGAACGAAGAGTACAGTTACAAATTGCATCATAAGATCAGAAATTCCTATGAAACAATAACTATTTATTTTATATTAAAATAGTGTATTATAATTTAATTTATATTAAAATAGTGTATTCACACATAAACCAATCTCAAACCTGGTTATTTTCTTTATGCTTGCGCATAAATGTTGTATTTAATATGTTGAATAATTTTACATCAAACACTCTATTTTAGGGAAAATTATCCAATGCTTTCTACAAATAAGGACATAAAAGAAACAAAACTTTTATATGAAAGAGAAATTTTAACTTACACACATGCAGATTTAAAGTGAATTGTACATCGAGTATTTTAAAATTTTTAACAATGTAATTTTTCTAAAATGTTTTTACTGTCTAAGTTAACAAGAATTAGTATTAATAATGTAATTTTAGATATCAACGTTTCAATATATTCATCAAATAAACTTCTTGTATGCTTAGTAAAATGACTTCTTATGTGTTTGGTAAAATGACTTCCTATGTGCTTGGTAAAATGACTTCTTATGTGTTTGGTAAAATGGCTTCTTATGTGCTTGGTAAAATGACTTCTTGTGTGCTTGGTCTTTGACATTTTCAAAACATTTTGTAGAGGAAATACAATTTCTGATTTCATGAATTTACATACTGTATTCGTTTGCCATGTTTTGAAAGAGTTTAGGAAACCATCCAAGTACTGGTCGAATGTCATGATTAATCCTTAGAACTTTTTTTCCTTTATGACTTACGATCGAACCAATAACATTTCTTTCAAAGGTCACAAGAAAAAGCTATATATCTTTTTTTGCGGATAATACCGAAAAAACTTAGCGCGATCGTAACGTGTCATTTGTGAACGGACCTAAATTTGCAAGGAAAAAATTACAGAAGAAAAAGAGGTGTTGTATTAAATTTTCTTTCAACCAAAGAAAACTAAGTAAGTTTGCATGTAGTTGCAGATGCCGCTGTTACTACTTTGAAATTTCTCTTCTCTTTTTATTGAACTTAAAATCAATTTAAAATGAGTTTTTCTAATGTTCCATAAAAAAATGCAATAATAACAAGTTCCAAGATATAGAAATTACACTTTTTTTTACAAAAAAAACGTCACGAATCTTTTGATAAGCATCACAAAAGTGTTATCTTCAATAATCAAGTATGAACACGTACTTTTGTATTAGAACTTCCGTCGTTAAGTTCCCATCTTTTGGCTATTTTGAATTTGTAAATGTAATAATTCTAAGAAACTTTTATTTTTCTCCACCAATCTAGTCCAATGCTTCAATTAGAAATAAATAAAACTCAATCGAGTATTAAAAAAATATCATAAGGATTTATCTTGAAATTTGTTTTTCCCACTAGATTTTTGTCAAATATACACTCAGGAACATTGAAAATAGCGACCCAAGAAGAAAGCATCGGATTGAAATGAAAATAAATACACATATTGACACAGATGAGAGATTCACTTGATCTCAAAAACAAGACAATTAAACGAATACATGGTGTGCAACGACACAAATACTGGGCAACTTCAATAGCGCGTTGGACCACCTCCAGCCGCAATACATGTCACCACACGGTCCGGCCTTCAGTTGATTAGACACCTTATGTTGTCCTGAGGCAGATGGGCCCACAAATCTCGAACAGCCAACTCTAAACTATGTACAGAGTGACACGATGGCATCTGACGTTTTAACTGATCCCACACGTGCTCTACAGGGGACATATCGGGGGAGTGGGTAGGCCATGGAAGAGTCTGAAAATGACGTAGAAAGTCTTGAGAAACTCTTGCTGTATGCGAACAAGCATTATCTTGCTGGAAAATTGCTACTGGGAGCCCATTTAGGAAAGGTCCTACATGGGGTCGAAGAATATCATCAACGTAACGTTGGCCCGTTAAGGTTCCATGCATCACAATTAAAGTGGACCGGCTATCATAGGCTATGCCCCCAGATCATTACACCAGCTGGGCGGGCAGTGTGACGTAGAACAGTGTGGTGGGGGTGAATTGTACCGCTCACCAGGGCGCTTCCACACCCGTACACGGTTATCATCTGTCCCCAAAACAAACCGGGATTCATCACTAAACACAACATTTTGCCAGTCTATGACATTCCACATTGATCTGGCTTGGCACCACTGTAGACGCATTTGACGATGTTCCGGTGTTAAAAGGAGTGCACGGAAAGGGAGCTTGGATTTAAGATTTGCTTCTGCAAGGTGTCCGGAAATTCTTTGTGGAACAATTGCTACGCCTGCGTCTGCTCGTATAGTTGAACGAGTCACTGTGGGGTCCACAAGTGCTTGCCGCACGATCCTTCGATCCTCTCTTCTCATGGTCTGCCTGGTCGCTCCAGACCCGGTTTTTCTCGCGTGGGTACCTTTTCGTGTCTACTGCTCCCAACAATTTCTAACGACACACTATGAACGATCCACCTGGCCAGCAACAAGGCGCATCGACCAGCCTGCAGTTTTCATCCCGATGATCAGGCCTCTCTCAAACTCACTTAACGGTGATAAATGTCTTCTAGCACGTTTACCTGGCATGTTTCGCTTACCAAAGTCTTCCTACAATCGGCGTGAAATCGTCACGTTTATGAATCTTCTCTTATGACTCTTATGATTCATAAGGGAACTGGAATCTTGTCAGATTCCTCCGTCCCTGATCTGGGCTAACATGTGATTGGCGTTGTTAGCATGGTTTGGGTGGAGAGGAGGTGTGGCCACTAGGAGGAGGGACCAATGGCGTGAAGGTTATGAATCTTCGAATTTGCGTTGGCTTATATAGCACCCTCTTCCTGATTGTAGCGCCACCTTGGCGTGTATGAGCATGCGTATTGGCATAAAACTTGGATCATTTGCATATCACATTACGCTGTACTTATTTGCAAAGTTTCGCGATTGCACTTAGCTTCCTTCATGGGTCGCTATTTTCAATGTTCCTGAGTGTATATTTAAAATGAGGAAACCAAAAGAATCACTGAAATAGACCCAAACAAATTTCAAACCTTGAAGGACATTTACTTCTAGAGAAATCTTTGTCATTATTATCCTGATTATTATTATTATGCACTCTATATATGCACTGATGCGCTCAATTTCGTACAAATCGATATCTTAGTCTAGATTTGAGGAGAAAAGTAGGAACTTCATATAGAATTAACCTGGAGTTCAATAATCCAGTATGTTCTGTAATTACAAGTCTTAAATAATGATTTAGAGCAGGCATGCCCAACCCGCGGTCCAGTTGAAGTTTCTGTTTGTATTATTTTAGACATTTGGACTACAGACGGTTGAGTCGAAAATATCGTGTATTGACACACACCCACCTCTCCCCGTGCAGTTTTTACCGAAATAATTTTTTTCCTTCATTCGACTTCCAAGCAATTGCAATAACAGGTGTTGATGGATGAAGGAAAGCAGATGAGCTTGGGTGTGTTATTCCTCTTTCAACGAGAAATTCGTTGAGATAGAGTAGTGTATTTAGTTCTATTTGTCAGAGAAATAATTTATGTCTATATTCTTTAAGTTCAGATTAGTAGTATTTTTCTTGTTTTATTTGGCAATGAAAGAATCCGATGATGGTTTTAATGAGTTGCCTCAGAACTGTAATACCAGCTAGTAGAAATGTAAGATAATTACGGCAGCAGAATAAAAATGTTTAATATTTTAACCTTCTGAAATTATGTAACTTTTTCATTTTATGATATATATTTAATCACGGTGCAAAAATTAATATCATACAATAAGAAACTAGACATTTGGCTATCGGGCAGAAAAAAACTTTTTTCGACAAACAGTGTAATAATTACAAAGCTGTTCTTTACTTAATTGCTTTTTTGCATTTGAAATAAAAATTTTGAAAATCTAAATCAATTTTATGCAAACATACTGTAACACAAGTATAAAATGTGAAGATGTTACGCACATAGTTGCTATACTACGTAACCTCAAATGGCAGTATAAATCTACTGTAGATAAGAACCTTGTAGGTTAAGAGATATTCTTCCACCAACAAGTGCAATCGGTCGACTTTCAACTTTGTTGTGATTGTGATTCAGTAAAAGGTTAACTTGGTGTGTTTTTTGATCATATCAATAATTGAATGTTGATCATATTATATTTTGAATGCTGTACGATAGTAAAATATTTTGAATATATTTTTTTTATTTTGATATGTGCGACCCACCTCAGTTTAGTAAATTTTTATGTGGCCCACCAACCAATTTGGGTTGGGTACCCCTGATTTAGAGTAAACTTTGAAAATTATAAATGTTTAATAATTAATAAACTATATCCTTAATTATGTTTCTTCTTATTCATTCCATTATGCGGAAAACCAAACATCATTTATTATCGTATTCTTTTCATATAATGGTATAAAGAATTCCTAAATATACTTTAACTTGGTCGGAGTGTAACATAGTTTGCGAATAGAAGTCCCTGATCTCTATGAACCTTTAAGTGAAGGAAACTTTTTACAAACCATAGGAAATCCTTTAAACGACAATAAAATCCAGTGTATCATGACATTTCCGACAGGCTGGATTCTATTTAAGCCTATTGAGCTCTGCTAAATACACCTCTCTAATTTCTGTTTTATCTGACAATCACAGACTGAGGCTGACTGCATTTTGTTTGCAAAATCTGTGTTTGCTCAGAATTTCTTTCAAATAATAGGAAAAACAAGTAACTGATAAGTTTCATTATTTGACTGAACAAAGGAAAAAATAAGTAAGTTACTTTACATTGTAAATGAAATAGGTAATTAATTAATAATGAATGAAACATATTTTTTAAATGTGTAAAATATTTCTATAGCTACAGTTTTCCATTCTCTAAATAAAGTGATCATTTTGAAAAGAGAAAAAAACTGGTACAGTTTCTTGGAAGGTTTTTCTTTGTTTTCTTTTTTGGAAAAAGAAACTTGTCAGGTTGAATATGTCTTTCTGTAAAAATTAATTCCTAAAGCAACTAATGACATAAACCTTACTTGTTGTGATATTCAAATCTGCATTAAATAGTTTTTTTCTTTATTCTCATTTCTTCTCTCTAATTTTATAAATATATAAAATATATATTTACATAATTAATACTAGGTATATGTATTTAATATTTGTGCGATGTATCAATAAAATCTTAATGTTGTTGATAGTAAAAAGGAGGTTTGATATTATATACAAATTACATGAGAAAATTTGAGCTTAATCAAATTATAATATTTTATGCTCTAGAGTAATTTACAGGGTATAGAGCTAGAGTAGGGTATGGAGCTCGATATTCTATGTAAGCATTTTTATTGTATCAATTTATTTCCTGCCTTTTTTTCCAATACATTGCCTACAAGGAAGCCAAAAAAACCCGATTTTTAAAACTAAAGAAATGAATCTCTTGATCGAAATCTAGAAAGTTATACTTGTCATAAATTTATATTGAACAACTTCAACATTACAGTTTAATAATATTTTATGTTCAGACACTATTTCTTTTATACTATTTATATCAAACTTATCAAATTTGTGCTTACCTGGAAAGTTTCTTCAAAAATATTCCTTTGCTTTTTTCCAAAAATTTATATCTGATTAAGTAAAAATATTTACGATAAGTACAATATCGGTTAAAAATCAAATAACTCAACAAGCAGAAATAACTCACATAATTGTTTTTTCTAATACAAAAAAGTTTTTGAGAGAATAAAAGAAAATACCTTCTTTATATATTTTTCTTCAAAGTATTAAAGTTAGGAAATATATTTAAGAAAATTGTAAATGAAAATATCTGAAAACAGTATGCAATCATCTCATTAATTATTTTTATCGTATCGGAACAAATAAATGTATTGATTAGTCGAGAAAATACCGATAGATTCAATTATAGATTTCATGAGCAAATTTGAACAGCTTTTTTGGCTTGTTATCATGTAAAATATTTTTTAAAAAGCACAATTGTTATCCGATATTTAACACGCATTACATGTTATATTTTAAAATAAATTTAAGTTTTCTCACTGGTTAACCAGAAAAAACTTTTAAAAAAACAGCTGTAGCGACAAAACTCATCTATAAGACTTATACATAAATGATTTTATGAATCTATAAATCCTGTGGTAACATGATATCCCATACGGATATATTTAACATTGTATTATTTAAAATCTGTAATCCTTTCTGATTATAAATGAAAGGTAAATAAAAATTAAATATTAAAAAGTAATATACACCCTACAAATTTTTTGATTTCCGTTTCACCATTTTCATTTGAGAAATTATAATAACTATAAACATATTAGTTTGGAACAAAATGAAGGAATTTTCTTCTCTTTAAGTCCGTTTCGTAACACAGCTTTTGATTGTGTTTTTGCAGAATATGTATCATTTTAATTATGCTTTTACTTTGAAAGTTATGGAACATTTTTAAATTACTGGATAACCAAGGCGTATATGTATTCATTTTCTTGTACTATTGTGGTTCTCCTTTACAATCATTAAACTTCACATAAAGATTGAAGAAAATGAAATTTTCAAAATAACTGAAATGTAGTTAATTTGATTTTGAGTTTCATTTAGAAATCTTAGTGTTTATCTCTAGCTAAATATTCGATCATCAAATAGATTACTGCAATTCTATTCAAGAATTTTTATTTTAACAGCAGGCTTCTTTGTTAATTTATTACTTCGAATTCTCTGATAAATAGACTTTAAGTACTTAATCTTTTAAGTTCTCTGATTACATAGGAGTAATTAATTCAATAGCAGGATGATTAATATTTTTTTTAAAAGCTGCAGAAATTTAACGTGGATCTTTCATCACTCCATAAACTGTTATGTAGAATACACATTTAACTTTCTATCTTAGTCAAATGCAAAGATTTATTTCGCATCAAATACCCATATTTAATGTATGAAATATTTACAGTAGCGTTCATTTTGATGTATATTGTGACGTCTTACGCGTCTTTTCTTTAACAAGTCCTTTGGGTTCTTTGGGCCAGAATTAATGGCAACTCTTTTCCGACTAAATCCAAGAAATTAGATAAGAAGAAGAGATGCAAATAATCGGACTTTAAATATAGGATCTTAAAGTTAACGGGATGGCAATGTAAGGGCATGATAGACAATTGATGTGCGTTGTGGCAGTTGATGATTATTGCACTTCGTGGTTCAAGATTTAAGTTCTGCGTGTCGTGGATAAACATATTGGTGTTCGACTAGAAGTTAGCCGTCAAGCTGCACCCCAATGTAGATAAAGACAAGTAGCATTACGGACTAATATAAGGTAGGATTGATTACTTATTATTACAATTGAGGATTAGGCGGTTCGCTTATTGAGATTGGTCTGAATTAGATTAGATCATGTTATAAATATATACATATTGTGTGTTGCGTATTTCGTCATCGTAGATTCTCTCATATTAATTATTATAACTACATTTGTTAAAGGTTTAAGTTTAATATCTTAATAAAGTCATACTAAGATAATGTTTGATCCTAGTTCTTTCGCTAACCCTACACCTCTAGCTCACGCTGATACTTCGAGAGATGTACTTCCAAGAGGAGGTACATCACAATGGCGCCCAACTAGGTTTAATCTATATGACCCCGAGATAAGAAACGCGAGAGGATTCAATGTTTGGCCAGAAGTGTACTTTTCTGGGTCGGAGAACGTCACCGAATTTTTAGAGGGTATAGACAACCAAATTAAATTACTTGAAATACCCTGTGACTTATCATGATCTTATTTAAAAGGTCATCTCCTAGGGAGAGCCCTGGATTGGTACCAAATATTCGGATCGGCGTTAGTGTAAAATACCACCACGGACTTCGCACAGCTAAAAGCAGCATTTTCGAAAGCATTTCCTGCCAATCAAAATAAAAAGGAGTTAGAAACGCGTTTTTACGCGTCTCAGCAAAGACAGAACCAAGAGCCGACAGATTTTGTTTACGATTTGCTGAAAGTGTACAAAAAAATTGAACTGGGGATGTCTGAGAAACACTTGTAGATCATATTTTTGTTAGAATTGAGCCGCAAGTCCAGGACTATGTGGAAGTGCGTAATCCACAAACTGCGATCCAATTATTAGAAGTCTTAGCAAAGTTTGAGGAAAGATATTCGTGCAAGGCAACACTGGGTTCGAGAAATAGTAATAATGTGGAAGGATGAGGTTGGAATAAGCGTAGGATGTCTAATCTTGGTAATAATCGATGAAATTGGAGAAATTCTGAAGTGGTGCGTAGACCGAATAATAGTAGAAATGATTATAAGGGTAACTATCAGAACAGCCGTCAAGGAAATCAGTGGTTCGAGAGCAGGAATAGGTTTCAAAACGATGATCGCAGATTTGACGATATGGGATATCAATTAAGAAATCGAGGCCAAAATGACGATTTTAGTAAAGGGGACCAAAGGAATAGGGGTTCGAATGAAAATTTTAGTAAAGGCAGTAGAAAGCAAATAAAACGATTAAATGTTTTAAAAGTGAGTGCTATTAAAGGTGATCAGACGCAGTCGATAAATCAGTCACCGATTAAACTTTCAGCATTATGTATGTCTTCGGTAGAACTTCCGTATGTTCCTATTTTATTAGACGAGACTTTTACAAACGCGTTATGGGACACTAGAGTGGAGAAGTCATTTATATTGGAGGAGACATACCAAAAATATTTTTTTATAAGCACGTAAAGAAATCGAGTACTCAGGTGATCACGGCAAAGGGAGCTAAATGTCGAAATATGGGAGTTGTGGAATTAAATATTCGAATAAGCTATTTTAAAAAAAACCTTGGTTCTTCCATGTGTTAGCAGATTTGGAATACCCATGTATTCTTGGGATAGACTTTATAGGTGGATCAAAGATCATTTTGGATTTTGTTCGGAAATCGTTGGCGATTCAAGATTCGCAGGTTGAAGATATTAAGGTAGATGAAGGGAATTTGCGCGTTGATTAGTTAAAGTTTGTGGCTAATGTTTTAGATAATAATACGGTTGAAAGTATAATAGGAGAGAAAGTTAATTGTGCAATGATCAAGGATTTGATACTTTCGTCACAAGATCAGTTAATAGAAGAGCAAGGAATAGACCCAGAATTAGGTCATATCTATAAATATCTAGAAATCCCAGAAGATAGCTCGGTTAATGCGGCAATATGTGAGAATTGGTCTCGCAATTTTAGGCTAGTAGAAGGCTTGTTATTTTATGCGAAATATACAACGTCATTAGGAAAAATGCGAGTATACATTTCCCAAAATCTTTAAGGAATGAAATAATGAGAGAATTTCACGACAAGACATTAGCAGGTCATTTTGGACGTTTTAAAACTTATCACAAAATAAGGGATGTTTGTTATTTCTCGTATATGAGAAAATTTATTGATCAATATGTCTCTGCATGTCATATGAGCCAAATTAATAATTATAAAAACGCATTACTAGCTGGTCGGTTAATACCAATTATATCAAATTATCCAAATGAAATAGTTACGCTAGATTTGTTACGTCCGTATCCCGTGTCGAGAGTAAGACTTAACCGATATGTATTAGTAATTACGAATCATTTCAGCAAGTGGGCTGAAACCATACCCCTTAAGGTATCCGTACACCTTCAAAACGTCATTTTCGTCAAATTTTTCGATTTTTTAATTTAAATGTTATTTGAAAATATGAACTTTTTCTTTAAAATGGTGTATAAATTTTGTTTCTATCTTATTTAGAACTTAAGTTATGGGGATTTGAGTTTCATTCGATAGCACCTTTTTGAACCCGGAAGTACAAGTCTGCATTGCGAAGTAGAAAAAATGTTTGTTGACATTTTTATTTTTCAAAGTATCGTTTAAATATGCAATAGTAAGAAATTTAAACTTTTTAAAATATGAATTTGAGTTTTCAGAATTATCAAGAATATAATTGGCAACAGGTTTTTATTTATATTTTTATCTAGAATCTGGCAAGAAAATAGAGTGCTTTACTGTTTGTTTACATTTGCTTATGATTGCGTAGCTCTTTATAAGCTTTTGTTTAATCCTTTTTATAGCAGAAAATTTTAATTTTTGTCATTTAAAATGGGTAATGCTAAACGTAGAGTTAGTGCAAAGAGAAAACGCCAATTTCTAGTAAATGGATCTACCATTAAACATTCAAAAAATAGCAGCGCAACATCTACCAACGCCAGTTCTTCAAAAATTAAATACCTGCTGCCTTTGATGAAGAAATAGCAGAATATATCAACGTAAACCACTTACTGGTAAAAGAATAATTGATATCGAAGTCCTTTTAAATTTGTTTTTACAACTTTGCTGCCCAAGATGTTTCGAAGAAGGTATTCTGCTTTCTGAGGATTCCACATATGGTTTGTGCTCAAATTTTGTTATCAGGTGTAAACATTGTGACTTTTACTCAGGGTTTTCTAGTTCAAAGAAAACTTTAAACTGTCCTGAAGTAAATACAAGATTTGTGTATGGTATGAGACAAATTGGGAAATGTTTTTCTGCTGGGTTTAAATTATGTGGTACGTTAAATTTACCCAGGCTCAGTAAAACTGCGTACTCTAATCATGAGAATAAACTCATGTTAGTGAACTATCAATGCAAAAAGCAGCTTCTGAACTTTTTTTTAGTGCTACATCCTACTAAAAATAAAATTGTTGAATGTGGCATTTCAGTTGATGGAACGTGGCAGCGTAGAGGTTACTCTTCCATGAATGGGTGTGTCGCAGCTTTGTCAGTTGACACTGGTAAAGTAGTAGACATTGAAATAATGTCGTCATATTGTCCCACCTGCAGAAAGATTTCTAAAATGCCTAGAAGCATTGAGTCGGAAACTTTTGGAGCAGATCACGTGTGCCATAGCAGTTTTCAAGGTTCTGCGTTAAAAATGGAAGCTGTTGGTGCTACGAGAATCTTCCAACGTTCTATTGTCAAACGAGGCCTTAAATATGCACATTATTATTTTGGCGGGGACTCTAAGGGCTTTAACAGTGTCAAAGATACTTATGAGAAGGATAGCGTCACAAAATATGAATACATTGGTCATGTTCAAAAGAGAGTAGGTGCGAGATTGCGCAAACTAAAGTCTAAAAATAAAAATCTGTCTGGTAAAGGCAAACTCACCGACTATTTTATTGACCGATTGCAAAACTATTATGGGATTGCTGTTCGTAGCAATGTTAGAAACCTATCCGGTCTTCAGCAAAATGTTATTGAGGCTTTGTTTCATTGCTCGTCAAGTGTCGAGAAACCGATGCATGGGCAGTGTCCCATCGGAAAAGATAGTTGGTGCTACTACCAGCGAGCACTGTCTTGTGGCAAAAAGCCAAACGAAAAATATAAAGGCTTATCAAATGAAGTACTAAACACAATTAAGCCTACATATTTAGAGTTGTGTACCAAAGAACTGCTTACTAAATGCCTGCATGGCAAAACACAACATTCAAACGAGTGTTTAAATGGCGTTATATGGCAGAGAGTACCCAAGGAAGTTTTCGTGTGCCTCAAAATTTTAAAATCTGGTGCATTGGATGCTGTGATCCAATTTAATGATGGATACAAGGGTTGTGTTGAAATTTTTAAAAAAACTTAATATAACTCCTTGTTATTTTACTTTAAAAGCATACAAACATCTTGACATCAATAGAATTAACGACGCAGAACGACATTCAACACCAAATGTAAAGCAGCGTAGAACAATTTTAAGAGCTACAAGGAAAAAAATCAATGTTTTAGAGAGTAAAGAAGGTGTTATTTATAAATCAGGAGCATTTTAAGTATATAAAATTGTGTTTAATATTAAAATTTGCAGTTCAAAGTTTATTTCTGATTTATCTCAAAATGAATTTGTTTAACGTATTGACATCTGACAACGTAAATATCAGAAAAAGTTGTTAACCAAATTAGTTCAAATTTTATAAATATATTTCTTTTATAGATTTAAAGAACCCCTACTACTTTCATAATTATATAGTTGATATGTTTTTAGTAACTAAGGTATATATCATGCTCGTAATAATTTTTTAATGATTTTTCAATGTTCTTTTACTCGAAACTTGATAAAAATTGTAATAAATTGATTATCATCAGGAAAATAGTACCAGCCCTAAAAATTGTTATAATGATCATCAGCAAATTTACAGAAAAGGGATATTTGAGTTATGTGCGTTATTCTAATAATCAATTTAATTACTATTTACACTATGCTTTACTCCCTAAATTTTTTTATGTACTACAAGTAACATATTAAATGTATTTTTCATAGTTTTAAGTTATATTTCATCAGTAAAAAATATTTTAATTGCAAATATTACAGTTTTTAAAAAAATTTTCTTCGAAGGTGTACGGATACCTTAAAAAAGCCTCTGCTCGAGTTATAGCAGATAATTTTTTTGATAATTATATATCGCGTTTTGGAGCTCCAATAAAATTAGTGATAACGGTCCCCAATTTATTTCCGATATTTTTGAAAAATTAAGATAAAGATTAGACATAAGGCATGAGAAGACTGTTGTATATAGACCTCAAGCAAATAGAACAGAACGCGTAAATCGCGATTTTGTACAAAAGATTGCAAATTATGTCAATGAGCAAGATGACAAATGGGACCAATTCTTACGTGAGTTTGCTTATGCTATTCGTACGGCTGTAAACGAAACAACGAGGAAAACCTATGTGGAATTATTTTTAGATAGAAAGTTGATTACGCCTTTTCAGAAATTAGTGATGGTATCAGAAGGAACGGGATTTGCACTAGGAGATATTGAGAGATTGTTTGAGGAGGCTAGACGAAACACCACAAAAACTAAACATGAAAAATGGGAGAAATATTATAATAGACGCAGGCGTAATGTGCAAATTAAGGTGAATGATTGGGTTTTGGTAGCAACACATCCTTTAAGTTCGGCATTAAGAAAAGTGGTAGCTAAGTTTAAACCAAAATTTGAAGGTCCGTATATAGTATTAGATGTTAAGAATAACAACGTAGTGATATGGAATGCGGGAAAAAGGTTAACGATTAATGTAGATCAGGTTCGAATATATCGTCATAGGAAATGTGACGAGACGGAGATAGGAACTGGTAGTTCGGATAACGGTAGTTTGCGCGATGAATCGAGTGGTTTTGACAGAGTACAATGGAGATCAAATGAGTCGCGAGATGGTAAAAAGAAAGAGTGCGAAGTAAAGCGTGAGTTGGAGGGAAAATGATTAAGTTTTAGAAATAATCAAGGTGAGAAACACACAAATAATACCAATAAGCGCGAACCACTTATCACATCAATACCTAGTTCTTGGTCTGAGAAAGGTAGAATGATTAAAAAAAGCAAAAATGAAAGGTTATGATATAAAAGATCAAATGAATCTTAGGTCAGGAGGACCAGAAAGGATGGTTCAGAAGGGATCAGAGCATAGAGTGAATAAAAGAAATTTGTCATCTAACGATTCTAATAGTTTGCTGCCAAGATTAAGAAAGAAAAACCGAAGGGAAGAGACGGTAACGCCCAACACAAGCGGCTACAATCTGAGACCAAGAAAATGGAAAAGATAGGAGACCCGTCTGACCATAGAGATTAAGACACAGCAAGGAGAACCAGTTCGATCCAGAAAAGGCAGAGAAAGGAACGATAGTCCATTCATCAAAGAGCGAACAAGATCAAGTAACAAGAATGCCAGACGAGGAGGTGATCAACAACGTCAAGACTAGGAAAGGAGAGGAACGTGTACAAAGAAATCCTTGTCACTGGAGGTCTTGGTAGGAAATGCCAACTACAAGTCATAAAAACCAGGTTGTGTGTGTGTGTATAGTTTCTTTTTATATTCTTTCGAACAAGTGGTTGGAAGAATTTTTGCAATAAAGCAAGTCATGGTCGGATAATTAAAATTTTAGAAGCCAAGCAAAAGTGGACACTAAAATGAGTGTTTTTCTAGAAAAAAAAGCTTTTGTCTTGTAAATTTTTTGTATAATTCTGGAGAAAAAACAACTGTAAAAATGCATTTGTTTACTTCTGTTATGACTTCGCTAAGATCCAACATTTCCTTTGGTTGTTTGTTTTGTTTATTGAAAAATGTTTGTAATTGTATAGTGTATATATATATGTGTTGGTATATTGTTTCATATTAAGGAATATCTGGTTTTGGGAAACGCGGCGTAGATAGCATACTAACAACATTTAACCAGCGCTGCGCGATTTGAGGGGAAGTTTTTGAAAGAACCAGATGAAAAATATGTATAGAAATTAGTTACAATTTAAAAGTCAAATCACTTAAGAGATTTTTGTTTCAGGGTGACAGACCCTGAAGTCTATAAGAATTTAAGGAAAAGTTTATCTTTATACAAAGAACAAAGCTAGTGTTTCATGACGGATATGAGAAGCTGTAAAGAAAAAAAATTGTTATAATTTAAGTAAATAATTAGGTAGAATTAAGTTAGAATACGTGTGGGCCTCGTTTTTTCTACCATTTAAGTCATATATGGTCTTTCCCCAGCTCTGTTACCCAGAGGGGACACGTCTATTTATTCTTTACATGTGAGAATCTACCGTGATTAAAATGCATGACTATGAATGTAAGTCTAGTTAATTAAGTAAAATTGATTGAAGCTGTGGAAAATTCAAATTAAGGATATATTAAAAATTAAACGTAAGATGAATAGTGAAAACTAAAATTTAAGTGAAACGTTAGAAATTAACGGTTAGAATAAAATTTAGCACGTAATTTCTTAAGGGCCATTAAGACCCTAGAATAAATCACGTTTTGTTTTAGACAATTGATGTGCGTTGTGGCAATTGATGATTATTGCACTTCGTGGTTCAAGATTTAAGTTCTGCGTGACGTGGATAAACATATTGGTGTTCGACTGGAAGTTAGCCGTCAAGCTGCATCCCATTGCGGATAAATACAAGTAGCATTACGGAATGATATAAGGTAGGATTAATTACTTATTATTAGAATTGAGGATTAGGCTGTTCGCTCATTGAGATTGGTCTGAATTAGATTAGATCATATTATATATATATATATATATATATATATTGTGTGTTGCGCATTGAGTCATCGTAGATTCTCTCATATTAATTATTTTAACTAAATTTGTTAAAGGTTTAAGTTTAATATCTTAAAAAAGTTATATTAAGATAATGTTTGATCCTAGTTCTTTCGCTAACCCTACACCTCTAGCTCACGCTGATACTTCGTGAGATGTACCTCTCTTCATTACTTAATTGTACTCTAATATGAAATTAAAATTTCATTTTCTCTCTGTTACTAGATAAAATCTCCGTAGGTTCATTTACGAAGTTTATCTCTAACCATGTGTAAATTATGTTAAGTGTTAATTACTCTCTTATGCGTGACTAAATATAATAAAGTAACGCAATACAACACAGTAAATAGAGCTAATGAATCTAAATATTTACATAATTGTTTTTCATTCTTTGAACTTAAGATCAGCGTCCTTCATTTTGCAACAGTTATATTACTTAAAATATTACTCTCTTTGGGATAATATGGAAATTGAAAGGAGGAAAAATTTAATAAATATAGAGTATAATTATAGTGATCAACATGTGAATTTAAATAAATATCTTCTTTCTCCAAAACCTAATTTTTAACGTCTCATGAAAAGGCTCATACCTTATGATATTTAAATCTTTGAAAAAGTAAGTTAATCTCAAATCATTACTTTTACATTAATATTTTGTATTTATTGTAAAATAATACTTAATTACATAATTTTTTATTGTTACTTCTTTCTCAAATAGCAGATTGAAGTTCCACAGAAAGTGCATTCAAAATTTAAACTTTCAGGGTTTAAAATATTGCTGCATCAGATAATTAAAAGAAAACATAAAAAAAACTATAAAAACTATGGAGATATAACAATTTTATTATTATCATTTTTTTACATTTGATAAAAAAGGCTAAGCAATAATTTTAATTAAACTAACATTTTAATAAGTCAAATGTGTACCTCTCGTTCTTTTAAATAACTTCATTTACAAAAACTAATTATTCAAAATCTATGAGTTTAAAAATAATTCAAAAATGTATATTTGTAGAATACATCACGTTCTCTTATTATTCCTTTCTAAAAAAATTTAATATGAAGACTTCACAAAAAGAATTCCATTCTAATAGATAAATCTGTGTTACATTTGGAGTTAAGTGACTAGTTTTATGTATCTCATGAAATACAAAAACAGAACGGTTGAATCATCACTAAAATATTGCATACTATGTTGTTTTACTGTTTAGAGTATTTTTGGCAATCATGGCATAACCACCTTGTAGTTCAATCACAACTATTGGCAGCGGAATGTCAACTCATATTTAAAATTGCTCTAGTTTCATTATTCAAGTATACAGTCTTAACAATATCTTTTTTTAGTTCATGCTGTTAATATGTGGTACGTGTTAAGAGCTCAGAATCCTAAGTGAAAAACGTACTTCTTTATTTTTTAGAATATGTTATGAAGTAACAGTGATAGTGTGTGTTAGTGTGTGTGTGTGTGCACAAGTACATTGGTTTAAGAGCTAGAGTTTTATATCACCATATATAAATTTATATACTTCTCTTTAAAAGTTATTTTCTATTCTTACCGACTCGGAATGGGTTTTAGCAACAATTGTATTAGTTACCCATAGACGTTTGATTTAAAGAACAATTAGAACTCACTTTCCATAACGTATAAAATAGTAAAGGAAAATATGGATTGATATCTTTAATCAGACGACTCACGTAAAATATAAATAAAAACTGTTTCACACTTTTTGCCTTCTAAATATCATACGTTCTACACTAGTATTCAATTATTCTCAAGAATAAGTTGTACTTACTTAAATCTTTAGAGAAGATTCATAAGAAAATAATAACGTTCTCTAAAAATAATCAATTGTTTTGAATACAAAACGCAAAATGCAACACGTCTAATGCAAACAAAATACCAAACGCAACAAGTCACACAAATGTAGAAAATATACGTAATCCGAAAATTTAAAAAATTAAAGCACTGTATTGTATTTGATTATGCGTTTATTTTTACCATATGTAATTCAAGATTTTTGTTATCTGAATTTTATTTTTTACATTAGATTGTTTGTACCAAAACTCAGAAAGTTAATATGATTGATTGCTTTAAAAAGACAATTATGTTTATTAATGACTGAATGTTGTATAAGACTTAACAAAATTCATGGAAAAATCGAACATAAAACTTAAGATAATAGATTTACTTCCTGTTAATTCGTTTTGGCTTAAAGGTATAAATTCGTTATCTTAAGGAGAATTAGTTCAAACCAAGACTATCTCCTTTAAGTTCATTGCAAATCCTGTACATAAAGCAATACCATGATCTACCTTTATAACAAGAGTACAATAGAATACTCGAAAGGGGAAGTATTGTCTCCGTAATGAATGACATTGAGCTAAGGGATTTAATTTCACGATTATCCTCCGATGTAACTATACACCCACTTTTACCCTTAGCTGAAAAGGGTGAAGATAATCCAATCTACTCCTTCCTCTTTCACAATCACACGTCTCTAATGCATAAACTATTACAGTAAACAATATTTGGAAATTTAGTTCCTCTGAGAGAAACTCCAATTACTGGTCACCAATAATTTCCACACCTAGACCTTAATTAAAGTTTAATCACAATTAGAAGGTACCATTAAGGACGGGAAATAAAGTAGCTCATTGATTAAAGGATATTGATAAATTATTTAATATTTTCTTAATTGGAATTATGGATTAACGGAAGCAGGATTATGTTTTCATTTTTATAATAACAGTTAATTTCATCTTTTCCTTTGAAGTTATATGATTGAATTCTTGTAACTGAACGGATGGACCAGCAGTCATAGTAAATTCAAAAGATTGTCATTAGATGATTGCTTTAGGTTTCTTGTGATGGTCTTTACAAATTGTGTTCTTCATTTATAGAACAGATTTTTTAGCAGAGAAGCTTACAATTTACTCGCGGTGTAAACTTGTCAAGAAATAAGTAATTTAACTCATTATTGAGATATATTTACTAAATGAGATTTCCTTTGGGTTTGAAGTGGTTTGCAGAAAACAACTGATAATATTGTAACATGTCTATCCGCGAACCTTCTGCTAATCCTCGTGTGGTAAAATTATTATTTTTAAATGTATGTTTTATTGAAAACTTTCTATCAAAGAAGGCTTGATTTATTCAAATGAGTTGTTCTATTTAAGCGGTGACATTTAAGTATGCGATGTTAGTCGACAGATAGTAGCTGGATGGTCCATTATTCATAATTGGAGAATACAAGTGATACAATTGGGCTTCAGATTTACGACTAAAGGTCGTACAATTAAGAGAGATAATTACGGTGAACTCTAGTGTAGAAGTCTAAAGTGCTTCAAAAGTAAGTGCACTAGTTTATACTTATATATGTCAGTAGCTTTAAGCCGTGCTATTTCTCTTCTAATTATTTACTAACTGCATTTCTTACCTTTAGTTGTTTTGATTAGGTAAAAGGGATGGATAAATTTAAATTTAAAACTTTGTATGGCTGATCTTTGCTCGAGCCCTCAAACACTAACAACCATAAGTCGGATGTAAAGATATATAAATATAAATATATATTATTAATCACAAATTCAGTTATATTAAACCATTGTGCTTGACATAGGAGATTAGAATTTTTTAAAAAATATATAAATTTATGTTTATCAAAAGTTATTTGTAAATGCCCACCAAAGGGTAAACTGAACTCTAGTTAATGCTACCGGTTTCTAGGCAGTTGATAAAAAATGGAACATAAAAACGCATTATAAAAGATCGCTCTTCGAAATTAATCAAGCAATTAAATCAATGGTTTGTGAATTAAGGAAAACGTCAATTATGATCATTACATTTAAACGAATTTTCACTTAAGATGCCTGACTAGTGCAAAAACGTCAATTTTGATGAAAATGACGCTTTTTTTACTTCAAATTTTATACAGGTAAATTTTCTGCTTTCTAAAAATACCTTACTTTTGTTTATACTTCAATTATTTACGAAGTTATATGGCAGTTTTTATGTCAAGAGAGAGCACTAAAAACGAACAAGAAGTTAGATATCGAAACTGGAAGTGTGTTTGCCTTTTTACATTGTTTTGGTGTTTTGACGAATTTATTAAAAAAAATATTAATTTAGGTAAAGTAATGAGGGGACATGATGATATTTTTTAAAAAATAGTTCATTAGTTTTTAGTAAAATTTGGCAAATAAATTCGTACATTTGTTGTCATTTATCGATTTTCTTATATCCTTGCTTCTCGATATTTTGTTTCATATTTAACTTCTTTATATATATATATATCGTACTACTGTGCCTATATAATATTTCCTATCTTGAATATGTATACTTTGGTTCTATAGCTATATATATATATATATATATCTGTCTTCTAAAAGACAAAACTTTAATTAATTATGCCTAAACAAGATCTGGAAGGTTTAAGAAGCTCCGATTTTATGGAATTTCCTTTATACTTGGTGCTAGTAATAATGTTAATGTTGACACAGCTAATCCCAAAAATACTGAGTCAGCTGGTGACAAAAAGTTGAAATCTACTCCTAAAGGTTTCGAAATTTATTTAGAAAGCCTTCTTCAGTAACATTTCATGGAATATTTTTCTTAAAAATAAAATTATTAATCTCTTGAAATATTTTTCGCTTAGGTACATTATTAACATCAATTCCTTTTAATTTGTGATATGCTGGTTTATTATCATTATGTATAGATAGAACTAAAAATGCAAAAACCACCCTTCCTAAGATCTTGTACATGGATTTGCAAAATTTGATCTGGAACACATTTTAACTTCTGCGAAACACTCTTTAGAATTTAGAAATTGCCTCGGGAAAAGGGGAAAGGTGTGTAGAAAATAAAATTACTAACTATTAAAAAAAGGCAAAGTAGAGGCATATGGAGGGTTTAAAAGCTGTACTTTATAGGTTTTTTAGGATAAATTCTTATAACCTTCGTGATATAAGCAACATTTTTTTAAAGAAATTTTAGGGAATATTTTCTTATAAAACAAGACACACACTAATATATTTTATATTGTATACTTTTAAGCTCTAAGATACTTAGTGAAAACATATACCTGTTTTGCCATATAAAAACTATTGTTTTTTAAGGTAAAAACGTTTTTCTAGTGTGCTTTTTATGTTTCTAAATTGTATTTAAAAAAAACTACGTATTTAGATATTAAGAAAAGTTTTTTTGACTATCTAAAATTGGTAACAAAATTTTTAAAAAATGGAACTAGTATATAATACGGATCTGTCTTTAAAAAAGGCTTGTTCTTTTGAGACAAAGAGGTTTTAGGTCGTTTTAGCTGCATAATTTTCTTAAGATTTTAATTTCAAACCTTTAAATGCATTTTTCTCCGAAACAGTTTTTTCCATATTTTATCTCACGGCTAACATGATATCTCAAAAGGCTCTTGAGATAATTGCATGAAATTTTGTATCATTGTTTATTATTATAGTATACATACAGTGAACTAGAGATTAAGAAAAAACAATATATTTTCCATTTTTATGAGTGTTTTCCTTTGTGATAAATACAAATTTTTTGATAAATTGGCATTACGTGCACTTTTGGACCACTAATTTTATGATAAATTTAAATTATTCAAAGATGATAAATCAATCTATAGGTAACTGCTTTCTGAATAAAAGTCTAAGAGCATTTTTCATTTTTTACGTTAGAATTTATTTTACAGTGTTTGCCATGATGTGCAAAAAATGCCTAATTTTAACCTAAAATTGTCCCTTTTCTTCCAAAAATATATTTTTTGTTATTTTTATAAGTTTTCAGTTATAATTAAACAAAAATGGTTTTAAAGATGAATTTTCAGCAATATTTCAAAGAAATGCTCCCGTAACTCCTCAGGCCTCTTAAAGAGTATTTACAAATAAGTTATTTCAGTCAACAAAATAACTGAAGTTTAGAAAAACATCGTACGAGAAAATATACTATCAGCATATTTAAAGCATTTTTGATCAGCAAAATCAATTTCATTAAATTATTACATTTCCAAAAAAGAAAAAGAAAATAAAACTTTTTTTATTCTCAATTACTTTTATTAAGTGTTATGTAATTAACGGAACATTTTTTCCCAATGTGCCTTTTCATATGAAGTTAATACACATTTTTTATTTATATACATGTTCTATATATATTCCTTGTAAATAATTCCTTCATTAATTATTAGTTGCCTAATATTTTAATCAGTTCTCTTTCTCATTAAACTCAAAACCTTTTCAATAATCACGAATTATAATATAGAATATTTAAAGTAATTAGTAAAAAATTACTCAACATAATATTATGCAAATACTGTTCTGTTCGAATTAATTGGGATAAACAATTTTTTCTTGCCTGAGTTGGTACGTGATGACTAGAGATGCCTCGAACCGCCTCAAGCCAGTTATATCTGTCCAGAGGTAGTGAGGCAAATCAACCTTTACTTTAATTTACTCGTTTGATTAGTTTTAGTGTATCAGTAGTCCAGTTGCGAACCTCTCAGTGTGGCACCTGGAGGTTGTAATTTTGAGTTCCGTATAAAACGTGTTACTTTGTATTGTTCAGAGATGGATATTACTCTGAGGAAGCGTTCTAAAATATTCGCTCTTAATTATCACACTTATATGACTGTGAGAGATATAGCTGTTGTAAATTATCGTCCCCTGCGTGGGCAGAACGTATCGAACACTGCGCTCAGACCCCCGTGGGGTGCCTCCCAACGAAAACGATATATAGCAGATCTAAAAGAATCGGAAACTTAGCTTCAGCGCGTTTGGTCGCTGTTGTTTGTCACGGATTTTTCTATTTAAAAATCTTGATCTTGGCTTCGGCTTCTAGGAGTGCCGTTGTTTTCTAGAATATTTTCAGTCTAATAGTTAAATTGAGGATTTAATATTTGTTATTAAGTTTTGTTTTATTGAAGTTTATCGAAATGTTATGAATAAATTAAGAGAAAGACAAGCTTGAACTCCAGTATCTATGAACCGCAATACAGCACACACACTTAGCTTTATCTTTATGGTGCCGAAACCCGGTAAATTGAGAATACTTGGAACCAAGTGTGTGTGTGGTGTTTAATTCTGTGCTTTTGGATTACTTCGGATCAACGTCTTCACGGACTTTTAAAGGTACTATAAAATTTTGTCTCATTTAAAAATGGAAACTATCGAGAAAATTAGAGCCAAAAGAAAAACTGTTCGTTCTGCCTCTACAAGGTTTGCTAATAAAGTGAAATCGTTTTTGGAAACCTTTGATAGCCTAAACGAAACTCATCAAGAACAGCTCTCGGAATATTTATTAAATTTAGATGCTAAGCAAATAGAGCTTCAAACACTTAATAAAGAAATAGAGGATTTACTCTCGGATAAAGAAATGTTTGAAGCAGAATTAGAAGGTTCTCTTGAATATGAAGAGAATATAAATGAATTCAAATATAAAATCAAAAATAAAATTAACAAAATTCATCTAAGCCAGCCAGTTGTAAATTCTAAAGGTGCAAATGAGTCTAATGTGTAGACCAATAATTCTGCATTTTCTCTAAACTTGCCAAAACTTCGAATTCCTAATTTTAGTGGGGATTCCAACACTTATCTTGAATTTATTAATAGCTTCACAAATGCAATTGATGCTAATGAATCATTAAGTAATGTGGATAAATTTATTTATTTAAAATCCTTTTTATCTGGTGGAGCGTCTAAAATTGTTTCCGGTTTTGCCCTTACAGAGGAAAATTATAAATCCTGTTTAAATCTTTTGAAGGACAGATATGGTAGATAGGACCATTTATAATTAGTTGTTACATGAATAAGCTATTTGAAATTGAACCAGTTAAATCCTCCTTTAATCTAAAAGGGTTAAGAAAATTGCATGACGAAAGTGAAATAAATATAAGAAATTTAGACTCCATATATATATGGGAATTGCATCGGGGAATTACGAACATCTATTAATTCCAATAATTCTTAAGCAACTTCCACATGATTTAGTTGTAGAATTTCATCGTCAAAAAGATTCTAAAAATATTGGGCATATTAGGGAATTAATGAAATTCATTAAATTTGAAATTGAATCTCGCGAGTCAGCAAACATTGCACTTGGGCATTCACAAAAAATCCCAGAAAATTCTAGATATCCTCCGAGAAATTTATCGTATCAACAACAACCTAAATTCAAACATAATATTCCTTCATCTTCTGCTTTACGGTTATTAAAAATGTTTGCATATTTTGTAATTCTGATACGCACAATTCAAACGGATGCCAAATATTTTCTAATGAAGATAAACGTTATAAGTTAAAGAAGGAGGGGATATGTAATCGGTGCATGGCCTATAGAAATTTAATTTTCTCAATGCAAGGTAAAAATTACACCATGTGAAACTTGCCAGAGTTTACAGCACAATTCTCTGTTTTGCCCCTAAACTAAAACTAAAACTCCGTTTCTAAATAATAGCATAGAAATACCCGAAATAGGTAATGTTAAGAAACCTGAAACCGAAACTCAAGTGAAGGAAATTGTAATGTCTTCTGTTTTGAACCCTTCATATTCACCCGAAAATTATGCGACATTGCTACAAACGGCTGAGGTTCAAGTTATTAATTATTGTTATAAAGTTATGGCTAGGCTTTTAATTGATTCTGGATCGCAAAAATCCTTTATACGTAATGATTTAAAAAATGCATTTAATTTAAAACCATTAAAACAAGAAACGCTTTTAATCTATACCTTTTCAATTCGAAAGCCCCTTGAAAGAACATTTGAGGTTGTAAATCTAACTCTAGGGAGTAGGTTTCCTCCCTTTCAATCCATAAACATCGAGGCTCTCGTTACAAGCGAAATATCAGGAGCCAAGATTTATTCGGATATCACCCCGAAACTCTTACATAACTTGATCCCATCTAGGTGTCAGATGGCTGATACTTTCCAGAACGGTCCCATACAGATTTTACTTGGTGCGAATTTCTTGGTTAATACTATTGCAGGGAAGCCTAGAAAAATAAACAAGGATTTATTTATTAACCCTTCTCTTTTTGGAGAAACTCTGATCGGTCACTTACCTTACTCTCGGACAGTGAAGAAGCACGCAGCTGCTGTTTACAACATTTTTTGCACGAGGGTCGAAAACGACTTGAAAAAATACTTTCTTGCAGGAGGATGAAGCGAGTGTTAAAAAGGGGTTTAGCTTACGCGATTTCGGAAAAGAAATAAAGAACGGAAATGGGTGTGTGTTGTGAGGCACCATTGCAATTAAAGACGAACAGTATAAAAGGAAATTTAACTAGTAACTATGACGTTGCTGAAAAAAGATTCATTCCTTTAGAAAAAAGATTTTATCGGGATGAGTCATTATTTGAAAGGTATAATTCGGTTATGAAAGAACAATTAAAGCAAGGTATTATAGAAAGATGTACTGAAAATTATTTTGCTGAATATGTAATGTCCCATCGTGAAGTTTTCAGGGAAAATTATTCCAGTACAAAAACGAGAGTGGTTCATGATGCGAGTAGTAAACAACAAAATAATTTAAGTTTAAATGAATGTCTCATTTCCGGAGAAAATTTATTAAATCTTATTTATATTTATGTTACTTTGAAATTTATAGAATATTTGCAAAATTTTATGATTCCGCGATAATACTATTCCCCCCACAAATTTAATTAATAGAAATGATTTACAGTTACATGTATTTTCAGATGCTTTGCCAAAATCTATTGGAGCTGTAGCCTACTTAACATATAAAATTTCTGATAGCAATTTTAATACTATATTCGTTATTTCTAAATGTAGAGTAGCCCCTATTAAAAGGATAACTCTTACTAGGCTAGAATTAATGGGTGCTGTAATCGCTGCTAGATTAGTAAAACATCTTAAGAGAATTTTCAAGGATATTAAAAAAATAATACTGTGGTGTGACTCGGTGATTGTGCTATATTGGATTAAAAGCTCAGCATCCAAATTTAAACCTTTCGTTTCAAACAGAATCTCGGAAATTCAAGAAAACACAGACCCTGCGTCTTGGAGGCATTGCAGTGGTAAGCAAAACCCGGCTGACTTATTGACTAGAGGCCTAACTAGCAAAGAGCTTATAAATTCCGAAAAATGGTGGCATGGTCCTGAATGGTTAAAAGATTTTGAAAACCTTTGGCCCAAATTAGAAGGATTTGAATCCAGGGATTCTGAAACTGTTGAGTTGAAATCCAGTCTTATTTTCAACTTAACATACACACGAGAGAATTATCGATCCAGACAAATATAGTAGTTTGCCTCAACTATTAAGAATTACAGCTTATATTTTTCGTTTTGTGAACACACTTGGACTCCAGAAAGTCAACGATGCCAAACAGTACATACTGTTAATTACTTGTGCCGTAACAAGAAGTATTCATCTTGAGCTGGTCGGTAGTATGACTACTGACACATTTCTGCTTGCCTTTCGACGTTTTGTTGCTCGACGTGGTTTGTATTCCATGGTGATTTCAGATAATGCCCGTACTTTTAAACGTGCTGAATTGGAGCTTTAACAAATGTGGAAAGTGTTGAACCATGCAGATGTAAAAAACTTTTAGTCTGCTCACTCTATTAAAAGGAATTACATCGTCGAAAGAGCCGCCTGGTGGGGTGGTTTCTGTGAACGCAGGGTGCGTTCTGTGAAAGTCACACTTGGAAGATCATCACTCACTACCGAACAGTTATTAACCGTTCTAACTCAGATTAAAGGGATGATCAATTCTTGACCTATAACTTACGTTGGTAGTGAAACAGAGGAACAAATTCCTTTAATTCTAGCACATTTTATTATAGGGAAAAGAATCACTTCACTGCCACCTGTAAGACTTCACCTTGATTCCAATCACTCTTCCAGAAAATGATTAATTAAAGCTTTTAATTATCGAGAAAAACTAATGAGATCCGATCCTTTTGGTCTAGGTGGAAGAATGAGTATTTGCTAAATTTAAGATCAGCTCATTCTAGCACATTTAAAAATGCTTCTCAATTTAAAGTTAATGATGTTGTTTTGATCAAAGATGATCAATTTCCAAGAAATTTCTGGGAATTGGGAAAAAGTTCTTGAATTATTTCCCGGTAGAGATGGCAAGGTGAGGGCTTGTAAAATCAAGACAGAATCTTACATAATTAAAAGTCCTGTACAATTGTATAATTTAGAAATCCAGGACTAATGATTAACATTTATTGTCATTGTAAATATCAAGGTTCTCATGTACTCATTCTTGAATAACATAATTTTGTAATGATATTTTGAATGCTTATCAATGTAAATAATTTTATTTGAAGTATTTGTTTATATTGTTTATTTGTTTAATTTCAAATGCAGTTTAGTATTTTACTCTTAAATGCTGCTTTAGCTAGAATAATTCTTGAAAATTGTGTATTGAACTACTTTATATTTTCTTAATGTATATTATTATACAAAAATTTATGAAGTTTTGCGTTGATTTATTAGTAATAATGCGTTACGCCTTTAATTCTTGCTTACTTCAAGCATTAATAAGTAGCTTTATTAGTGACTTATTAATAAGTTAGAAAATTTATAATGTATGATTTTCTTGACAATGTTTAAAATTTGTATAATGAAATCGTTTTTTTTCTTTTATTTTCTTAAATTTCAGGATATTTTGTTGTTTAAGGGTTATTTTCTTATTAGTACATTGAAATTTGTTAGAATATTTAATTATTTAATTTGTATAATATTTTTTAAATTTAATCTTTTGCTAGAAGCCAAGAAATGCTTGATTTTAAAATTTAATTTCTTGAAGACATGGAAATGTTATGAGCCCCCTTTGGTTCATCTGGGGGCAGGATGTTGTAAATTATCGTCCCCTACGTAGGCGGAGCGTATCGGTCACTGCGCTCAGACCCCCGTGGGGTGCCTCCCAACGAAAACGATATATAGCAGATCTAAAAGAATCGGAAACTTGGCTTCAGCGCGTTTGGTCGCTGTTGTTTATCGCGGATTTTTCTATTTAAAAATCTTGATCTTGGCTTCGGCTTCTAGGAGTGCCGTTGTTTTCTAGAATATTTTCAGTCTAATAGTTAAATTGAGGATTTAATATTTGTAAAATTATTAAGTTTTATTTTATTGAAGTTTATCAAAATGTTATGAATAAATCAAGAGAAAGACAAGCTTGGACTCCAGCATCTATGTACCACAACACATTACACACACTTAGCTTTATGTTTAATAGCTACAGAAGTTGATGTGCGCAAATCAAGTGTTTCAAGAATTTTAAGAACATTTAAAGATTCTAGATCATCGTCTTCAAAATGAAAAGTGAAATGTGGGCTCATCTAGAAATCTACCCCAAGAACTGGTAAAATACTAATAGGAAATGGTAAAATAAGTCCAAGAAAGATAAGCACAGACCTTCGAAGGGATTTATTTGATTATGATGCTGAAAGGAATACCTCAAATTTACATAAAAGGCTTCTGGATGGCAACAAGACCGAGAAAAAGGCTAATTCTAGCTCAGAAAGTGATAAAAAAAGTTTAGAATGAGCCCAAAGATACCCATCATGGACCATTAACTAGAAGAAAATGATTTTCAGTGATGAAACACATTTATTTGGGAAAGGATACAAATCAAGTGTAGTTAAACAAAGTGAAAATTAAATTCTACATCTAGATCATATCCAACAGGCCATAAAAGACTTTTTTAATCATATGTTTCGGGAATTTTTCACTGAAAATGGCACTGGAAGTTTATATATATAGTTAATCTTAGAGGCATAATAAATTCTATCAAATACATAAAACCATTACTATGCTCCAGAATAATTCCGTTCGTTGAAACATTTGACGGGACATTTCCTCATAACCTGGCTTATTGTCAAGATTCGAAATTAGTGCAGACTTTTATGCGGAGAAAATAAAAAAATAAAATTGCGTGGCCTAGTAATTCCCCACACCTAAATCCTATTGAGAGTTTTTGGCATATTCTGAAGAATCGTTTAGCTAAGATGAGTTGCACGACAACAGAACAAAAAGTAAAAAGTGATATACAAGTGTGGTTCCACGATGACGTCTAGAACATGTATGCTACACTAGCGAAAATGTGTGAAAGAGGTCATTTCTACTAAAAGAGAACATGCTTCGTACTAATATAAGGATTTTTAAGTTTTTTTAAGTTATGTTATTATTAAAAGCTAAGATGTCTTAGAAAAAATAATTTTTTTTACCATTTGTCCCAATTAATTCAAACAGTATAGTGACATTTATTCTCATTATTTTCTAAAACGTTTAAAATTACTCTTTGAAATTACAAACTACACGAAAGCCACAGTTTGCGATTTACGAATATGAAACTTTTTGATATTTTATATGATGCTTGCAGAGGCTGTAGAGAACCTTTTTTTTAATTTTAATTCTTTACTAATGTAAGAAAAGTAAAAGTAGGCTGGAATTTCTTGGTGCTTTTTTCAAAAAAAATTTTTTTGTGTGAAAGAGCATCTCAGAAACTATTTTATACATCATTACAACCATTTTTCAGAAATTTGTGATGTCGGGAAACCAGCTTGACTATATTCTCTTCAAAGAAAGCAGCCACCAGTGAAGAGAGATGCATGATTTTTTCGTGCTGACAACATTGATTTGAATTTTTGTCTGGTGAAGGATGATGAGTGCATTCATTTGATTGATTGATTGTTGTTTTGAATCTGGAGTGCAATGACTAATCCAAGTTTCATCACCAGTCACAATTTTGAGGAATTAATTGCCTTGAAATTGTTAAAGCACTACTAAGTCCACTTCAGAAACCAACTATAACACATTTTGTGGAAATTTTAACGGGTTTCTGACTAAGTGAGGGAATATTAACATCACACTGTTAGCTGCACGAGGGCTTTTGGCGACAGAGCTTGAAATTTTGAACCATGGTGGAGTGACGAGGGTGAAACCTGAACTGGCACCCTCCCCTCTCCTAACTACCACGTCACACCACCGGGAGGAACGGGTTTCAAACAATCACATTCAAAAAAGTTTTATAAATTTGTGGAAATTCACCACAAAGCATTGTTATTGTGAGCCATCTATTTTCACGCATTTTCTCATTCACTTTTTGAACCAAATCACATTAACCACAGAAAGCCACCCAACCATGCTTGAACATAAGCATTGATACGACCATCGGTGAATTGTTGAATATAATTTCTCACCATTTCATGGCTCATTTCGTTTACACCATCAATCTCTACAAATTGTTGATGAATTTAAAATGGCTTAACAATTCTTATTTTCTAGCAAAAGATTACAGAAACACTTCATAGTTGTGCTGGGATTGACCATTGTCTTAAACATTTTGAACGCTTACTAATACTTGTAAAAACAACACAATCTGTTTGTAATGGCGTCATTGGACTAACAATCAATCATTAAATACGTGTGCAAACATTGAACCACAATACTTTAATTTCAGTTGGAGTTGAACGAAAAGGTTCTTATATAATTTCAGACACTCCTTTCATTTTCCAGGATAAATTTGACTTTTGAGGTGTATTATACGAGACGGCTTACTTTTGAAGTTGTCCTAATTTCCTATTATTTTAACAAATGAATTACTGTACTAATTTTTTATATTTGCATATCAATATACAATCAGCGTTTTGTTTTTTAATATATTCGTATTTTCCAACGCTTGCATTATTTTCGAAGTAAAAAAGGTATTCTCCTTTAAATGTGATGAAAATATTTGTGAATTGTACCTCTCTCATAAAAAAAATTTATTTTAGTTAAAATTACAAATTGCACATTTTTGTAATTATTTTCATTAAATTCACAATTTTAATGCGGAAGCATGAACGTGCTAATAAGCAAATTGTTATATATCACCGTCTAGACCACGAATTTGAACTAGTCGTTTTTTTAATAGTAAATGATTAATGCAAAAATATCAAGTTATATTCAGACTAATAAAAAAACATGACACTTTAGAAATCGTTACAATCATTTTTATCAAAGAAATACAAATTACAAAACTTCTTTTATCAGAAAAAAGGATTATTTGTATAAAAAATAAGAAATATTTCAAAAAATAATTAACAACTAGCAAAGAGTAGTTTTTTTTTCAAGACTGTTGCTTAAAAATTCATATGCAACGCAATTTTTATATTTAGAATAGGAAATTGTAAAAGAATTTGGTAGAAATGAGATGATTGATATCAAAAAATTTCTCATTTATTTCGATCGCAGAAATGTCATTTTTTATTATAGTTCACATAAAATATTTTTTTATTTCTTTTGCAATGGAGAATGCAGTAAAAGAAAATAAAAATGCATATGATAGTGACTTGTCATAGTGAATGCCTTATTTTTAAAATTGTAAAAGAGAGGAACAAGAAAAAGTCATAGATCTGCAGGTATTTTGTAAAATTCTAAGCCAGTTCTGCGTTAATTTAATTTGGATGCTTCGTTTTTTTTCGATGAAAGTAAAGGTTCGCATTATATTCATCTTCTGTACCTTCATGATTAAAAATCAAATTTCATATTTTCGTAATAGTGAACTCTTTTTTTAGTGCTACTATCTATGTATGTGTATTTTTACTTAATACAAATACTTCAAATATTGAAAACTTAATCATAGTTTTACTGTGAATCACTCATTTATTTTTCTTCGGACTTCCTAAAATATTATTTGTTATATTTATAATTTGATGGATCTAGATATGAAATTAAAAATATACTTTACCTTATTCATCGTGAGAAAAAGTATTCAAACAAGACATTTTTGAAAGAAAAAAATTATCGAAATACCAGGCCCAAAATGTTATACTGTATATTTTTTTAAACATCTTATTTAATTTATTTTTCGTTTTGCAATAAATTTGTAATAAACAGTTTTAAAGTGCATTATTATAAATATAATACAATAATTTATGAAAGCAGGAAGGAAAAGATATTCAAGCAGTCATTTCCTTTATTTTAGAGTATAGTTACTTTTGTAATTTTATTTCTTAATCGAAATTGATTACACCTTTTTAATGAAGTATTCGTAGGTCAATCTATATAAAGACTGCGTGAATTTTATGTTGAAAAACCTTACTTTTAAAAGAGTTTAAAATGTTCTACAAAGCATCCAATTTGTGCCGATGTTTGTTTTTATTATTGTTATTATTATTATTTTTAATGTTAAGTAACTATACATAGTCCTCGCACCTAGTTTAAAAAATCAGTAGTAATTTATAAGGTTAGGTATGCATAATGTCTTTAAATAAGGAAGAAAATGCCATGAGTTTCTCCATTTTTAAATATATCCAGAATAATAACAGTAAAATACAGAATAGTTGTTTCAGAGAAAAAATATTTCGACAAATATATGCATTCATGTTACTATTTTCATGATTATTTGTTTAATCAAAATTTTAAGCACTTTCAAAATTACATAAAGTAAATGATTTTTTAGTATTATTGCGTAAAATGTTTCTTACACTTTATAATTGGTTAATTTAATAAGTTTATTCTACGTGGAACTCTATAAGCAATGTAACATATTTTTTTCATTTAATTTTGACCACATCTTTTATAGGCTTCAGAATAATTTGTATTATACGCTATTGCATAATAAGGATGATCTTAATTTTAAAAAGAAAAAAAAATTCGTGTCTAGAAATAAATTCATCTTTGAGGATATCTGAAGTTTAATCCTCAAATTAATAACTTTAAACAATAAAATGTGTCTCCTTAATTTAGTAAAATAAAATAAGTTAACAAAGAAGGAAATTATTTTTATTTCCCTTAAATAAATTTTAAGATGAGTAAGAAACATCCAACACCACTTTATTAAAAATTGTTTTTTGAAAAGTTTTTAATGAGAACAAAATTACATTTTTTTGTTATTCATGAATAAAAAAAGGTCATATATCTACATGTTGTGACTGTACATTTTAAAAATAGATAAAAAAAGGATATAAATAATAATGTCACGCGCGACGACAAGGTATTTCACTACTTTTAATTATATCTATTCATTTTTGGTGTAACTAATCCTTCGTTATGTACGGCCCTCTGTGTTCAGACTTTCGTTAAATTTAGGCTTCGTATACTGCGTTATTTGGAATATGTACCTCAGCTGTATTTGTTCCCAAATATTGTTCAGCTTATGTCAAAATATTACTATATTTGATATTAAAGATCTCATTGCCTCTATTGAGATCCGTTTAGATTCCCTTAATAACTGAATTTGGGTATTAGCGAGAAATGTTAGGAATTTCACAGAATGCAATAGCTTTCATCTGAATTAGGCGGATGATTCCAAGATATTTCTCCGATATTTAATTATATTAAGTTGTTTTAATAAAACCATTAGGTAATAATAATATTTTTGGAGAATATCTACAATTTTTAAGTTAAATAATATTAAAAGTATTTGTTTTTATAAGTTTTATCGCAGAAAGTTTAAAACAAAAGATGAACAAAAGATGTGCAAACGAATTAAGCTAAGATTTAAAATAAAAGAGCATTGTAATAAGCAATTGAACCAAGTATTGAGGATGATTTCTTGTATCAGAATATCAAACATTTTTGTCAGTTTCCGTAAAAAGGAAGGAATAAGGAATATTTTAACTACAAATAATAAAATTAAAAAAAACCACATTATTCAGTAAAAAAGTGTTTTATCGATAATTGAAAAAAAATAAGACATAAGATGATCGAAATGCTATTTAATAGTTAAAATTCATTTTGGTAAAATAACTTATGAAAATAAGAAATATTAAATACAAAATATTTCCCTTGCTTTAGAAAAGTTCCAAGTGCTTCAGAAACACTCATGTCACCCTAATTCCGACATATTGTAACATTTTACTGGATATCAAATCGATAGCATATTTTAAGCTCTCATGAATATTTCAAACAGCAAATCAGTGCACAAACTAGCGATATCTTACTTACGATTCTGTCAAAAATCATCCACATCCTATCAAGTCATTACTTACAGAAAATATGTAAATATCGCATGAATAAAAATCTTAAAACTTAGATAGATGTCAGACTGCTGGCTTAGAAGCCATTAAAGACTGCATAAAATGAAAATATCTCTTCACTGAACATGAGGGGTTTGGCGTAAAGGGAGATCGTGAAAGATAGAGAACATTTCTTTGAAAAATGATACGGGAAAGCCTTTTAATGAAGATAAAGCCAAGAGTATTGATGTGTTTCCGGCCGTCTGCTTCCACCTTAAAGCCCATGGTGCACTTCTGACGATATAACGTCTCTATTTAAAGCCTTATCTGACAGTTGGAGACACCGCCACAGTGATTTTGAAAGACATTTGGGGTCTGTTGAGGATTTCTATCGTACTTAATATTTAAACTAAGAATTAATACATAGTATCATATGATAAATCGAATGGAGAATGCTCTTTTTCCAAGAATTTTTGTAAGAAAAACGTTCTGTTATTCTAAATGATTTTTAAATTGTGCATACAGTTTAAGTTTTCTTGAATATAGATATTTTCCTAAGAATTTTCCCTGGCAGCTGTAGGCCTTTGGTTATGGTTGCTTGCTCATAGCCACGTGTTCCTGATTGCATTGTATAGGGTGTTTTTCAGAGGTATAGAACTTTAAATTGCAATAAAACAACGATATATTATTCGATTGACAAGAATTTTTTTTATTCGAAAGATAATATTGTGGCATTACATTTTAAATATGATCAAGCAAGGCGTAAATTCGTCAAATGGGCCCAAAACGAGATTGCCGTTGTTCCCGATTTTCATAAGCGAATTTTGTTTAGCGATGAAGCGCACTTCTGGTTGAATAGCTACGTCAACAAACAAAACTGCCGCATTTGGAGAGAAGCTAATCCACAAGTGTATGTCGAAACTCCGTTACATCCAGAAAAACTGACTGTTTGGTGCGCTTTATGGACTGGTGGAATCATTGGTCCGTACTTCTTCAAAAACGATGATGGCCACAACGTTACAGTAAATGGTGATCGGTATAGAGCCATGATTACTAACTTTTTCATTCCTGAATTGAACAATCACGATGTCCAAGAACTGTGGTTCCAACAAGACGGCGCAACATGTCCCACAGCTCGTGCCACAATCGATTTATTGAAAGACACGTTTTGTGACCGCCTAATTTCACGTTTTGGACCTGTGAATTGGCCTCCAAGATCTTGTGATTTAACACCGCTAGACTATTTTCTGTGGGGCTATGTAAATGCATTGGTCTATGCGGATAAGCCACAAACGCTTGACTATTTGGAAGACAACATTCGCCGTGTTATTGCCAATATACGGTCACAAATGTTGGAAAAAGTCATCGAAAATTGGACGTCCAGATTGGACTACATCCGAGCCAGCCATGGTAGTCATATGCCAGAAATCCTATTTAAAATGTAATTCCACAAGATTATCTTTCGAATAAAAAAAATTCATGTCAATCGAATAATACATCGTTGTTTTATTGCAACTTAAAGTTCTATACCTCTGAAAAACACCCTTTATATCAATCGTACAGTGGAGTAGGATGAGAAATGTTAAATATGTGGTTCTCATTACTGTGGCTTGAAAATAAATGGAAAGGAAATTGACTTTAGTTTAAAAATATTCATTTCATAGACTCAGTTTGAAAACCTTACAGTTTAAATACTTACGATGCATTTACCTTTTTCTAAGTTTATTTTTATTTAAATAAAGGGAACTATAATTCGCACCTGATGCACAATACATTTCTTAACATCATATGATTTTAACCCTGCACTTCTTGCCGGGGGTATGTCATACCCACCGTCTAACTTTTTCAACTCTCCTTCTAAGCCTTTTTGGAAAATGGATGGTATCTCGGGTAGCTGACTTTAGGGTCATATCATTTGAGTGACCATAGCTTGTAGGGGAATTCTAAAAATATTTTTTTGGATACTGCCTCTTCGGGTATTTTATACCCGGCGCGTGAATCACCGTTACAGTTCTGAATGCATGAGCCCGTTTTAAATCGTCCTTGTATCATGGCGTATTATTGTAGTGATGATGAAGAAATGTAATATTTAAGTAATTTGATAGATACAATATTTAATAGGTATAGTACAACAGTATCCTCAGATGAAAAGATTCTCTTCGCAAAGGAAGGAAGAATGAGGAAGAATCATGTGATGAAGAGTATAACAGCAAGTATGATTTATCCACTGAAATCGATCCAGATTTAAAAGTGGGGGACACTGTTGTGAAAATAAATGTTTTATATGTAGAGACACAAAAACATTTGGGCAGAACGTAATTTTAAAGGAGACAATTGGTACACATCTTATCCACTTTGAGATGAACTTTTGAAAAAAATATATTGCTGGAACAATAAGAGAAAATAAAATGAAATTCCAAAACTTTTGAATTTAAAGAATAGAGAAGTTTACACCTATATGTTTAGTTTTAATAAGATACAGATTAAAAAAAGATTAAGATCTAGCGCACTCACTTACGATGTGATTAAAGGAGTGTGTGAACAATGTACTGAATGTCTTTATAAAAAGAACAGAAAAACTAAATGTACGTGAGAAAAATATAATAAACACATTGTGTATTTACTACTTTTCTCCTTTTTTTTAACTTTTCTATACAAATGTTAGGGTAAAAAAACAGAATGAAAATACCCTTGACTATGAAATGCCTTGCGCGAGAACTTTCCGTTGTCTTTTTCGCGCGAGTGCTACCGGGATAAAAAAAATGTAAATACCATATATAAGTAGTTATTTTTATTAGCATTTACTCTAAATTCTGAAATTAAGCCTTTAACTTTCATAAAATGAGAAGTTATCCAATGATTATTCCTAAATTAACTTGTTTATCTTAACTTTTATTACTTTTTCCGTCTTTCCTTCAACTTCTTTTACTTTTTCTATACTACTTCATTTTTCTTAAAACTTTTTTTAAAGAACGTTCTTCATTTCTGCTTCTCCGGCTTTAATTTCTGACCAGCTGTTTTTCGACTGCGTCTTTACCGTATTGGATTCATCTTCCAATCTATTTTTATCTACCTTTCATCTGTTTTTATCTGTCACTCATTTCTTTGATTATGTTCATTAATGCTTTAAATTGATCTTGCGTGCATTTTTAAAGACTATAATCTCACTTCTGACCCCAAATGTTACATGGTTGATCATTTTTCAAATGCAGAAAAGAACCACGCAATTAACAAGTAGACTCTTTCTGAGTATAAATTGTAATTTAGTTTAGAATTGTCTCCTAATAATTATAATAGGTTTTCTTATTATATAAATTTTATAAGGTAGGCGTGTTTTGAATTGCACAGATTCAAAGATTACGCAAGCATAAAACATAGAAATCTAAATTCACACAATTTTCAAGATCGGTATCAATGTTTGACTCAAATGTAGTTTTTAACACTTTTTTATAAACTTTACTTGTATGTAACGGAATCCTTAAACTCAATTTTTACCCACTTTAAAAGATCAGATTAATTGGAAATTTTGCTTACTTGTCCAGGACCGATGAAAATATAATAATTTAATAATTTTGTTCCATTGTCCTGATAAGGATCATCAGGACTAACGATTTCCCATTTTCAGCTCCCATCCCACATCTGGCAACTAATTCCAGATCCCATTTCCAGATTTGGTAATTAATTAATGATTTGACGACGCAAATATTAAATCACAATTTAGTTCGATTAACTATAAAAGTGTGTGTTTTAGTATTTTTTAGCTGTAACTTATTTGCATCATCCATTTATAGACTGAAAAGAGAATTCAAAGAAATATTAAAGTTTTATCTCATCAAATAATCATTCTGATTTTTTTTAAAGTTATCCATTTTTGTAGTTAAGTATGGCGAGTTGGTGACATTTAGCGATAATTTGCCACCATATTTGTTTCTGTTCAGTGTTATTGCAGCTTATACTTTATTGGCATGCAAATGATCTTTCCCGGAACAATGCCCTTTCAGCAGAGAAGAGATCAAAATTAATATTTCCCAAAACAATATTAATAAAATGTCATATAAATTATCTTGCAACATATAAAAATATAAATATATTTGATTACGAAAAGGAAGTAATAAAACTGATCGGTGCAAAAAAAATCAATATGGTTGTATTTTTACAAATTCAGTATCGTCATTTTTGTTTCAATTATCTAAGGCATTGATTTAATCTTTTTTAAATGAGTTCTGATTTTAATACTTTTTATGTGGCTTAATCTGTGTACAGTTTTAAACTACATAGCTGCTGGCCGTTAAAATTATAGCACCGAAAAAGAATGATATGATAAATGTCAAAATCAAATGAAAGGAAGAAGTTAGATCATGCAAATGATTAGTACTTCAGCGCATGTAGACAACGCGGAAGAAAGAAACGACATGTGAAGCATGTCGTAAAAGTAAAGTTGTATAATGAATTTTTCATTCGGTGAGTGGTTTGTAAGGTAGGTGTTTGTTCAGAATATCATGTTCTGCCTCTAATAAGGAAAAAGATGCTTACCAGCATGTGTAGGAATTCGATAGTGGTATAATAATTGTCTATCGAGAGTATTTATTATCGCTCCAAGATATCGTCCATCGCACTGGTTGAAATCCAACTACTGACATGCGAATACGCATGGACTTGAAGCAGCATGGAATAAATTGCCCATTTCTGTCATTCACACACAAGCCCAATTCCACTCCATACCTTACCGGGTAAGGGCCATTTTAGCTGCCATGGTTGGCAGCAGTTTCTACTAATTTTTCACCCCTGTAAACCCCAAACTGCTTGAAAATTTAATCATTTCGTGAAATATTGGTTACGTAGAATAAAGGTCTTATTTTGTATTTGTTTTTCTTCATGGTGTTGCAATTTTAATGGCCAGTAGTGTATTTCAAATATATTTCTAGCTGAGGGTTGTTAATCAAATCGACGTATAAATATCTTGATTATTTTAAATGAATGTACCAATTTTGGATTTTATATTAAATAAAGATGTAGACACACATACCATAATACTTATTTTTTATATATTAAAATAATTATATATCTATATATTAAGGTTATCAATTAATTATATACATAGCAATCTTCATCATTTTAGGATAATCGTGCTTTATATATCGTTAGACAAATCATCCCCATGTGTAACAAATTATCTTGATTTTGTTCCAATTTTGAAAGTGTTTGGAATGAACCTTTTTTGATTTACCTTTTAATGGCTTTATCCGAATTATCTTTAATTTATTAAGCTTCTAAGTCACGTATTATCTCTGATTATTCTGAAAACAAGAAAAATAGCTGAAAGTTTGGATTATTAATTACTTTAATCTGGAAATGATTACAATTCGAGTAAAAAAAGCTCATGTGAAAATTGTGAAAAAAAAATCCATTAGATCATTTTTCAACCGAGAAAATAATTATAATATATAACTTGCTATCTAATCATTTAATTATGAGACTCATTACATCTCATATAGTTACAAATCTTTAGCAAAATTAAGTAGTCGTTCCTTTCCTAAATGAGTTTCATTTAACATGTATCCTGAATTTTACCTTCTATGAAAAATATTTCAGTACACAAATTTTATTTTCTCAAAATATTTCTTAGATCATAATTTATTTAAAATTATTATACTTAAAAGCTTTTAAAAATAGATAATTTATATAATTTTAATTAAACATTTTTGGTTGGAAGTATTTTATGCTCAAATTAAATATTTGGTATAATTAAAAATTTCAAGTGATTTTAACACAAATTAGTATATTTAAGCACAAAAAGTCATTTTAAAAAAGAAACAAGAGTGTATGAAGTTAAAAGTATTTGAAATAACTTGAGATTTAATATAAAAATGTATTTATGTTTTTTCGTTTGGTTCCAGGGTCTTAAACATAAATATTGAAATACACCATGTATGTTATTTCCCCTGCAGATATGAATAATACAGGAAACAGAAATCACCTTCCGCAAAACCAAAAGTTATGCAACTGGAGAAACTGGCACCATACGATAGATACATACAAAACCGAAGAAGTTTAGTCTCCAAAAGAGTCAGTGAAACTCTTACCGTAAGTTATTTTCCCAGCAGCTATTCTCTTTTTGTGGGAAAATTGAGTTTTACAGGCTTCCCAGCGTGAATAAAATTACGGTTATGGCAACAATCGAAGATATGACCACGGTTACCAGAGTCGCAACTTTATCGCCTTTCGGGACAAATTTCACAAAAAATACGATATCGCTAAGGCATCATCCAGAACGCTCATATAATTGTCACTTTAGAAATTTCAATGCGGCTTTATAAATGACCTTTGAAATAAAGACAGTTAAGAAGAAACATCAGAATCTGCTTTTGTGTCGATTGCGAGAGTTGATTCTGGAGTGTTGTAAAATTTGTTTATATCGAGTGCGTTTTGCACTACTGTAAATAATCAGTTATAATATTTATTTATGCACATACGTCAATTTGTCTTCATGTTATCATTTATTTGTCATTTTCCATTAATAAATATATTATTATTTGTTGATCATCAAATGAGATACATACTTATCTCGAGTTAATAATTTTTTCTAATAAACTGAATTATTTAAAACTGAAGAAGATAATTTTAACATATACTCTTCGTAACTTGTGTAAAAAAGGTTCTGCCAAAAATGCTTTCTCAAAGCAATTTAATATAATTTTCTTGAAATTGTTTATTCAAAAGTTGTTTTAAAAGTTTATAATCGGATTAAGCAACATAAATATTACCATAATTAGATTTTTCAATCCCTTCCCAGGCAGCTATAATTGAAACTTTCTCTTTTTTCTTATAAAGAAAGCTGATATTTTATTTCACCAAGTTTTCTTAGGTAGACAGAATTACAGCCTAAGCTAAGTTGTAGTTACTGTTCTTCTAAGGAACACCTGTTTGTATAAGATAAGAAAATAGTTTCGTTTATTTCTCGGAATTAGAGCGGACTGAATATCTTATATTCGCAAACAGACTTTTCCTCGTCCATGGTATCTCTAAATTATGTCGAAGTATCAGTTACAAAATCCCTCTGTGGTACTATATTCACTGAATAAGAAAAAAGAAAAACTTGATCCGCGCGTGGACTAGAATAAATAAAATGTATTCAACGTACCCTGATAGTTAATTTAGGTACATTTGAAATGTGCTTATGTGCTAGAAAAGATAATACATACATCGTTAATCTACACTGATTTCGCTGTGGTACAGTATGTGTTACATAAAGAGAATTGTAAGCACTTTCCACGTAAGGTTTACAAAAAATTTAAAATATTTAACATAGTAAGTTTATATAAAATTGAATTGCGTTTATGTTATAAAGGAGTGTAATACTGTCTTTTTTGTACATTTGTTTGGTTATGATCTGTCAGAAGTGATTTTCATTCTGAATTTTAAATATAATCGCTGCCTATTAATAATTAAATTTATATTTTACCAGATTTTCATACGTAAAGTAAATATTTCTGAAATGTTTGTCATTTAATATTTAAAGCATTTTTATTTCGTACAGCACTGTAATGCTCCAGCTCATAAAACTTAAATCAGTGCATTACAGAAAAGAAAACAAGGCTCAAGAACCCTTTATAAAAAGTTAATTTTACTAAAAATTGGAAAATTGAAATATATATCATTTTGAATACAAATTGAAGTATAATTAAAATCAATTCTCAACAGTTAAAAGGTAATCATGAAATGAAAGATTAAGATAGATAAATTAAGAAATAAAAATAGTATGTATACATTATATACACATATGACCACACTCATGCACACATATTTACATATACACAAAAGTAAAAAAGTTTTTTTTAATTTTATATTTTTTTCAAAAACTAGTAAATTAATTCAAGTGCATTTTATTGTAAAAATACTCAAAATTATTACTAAAAAATGTCTTAAAATGAATGATACTCCCGCATGATCATGATGTCCCATAAACGATGCATCAATCTGGCAATTACACAGTATTAAATATTGATGCCCCCAATGTCATGATCTGACAGCAATTCAGCTCTTACAACGATATGTCAAGTAATTTACAACACTTTTTTATGAGGTCTTGGGACGATAAGTTTACACCTCAACTAAGGCTCTTATTGTCTCTAAAAAGGTTCTGTGAAAGGACTGAAGAGCTGCAATTTATCTTCCAAGGGAATCCCTGGGATGCTTTTTTAGGATTCAGGTATGAAGATCTGGTTGATCATTTTCTGACCTGAATATTTTCAGTCTCAAGGTATTCGACAACCAACCGATGAGTGTTGTCGGTCATATCGATGTCAATGACTCTTCTGAAAATTAACCCAATTGCACAAGGTTAATTTTATATCTCAGGTCAATCAGAAGATATCTCTAAAAGACATGCGGCTCCACTCATTCATTCAACATCATGCCGATTACATTAGTTTTCCAAGAATATTGGAGGGATGTTCTACGGTCCCTGTTCTTTCCACGTTAACGCAACGAAAAATGTTTTCAAAATGAATATTACCTTACTAGAGATGATAATACTGGTCCAATGCTTCAGTGTCCGAAAATAATGTTACCTGTGTCAAGTCAGACAAGATTTTCTGTGACCTGAAATGAGTGGAATAAAGGTTATTGGTATTCGAAACGAAGGTGTCATAATGGATTTGCAAGTTTAATATATGTAATTTTCCTATTGTGCCTTCCATTTAAGGAATCCGACTACGTTCGGAACCGTGATTTTCAAAAGCGCATAAATGGATAGTTTTCATAATATTTAGTGTAACTTAGATTAGAATATATGCATAAAACTATTTTAAGGACATTTTGACAAAAAAAATTATTTAAATACAATATTTTGGCAGAAAATTAACTTAGAATAATCTTTTTTCCAAATGTTCTCCTTTTGTGAAAAATGGTTCTATTAGAATTATATTTTGCCTGTATATAGCTCAGACCTCTGTTCAGAGACTCAACTAGAATTTTTGAAATATATAACTTAGAAGTGGGTTTATTCATATTTTACAACAACAGAGGAGACCAAATTTAAGAAAAAAAGACCAATAATTATTTCAAGTGGTGATAACTCTGAAAATAATGCGATTTTTTCAAAAATTCTAGTTGAGTCTCTGTGGAGAGATCTGAGCTATATACAGTCAAAATATTATCAGAAAGATTGTATCTCGAAAGGTCCCCATAGAGAGATGCACAGAACCGCTGGATGTTAGCTAATTTTCAACACAGTTTGAGTGTAAATGTAGATCATTACAAGTTAATATTCCTCATGAGGACGGGACGCGAGTGACTTGAACTCTCAACATGATACTCGGATTCCTTCGAATGGTATTCAACATGTTATTTTTCATGCATTAAACAAACTGTGTTTGATACCGTGGTCTGTCTGATTGCATGACCCACCCTCGATATACCTACTACCTCGTAATGCTCCATATTTACACATATTGCACTGCAAATTAGCAAACATCCCGCAGGCATCTGTATCTCTCTGTGAATACCTTTTGTAATAGGTTCTATTCGGGCTTCTATTAATCCTCTTGGGGAAAATATTCTTTTTAACTGCGATTTTAATTGGAAACCACTAGATTAGGTTTTATGTAAATGTAAGCTTCTATGTAAATACTAGTCGTGGAGTAGACGGTGTGATGGGGGAATTGATGTTAAGCTGAAAGCTTAGTGTTAGAGACCGATGGTTGCACTTCGTAATACTAATTCCAGAAAGAATTCAGAGAAAGGAAAGCCGTCCATCTTACGGCTGATGATTAAGAAAGTTGGCAGCAAGAGCGTTCAGGAGAAGAGTTAAGATAAGTGTTTATATTCCTAATAAGATTAACAAGCTTTATTGCTCCTAGGGTTTAGAGATCAGTGTACATCCTCATTAAATATCATAAATTCTCATAAGTATTAAAGGCTAAATAAAAGTATGTTTCTTACACGAACTCTCTCACATCCACGGTCGAAGAACCGCGACACTTTCACGAAACAATCTTTCTGTCTCTCGGGCATATTCTTCTACCATTCCGTAAATTAAGGGTAGATCTGCCAGCTCGGTGTTTGTAGAACGTTCCATACTCCTCTATTGGTGATGACAACTTAAATGACTGCAGCAATGCAGGTATGTTTCCTTAAATGTTCTTGTGAGCAGAGCAATTTAGCACCGAACGAAGAAATTTCCGTTCATGGGTTGCTATATCAATCTGAATCCTTGTGAAGTATCCTATCCTAAAGGTTTGTTCCATTTATCCTGGGACACCTTGAAAAGGGAGGGAAGGGAAGATGTGCATTTCTATATTCACTATTTTTTCATGTATGACAGAAGATGCCGGTGCTGCGTCACATGACTGAAAAAGTTTAACCGGGAAAGTAAAGAACTAAACGAGGGGCGAAGAGAGGGGTTATTCATTCATGTCTAGAAATTATAGAAAAAGTTGTTGACGTAACAAATTATTGCTTTGATATATTTTAAATATCTTACTTATGAATTTTTTTCAGTTAGATGCAGATTAATATATTATTTCAATAACTACAATATTTACGAGGGTAAATTGGACAGTAAATTTCCCCTTTTGATTATGGTCAGGATTGTGTGGAAGTCAAAACAGAATGACACATTAAAGATAAGACATAACTTTATTTTTCCGAATTAGTACCAAGTACATTGTGACTTTTATCATACCGCTTGAAAAGCTTTAAAAACATCTTCAAGAAAAATTCAGGGCTTTGTATAAGAAAGAAGCTTTTAACGACTTGATTGTTTTCACCATTTTTTCCGAAGCGCTTTCTTCCGAATTCTTCTTCAAAGCCATAAGCAGACGAAAGTCATTCGTTACGAGATCAGGACTAGCGGATGGTGTAGGTGCTCCCAACCAAGAGTTGCAATATGGTTTTGCATTGCCGTCGCCGAGTGTGGTCTCGCATTGTTATCCAACAACAGAACGCCAGATCTGAGAAACCCAGGCCGCTTTTTCCGAATCACTGCTCTCAATCTCTATCAGGGTGTCACAATACCGCTTTAGGCATTGTGACACCCTGGTTCCAACCTCCAAAAAGTCCACTCAAAAGAAAACGGTTCTTCCGTATGCAAATCCCTGAGTTTTCTTGGAGGATTTTTGAAGCTTATAAAGCGATATGACAAATGTTTCAAAGTACTTGGTACTTATGTGAAGAAATAAAATGTCTTATCTTTAATGTCTCTTTCTATGTTTTGACTTTCCTACACAACTTTGACGACAGTCGGCAGGGCAAACATACTTTTCGACTCACCCTCGTACAAGAAAATGATACAGATAGAAATAGTTCATTTAAATTAATGGGGGACTTTTCAAAAACTGTCTTCCTTTAAGCAATGATGTAAAATGAAACGTTCATTTAGTATTTAAATGATAGCAGTATTTCATCGTGAAAATATTCTGAATACAAATTAGTTTTATAAGTGAGAAAAATCTAATGATTTACCACTTGAACTTTTCTACATTAGTTTGGGAAAAATAAATATTTCAATCTGGAGAGATATTTAGGTTTTTAAATTAAAATTTTAAAAATATAATACATTCTCATGATAAACGTTTTTAAAGTACACACTATTTTCCAATTATTTTATTAAAAGATATATTTCCTATGGTTAACTTATGATGCTGCACTTTATAAAAATGTGGCGGTGGTATCTATATAAGCCAGTAATAGCCTCCGAACTGAAGTGATCATTTTGGTCCAGCGATAGGTTACGTGCTTAAAGAGCATAAAGTGCCGAGTTCTATCATCCGCAAAAACATTTTTTAAAAATATGTACTATTACTCAAACGTGAGAAAGTGAGTGAACATTAACGTTGCACTGTTTAGCTACACGAGGGCGTTTGACGACAGACCCCGTAATTTTGAGCCATAATCAAGTGACGAGGACGACACCTGAGCTGGAAACTCCCTCTCCTAACAACCCCACCACACCAAAGGGAGGACGTTTGAGCTCTAGACAGATTTAACGTGCATTGCTCCCCTACATGGTGGGTATTTAGGGGTAGAGGGCTCGAACTCAGGACAAGCCTGTCATGATCCGATAGCTTGACCACTGGGCTACCTCATGTACTATTACTCAATTAACACGAAGTATTTTGCTCTGTAAAAACAGCAAGTGAAAGAAAAGCGTCTTCTTAAAAATTGGGTTATTATTATGAATACCATTATGAATATCATTATATTTAATTTAAATATCAATAGAAAGAGCATTAAAAAACTGATTCAATTGAACTTTTATAATTCAACTTACTTATAAATAAAGGATTAAAAAGTGTATAATAATAATGTTATTATAATTTTTATATTTATATTTTAAATAATAAGTTAATATTTTAAAAGTAATATTTTTTAATATAATAAAGTTTCAGATAATTTAAACAAGATTTTGATATTTCTAAAGCGACAGACAGAAAATTCTACTTTAAATTATTTAGTATTAATATTTATATATATATATATATATATATATATATATATATATATATATATATATATATATATATATATATATATATATATATATATATATATATATATATCCTAATGTTTTAAAATTTACTAACAATACATGGAATTATTAATTTCTGTCTCTACGATCAGAGGAAAAGATTACTACTTCGTCTATCTGTCATAAAATTAGGAGTTTTGTTTAGTGAAACTTAAACTTTTAGCCTTAATACAGCCACACATTAATCATTAGTTTCAGACGGAAAAATTTTACTTTTTATGCCTCGACTTTAAAGGATATAAATCTTTGTTCTAAATTGCATTAAACTTTTTGATTGTCCGGAGGTACCTTTAAATCTTTCTAAGCCATAACATTTCGTTACATCAAATTCTTTGTGTTTTCCACAATAAAATACGCTTTAAAAGTTTTCACTTTACAATAATATTTTATGCCATTGCCCTTTTTATTATCTTCAGCCAAACCAAACGTTTTATAAATGATCCAGAGAAATTATCAAACTATTTAAAAAAGGTCTAAAATAATAAACGTATCTTATTACATTTTTGTTACATTATAATTTGTTATATTTTTATAAAAATATTGTTTTTATATTATTTCTTTTTGGAAATTAATAAAACGAAGAATTACTAAACTATTTTAAGTGTACAGTTTTTATTTTAAATTAATTTTAAAAAATTCAATTTTAATTCACAATTAACACGTCATCATTACTGAACAAATTTGACATGCAACATAAAAAATTATAATGGAGAATGAGAATGACAACTTTTCTAATACATTACACCAGCTTCCGTGTTACATCAATAAGAGAAGTGTTCTAAATATTATGAGATCATGTCATGTTTTATAACATGACATAAAATTATTTTACAACCACACTAATGAATTATTGGAATTTTTTAATTAATGAAAACGAACTTTCTTATTTAAAAATGCTGAATTATTAATTAATTTAAAATATTAAATAAATAGAAATTTAAAGTTTTATTGCATTCATCTCAATGGTTGATCCTAAGCTGTAACAGATAGAAATTTGATATTTGTACAAAAAGTTATTAATGCCGTGTTTTTTTATCCATCAAGAAAATATTTTTAAAAAAGTTATTAATTACTACTTTAAGAACATTATACTTATTTGATAAATTAATGTTGTTTATTCTATTCTTAAATAAAAATCAAATTTATCGAGAGCCAGTTGCATCAACAGCAGTTTCAATGAATATGTATTCCTTAAGTATTTTATAAGAATGAATGGTTTTGATATTATGACTTTTGAAAAATGTTGTGTCTGTAGTTGTAGTTTACGATTTCGTGGATGGCATTGCTTCTGTTGAAACATCGGTCTGAGTTTTTGTTATACTAAGGAATCGTCATGGATAAGAACTAAAGGTCAATAAATATATCGAAGCTCTAACTGCTTACGTGTTGTTGTTTCTAATACCACTTGTCTGACTGTGCCAGATTGAAAATTGCGAAATTCATCATGGCAAAAGGCTAGATGTACGCCTGCCGATAGCGTTTGCTTTGAGAATCATACAGGTGACTGAACGATTTGACTCGGTTCCACACTAGTTTGAGGAAGAACACCATGATGAAAGGAGGCAGCCACTTCTTTTCCCCTTCCCCCAACCTAACGTGAGGATTTTCGGCTCCACAGCTATTTAGAGTAACCCCATGCCGCAAAGGCACTAAACATTTACAAACAGCCATGTCTTTTCTGGGATTCGAACCCAATACCAGTGGCGAAACAGTCAGCGTTACTAACAACTCTATCGGATGGGCGGTAACTACATGCGATCTAGAGCCAGAGTGGCCATCTGAAATGACCTTGCGGGCCACTTCTGAAAAACATTATAATCTTGATGGCGCATACAAAATTTGTTATCTTTATGTTAGATGTGGACCTAATACAAACATTTATTGGACTGAAAATTTAAAATTGAATGAATTATTAGTATTGTTTTCTTTACATTTCTTTTTTACATATATAGATAATTTAATAATGATAATGAAATGATCAAATATGTCTAGCTCTAGCAATAAGCAGTGTGATAAAGTTACGGGAATCAAGCGTTATGCTTGCTGCAGGAGGTCGATGTAATTCAATACTGCTCACTTTTCAGTATTTACAAAAACAGAAAAAGCGTAATAAAAAGGAAACAGTTATATGATATATTTGCTACAAAACACTACACAAAAAAGGAAAATATTACGTAAAGTAATCGTATTTTGTAAGGCTGCAATGAATCTCGCAGGCTGCAAAATAGTTCAAAGCTGGTCGCGGGCTGGCCACCCCTGTTCTAGAGGAATGGAAGTTTAGAGAGTGGGGTGACATTTCATATGTTATCCTCGTCACTTGCTTCTAGTTTAAGGTTATGAGATCCAAGATAAGATGAAACGGAGATGTTTATAAATAATAAATTATTTGAAGGAATGCGCTTTACAATTATAACAATATGGACGGGAAATATATGATAAAAATTGCAATTTTATAAATTTGTACAGAAATATTCTTCTGCGATCACTTTTCAAATTGTGACACTATTCTTTAAAAATCAGCATGCCTTTTAATTTTTTAAAAAAAAAGATAGAGATATACCTTACCAGAAACCAGAATTATTTTGTCTTTAACAAAGAAAAACAATAGATTTATTAAATAAGAAGGAAATTGATTTTAAAATTATGCTGGATAAATACTCATATTAAAAATTATCTAAGTGGTATCATACTGAACTGCATTGGACTGAACATAGTGGCGCAACAGACCACGAGGGTCAAGGCCTACTATGTCTATCTCAGTTTACATGACCTTAGGCCCTGGAGTGCATGTAGAAATGTTTCGTTCAAGTGGTCAGTCTGACCCGAAACCCCCAGCGTTCAGTTCCCTAGCAAGCTTTGTATGCATTTATTGACCCACTGAAGGGATGGAAGGTTGAATCGACCTTGCCCAGCCTGGGGTTTGTTCTTTGGACGTGGAGCGTGGAAGTGCAATGCACTACCAACCAAATGATACCATAATGGCCCCCACTGGGTTTCAAATTATATCATAATGGTCTAAATTCATGACGGTCACATGATGCATGCACTTATCTTTTTTTCTATTGAATTTAAAATTAGCATCTACTGTACCTCTTGTTTTATATATTAGCAAAATTTAGATAAAATTTCAAATTTGATAATTTGGTTAGAACTTTTCAAATTCAATGACTTATATTCTATGTGTACTTTAAAATCAAATTTGCATTTATTGTGGTTTACATATATATGCAATTTTTAAAAGAAAATTCCTGTAAAAAATAGAAAAAGTGGCGGCCGCAAAAAAACATTATTTTATTGATTGGAAATACGGGATTGCAGTTATCATGTGACGATGGTGTCACAAAATAACGTTGACTGTCCCTGGCTGACATCATGGGACTATAACGTTAGCCATTTGGAATCATAAAATCATATCAGTTATAATATATTGACAAATGTAGCTCAAAAATCAATCATTCAAGAAATTTCATAAAAAATTAAACAGTAATTTTTTATGCATCAGTATGTCAATTTGATTTTCATTTTATTCTTCATTTATAATAAGAAAAAAAAAACGAATCCATTTTCGAAATAAGATGACAGACTCAAATGCAGATTCAAATGATTTCGATTTCCGAAATGATCAATTACCGGTGTGCTGATTTTATATAGGAGCGTGAAAAATATTAACTGTAAGATCAGCGCTTCTGATCAGCGACTGTGTGACGCCCCCTAGGAGGGGTGATAACCTTACAAGGGGAAGTGAAGTAAAGTGAATGCGAATTTTAATGGCGCAAGGGCCAGCTTTGGCCAAGCTGCGCCAAACACTTGTTAAAAGAAAAAGTACCTTACAAGGGGAGGGGGCGAGCATAACGAAAAGTCTAAAGTAAAAGATTTTAAAAATTTCAAATTTACTGAAAAGAAGCAAAAAAAAACATTTTGACATAATAAAAGTAAAATACACATTTACACTGATGTAATACACTTATAAATACATCAGTACTACACGATGTGTTTGACAATTAGTTTATCAAAACTAAGTTAAGAACATGATTAATAGTTACTAGCGACTCCCATGAGTTTGTCATATGTAACATTATATACAAAATTTATTACTTATCTTGATAATTTGAATGATTTAGAATGAAAATGGTATTGTAAGTCTTACTTCAAATTCCTTGCTATTGAATTCAATGCATTGCTTTTGTATGGAAGGAGGCTCAATGAAAATTATCATTGCAAATTGGGTCGCAATTATTGAAAGTTTGAAAAGCACTGTTGTAGATAATTGAACATATATATATATATATATATATATATATATATATATATATATATATATATATATATATATATATATATAACATCTTCAACAATCGAATTTTACAGATACACGGTGTACGCAAATACACCTTCTTTTCCTGACATAAAATTTCGTTCCACAATTCAAATAACAGATGGAAGTAATAGAAACGAAAGGCTTCTCAGCGTAACACGGGTCACCAAATAAATCCTGTCGAAAGTAAAGAAAATTAGATTTCTCCAAATTGTAACCGAATGCTAGCTGTAAACCTGATTTGCATGTGCTTTCCCTTTACTTGGATTGCATTCTAAAATATTTCTTCTCAGGAATAACGAAGACAGTTGTTTGGGGTTTCTGGATGTTGGAATTTTAGTTCGTCGGGAAACATTCGGTTGGGAAGTGATTTGGAATTGTATTGTTTTCCTCACGACATAAAATTATTCCTTTCTCATTTAAAATTAGTCCTCTCTCTATTAAAATTATTCTATTTATCTCTATGTATTTGTGTTACTTACATTTGACAATTTTTCAATTAAAATCTATCAATCGATATGGAATTTTATTTTAAGCTTCATGCATTGTATTCTTTGACGTAACGTGTCTATTCGCGTAGCTTCTACTAATCCTCTTGGAGATTTTTTTTTCAAATATTACTCTATTGAAAACTTTCTCCCAAAGAAGAAGACGCAAATTATGCAAATCAAGGCTTATATTTAAACATTAACTTTTAGAGTCGAGTGAGAGAAGGTTTAGAAGTAATATAATTTTATATTGATTTATCCTCCGTTTTGACACATAATTAATACAAAATGTTATTACAAAAGCTAAAAATTTGTATCTAATTACTTGGATAATTTTAAATGTATCATTTTAATTAGATCATTATAAAAGTATTAAGGGCGTACAAAAAAGTACAGAAGCAGGTTAAAGCATTTATTTTATTATTTCAAAGACTTTTTTGGTATTCTTCAAATGCTTCTTTTTGTATTTAAACTGAAATAATATTTTTATTGACTGCACAAGTTTCTTAAACGAAAATTTTGATTCCTTTAAATGAAGAAATCATATTTCTTTCCTAACATACATTTTTACAATCACAAATATAACAAGTAAAATAAAAAACAATTAAGTCAATTTGGTAATCAAATTCAAAGTCGGTAATCTCCACTTTCTTCCTTTGCGAGGCGGTTTAGTATTTCAAGTGTTATATCTATGTTCAAGACGTTACGCTTCCGTTTTGAATTCGAAGCAATAGCTGATCACAACTCAACAAAAGAGCGTGTATACACCCGACACTTGGAAACAAACTGACCTAATATTCTGCGCAGATGTTTACCAAATCACTCAACAAAATTTCTCCATATATCCCTGAGCTTGGGTTTTCCGTAACTTTTGGCCTCACGCGAAACTGTTGATCATTGCACTGGTCGAAAAAGTATTCATATACAGTACATGTAGTTGACAAAAAAATCTGGTTCGGATATTTGACTCTCCGGATGATAAACGTTCGGATAAACGACGTTTTACTGTATTCAAATACAAGATACTGCAATCAGTCTCAACAGAATAAACTAAAATAAGCATGCATTTCTTTCACTTAAATGCTCAGAGATATAAGATTTAGTAACTTATGCAATTTGATTTCTATTACCAATGAATACGGTTTAACTTTTTAAAAAATTGGCCGTGGTAGCCGAGTGGTATAGGTATTGGATCGTGGCTTGCCTTGTCACGAGTTCGAGCCCAGTACTCCTAAAGATCCTCCGTGTAGGGCAGCGATCTGTCGAGTGCTGAAACGCCCTCCCGTTGGTGTGGTGTGGTAGATAGGAGAGGGAGTGCCAGCTCAGGTGTCATCCACGTCACTTGACCATGGTTCAAAATTACGTGGTCCGTCGCCAAAAGCCCTCGTGTATCTAAACAGTGTGACGTTAATATTCAATCAAAAAATCAATCAACTAACATTTTTAAAAAAATTATAACTGTATTAAAATAAATAAAAATATGCTCACATTTTTCAATAGATTTGTTTTTCTGCTTTTAGAAAGGTCATGTAAAGTTTTTAAGGAAATATGTGTGTTTTTAATTTAAAAAATTATTTTTATTAGATTTTAATCTTATTTTGATTTGTGTCCTATTATATGTAATGAATTAAACAGTTTTATGCCCTTCCAAAGTTCTTCCCTTCCACATGTAGTACAGTATAACATAAAGTAATCTCTAGCAAGAGTTCCTGCTTTTATAACTCCAACGTAAGATCATTTTAGATTGAGATCCAATATACAAGGCAAACCACATGCAAGTTAAATTAGGAACTAGCATTCGGTTACAATTGGAGCAAATCTAATTTTCTTTACTGCTCGTTAGAAGTTTTCTGATCTTTTATTCTGTACCGAAAGTTTTTTTATTCTAGTATTTTATGTGTTAACCGAGGTAAGCTGACGAATTTTGTAAAGAAAAAGTAAAGCTATATGAAAAATAAAATGCCTCGGCAATTCAATATGAAGTAAATTTTTATGCCAACCCCTTTCAATATGATGTAAATTTTTATGCCAATCCCTTTCAATATGATGTAAATGTTTATGTATTTCCCTATTAATGGGGTGTAAATGTTTATGTATATTTTCCTGTTGACAATTCATCGAAAATAGGACATTCTCTTCCCAAAAGTCACAAGGCATTCCTTAAATATAAAGTTTCCTAATGAAAATTTTTTCCCACAAAATTTCTACAAAAATATATGAAGAACGTGACGGAATGTAGAAAAAAGAAGTAAACAATAAATGATAAAAAATAAATGCTTAAGGAAAAACAAATGCTAAAACGTAGAAAGAATATCAATCATAACAGTACATTTTAAAGAGAAAGAGAAATTCAAATAAAAAATTTTTTTAAATAAAAAGCTTTTTAAAATTACAATTATTTTCTTGAACAATTTTTGAATGCTTTATTTAAGAATTAGTATTTCATAATATATTGTCAAAAACTCAACGGAAGTGTAATAGATAAAGACAAGTTTTCAGTTTTGACCCATTTGAGATTTGAAATTTGTCAAACTTTTTTCTTTTGTTAAGCATAGATGCCGTCAATATTGGTATTGAAACAGCAGATACACAAAGGGGGGTGCGGAGGAGGCGTTATAGACTAAAATACTCACTTTTAATTTATTAGGACTACTGATTTGCAATTTGACACTCATATTTATTTTATTGAGAGCAGATCCTCAACAGATAGTTTTGAAGAACTCGTCAAAGGAAGGGATGCGGAGACGTAAAAGACACAAACTCCTGTTTTAGAACTATTAGTCGTGTTCAAACTTGAAGCTTAGTCAATACGTCTCTTTTTGTTGTGTAGAGATATACTAAGATCGTATTTTGCAAAAATCGACAACCAAAAGAGGTAACAGGGCATTATAGACAAGAATTTCTACTTTTGAACTATTAGACCTACAGATTAAAAATTCTCAAACATGTTTCCTCTATCGAGCAGAGGTCCACTAAGAAAGGCGTTTGCGGAAATTGACTCTTGAAGATGTGGTTATTTGGTGTTAATGACTAAGCTGTCACTATGTTAGAGTAATGTATTTTGATATTAGATCGAAATAAATATACAATTCTCAATCTACTTATTTTTAATATAGAAATACTTTTACTTGTCTTATTTGCCTTTGAAAAGTTTACTTAATTTGTTAGTTTAATGTTAGCCACGAAAAAAAATCAATAGGAAAAAAATTAAATGAAAGGAAAATTTTGTCAAAATGCTATTCTTTTCTCCTCTTTCTTTCTTTAGTATTTTCTCAATAATGTTTAATACTAGTGTATACTTATTTATTCGAATTTTGATTATTTGAATCATAAAATAAACATTGAATCAAAATATATTATTAATTACCTTACAATTGTTTTACAAAAAGAAATTTTAGGTGGAAATTCCATAAAGTCCATTCAAACTAAACATAGTTTCCTTCCTTCTCAACAAATACACAAGCAAAACATATTTCGCATAAAACGCCTTCTGCACTAATTAGCATGTTATTTTTTAAAAATTTAACTGCCTGACCACAATGTAAGGAACTCCAATTTTCTCATTTAAAAGGGAAAAAAAGTAAAGTTGTCGGTAGGTATATCTTGCTTTATTTCTCCCTAATCGTCAATATATTACACTTAATCCCTGGATACTATTCAACTAAATTACTTCCTATTAAAATCACTATTTTGTGTAAATGATCAGAGTAATTAAATAAAGAGTGAAGCATTTTAGAATTATTATCATAATTCTTTTTCACTAAAAATAATGTCGAGCATTTTAAAGATCGTTATTTTAAGTAAAGACCATATCTCTGTTAAGCTCCTTTCCTAATTCTGATCATAAACCAAACTTACTACAATCTGCTTTTACAAGGAGAGCGCACTAGAAACGAACTGAGAGGAAATGGTATCGGGGTGTTTTAATGGACAGTTCTCAGTTGAGGGATTTAATTGCGCGATTACCGTCTGATGCGACGCCACATCCACCCCTATACATGACTGAATAGAGCGGAAGTAATCCGGTATACCCCCCAGCCCCTTTTAGCTATACAGTCCCTAAGCCTGAGCTATCACATGAAACAATCGCCTGTAATTTCGTTACTATCAAAAGTCCCAACATGCTGGTCACTTCAGCCTTCAGAATCCAGCCCTTAATTCAAGATCAGATTTAACCAGAAGATACCATAAAGGATTGGGGAAAAAACTCACTCATTCATCAAAGATCTTATTATCACACTGGAAAACTATAAAGTATTTAGCATTTTCCTTTTATAAGGTCTGATGAAAGAAGGATCTTATTTGCATATCAGCGCGCGACATTCATTTCCGCCTTTCCTTTGAAGTTGGAAGAGGGTACTCCGGGAACCAAATGGATGGAACCAGCCATCTGTAAATCCGAGAAATTACCATTATATGGAATTAAATGCGTTTCGGGTGATGTTCTTTTCAGATGGTTTCTCATTAAGGAAAGGATAGGCTCTTAGTGGTCGATAGTTTCCGATTGGCAAGGGTCCGAAACTTTTGTGATGCACTTCGTCATTACCCTCATTATGATTTGCAAAGGAGTTCCTGTCTTCGGAGTAATTTTATTTTGAAGGACAGAAACCGAGAAGAATGGAATATAGTGATGAATGCTTGGAAAGGAGTTATATTATAACATGTATATGTCAAACTTCTTTAAGTATGCAACTTAGAAATACAATTATGTGTGACACACTTAAAATAGAAATAGATGAAATTATTATTATGTGTGGAAGTTATTTCCGATATTTCTTAGAATAGTATAAATTTGAATTATGTATATTTTTGTTATTTTATCAAAAATTAATTAGCAATCCACTGATTGTCTTTATCCAAACATCAATATTTCCATACAGTTACAAAATATCCCATTAATTATGTCAAAAATCGCAATTATGCTGATTAAATTTCTCAATGATTTATTGCTTAATTTTTAATAGCTTGCTTTAAACACTGCACCAAACAAACAAAATGAAAAATATTAAAAAGTCATATATCTCTCCCAAATAAAAAATAAATAAAATAGAAATAGAAATAAAATTATTGAAAATTTTGCCTATTTGGGCTCAAACATTAACATTATAAACGACATTGGTGCTGAAATTAAAAGACTGCTAATCGCTGTCTCCAGTCTAAAGGCATTTTTAAAATCAAAATTGATTAAAAGACATGGAAGTTACGATATATAAAAAAATTCATCAGACCTGTGCGTACTTATGGATATGAAACTTTGGTGCTAGTTTAATATCGGGGGTAATAGCGCCAAGTTGTTGTTTATGTTCACCAAGATGGGCGATAACCTTACAATATGGTTACCTTAATATTTTTATCGTCTGTCGATGTGGTTAACATGGGGATAACGTATATTAGAAATAACTTTAATTGTGGTTTTTTTCCCGCTGTAACCCTTTTAAATTCAGACGATTTTCATAAAAATTTCTAATTTCTGTGAAAATTTAACCATTTTCAGTTTAATTTTTCTAGTGTTTGCGTCTTCTGTTTAATTCTGTGCTATTTTCGAATATGGATATTTTTAAAATGAGTGTATGAGTGCTAGAATATTTTTTTCTTAGAAGAATAAGTGTTGTGCTTTTAATTATCGCTATAAATCATTTACTTTCGTTTTATTTTACGTTTAAAAAATGTTTTTTTTACGTTCCTTGTTCGATGCAATTCTTTGAATGAACTTGCAGTGCAAATTTCATATTGCAAGCTTACACTACTTTATAATTAGAATTCTTAATTTTAGCACACATTATGTAATTATTTTATTCATAATGTAATACAAAAATGCAATTAATACTTTTTTTAATAATCATCTAATATTAGTTATTTATAATTGATTCTTTAACATTTATTTATAAATATTACATATTTTCTTATTTATTTATAATTAATATTGTAATTTATTTATAATTATTATGTTATTTATCAATAACTAATTTTTTTTGTTTATAGCTATTATGTCATTTATTTATAAGTATGTAATACGAGTCATCTTATACATTATTTTTATTTTTTAGCAATTCGACGATTATTCTATTTTATAATTACTATTGAATTATATTATATGATTATTATTTCTAATAACTGTTATTAAATCGTTCTATATGAATATTATATATAATTACAATAAAATAATATTATAAGATTATTATATGCTGCTTATAGTACTACTATTACTACATGTCACTTGTTATTACATATTATTGATATTCATTATTTATTGATTGATCTAGTTTATTCTCAATCCCTTCCTATATCCTTTACTTGAAATACATTTCAATGTATTTCAAAACAATTCTTTAAAATTATTGTGTATCATTAAATTACCGTTAGGCCGCCATATTGGATTCCATTCCAACTACAACAAACGCTGCTAGACGCAATTACTCCCGATATCAAATTAGTTCCGAAACTTTTTGGAACTGGATTTTGACTAAATCTCAGACTGTGTGAACAGCTAGCCATCTTTGAGCGAAAAGTTCTTAGATATATTTTCGGTGCTGTGAAGGAGAATGGATTGTGGAAATAACGACATGAGAGAGCGAGGGAGAGAGATTTTGTGTGTGTGTGTGTGTGAACTTTGTAAGCTACTTAAATATGTAGATGTAATAAAATCCATCAATAATCTACAATATGATTTTAATTATAAACAGTACAAATTAACAAGATAAGTATTAAATTTTGTATATGACAAGCCTGCGGGAGTTTTTTTTATTATTTTTTTAATGTAGTATTGATAAATTAATTAACAAATACATTGTACAGTACTGATACATTTAGAAGTATATCAGTGTAAATGTCTATTTATTTTTGGGTATGTCATAATGTATTCGTTTTATGCATTCATTTATATTTGAATATGTTCATAAAAAACTTATTATGCAAAAGCCAGCTATACATTCCAAAAAAACTATAAGTAGCTATTAAATTTACGCAGTATTTACATGCAACGTCTCTTCTAAATAAAAATTTAAGAAATTATACTGAAAATACATAGAAATGTAGCGACACAAAAGTGTCAAAATTATAAAATAAAATTTAATCTTTTTAGTTAATTTTTAAAAAATGTTCTTATTTTTTTAAAAATTTTGTTAGAAACTACTTTTAATAACCACTTTACAAATTAAATAATTTAATTATTTCATAAAATGTACTAAAAAATCCCTTTATCGTAATGCTCTGTCTCTCTCTCTGTCTCTCTCATGCAATTTCTCCCAAAAAATTATACTCTTATTCCTAAACGTTTCCCTAAAATTACATAGTATCTTGATATCTTGAGATTTATTTTAAAAGCAGCACACACATATTGATGCAAAGTGAATGAAATTATCGATTATTTTCATTTGTAATATAAAATTGGCATTTTTGAATACTTACTTTTTTAGCAGTGTGTGTTGGAATGATTTCGGTAAGATTTCAGTCATAAAAATATTACTAGGATTATCCAAACCAGAGTGGATCCAAAACTTCAAATCATAGGTTCTCAACGGGGTCGATAACGCCCCCTTGTTTGAGGCTTTCAGGGGGGCAGTAAAAGACTCAGAGTAAGTTAGGGAGTTTTGAGATGGTATGGAGGGGTATGGGCAGATTAACCAAATATAGTATAGAAAAAGACTACAAAGAAACGCTGATTGTGTACTAACAAAAGTAATCTTTAATACTGGTTACATTATGTTGATTGTACGTATTTAAAATTGTATATTCGTGGCAAAATATTTATTTCAGATATGCAAGTAAAAACATTGTGTGGTGGCTTTCAAAAAATATATTCTGTTAGTAATAGAATATTTTTTTAGCTTAATTCTTGCTTTCATCATGTATTACATACGCTCTTATTTCTCTGGAGTGGGAGGGAGCGGTACCGTAGGTTATTAAATGAGGGTTATTAAAGTTATAATACAATGATTATAATTAACACAAATGGGAAATCTTTTAAAGAATTAACTTTAAAATGTGTGTTTATGATTTGCTAATACTTTAAAAGTAGCAAGAAAAGTATAATCCTGTTTATGAACCCGTCTAATCATCTGATTATATTTGTTAATTATATAAAATCTAATTGTGCACCAATAAAGTTGTATTAATCGATAAATTGTATGTTCCCTTTAAATTTAGTTTTGAAAAAGAAGACAGAAACACGCATCGGAAGAAATTTTACTCGCATTCAATTACACCGCATATATATAGTCAAATAAACAAAGAAAAAATTATATATATATTACGACACAGTTTACTTGACTATTGTTTAAAGCATTACGATGTGTATGTGTTGCTCAACAATACCGATTAAATAATACATCAGAGGAACAAATAAAAGAGTAAACAATGAAATCAAAAACTCTTTGCTCATTTTGGAACTATTCTACTGCTGATTAAGTTGCGTTTGAATATTTTGTGATTTTGAGATTTTTTGAGTTGCTAACTGTAGTTATAGGGATTCATATTCTAATGGCTACTACTTTTATTTTAGAGGTCATCATATACTTGATCTCTTGCTTTTTGGTGGGCCTTATGCGAGGCTCCTTGCCGTCTTTTATTGAAATACTTACATGCATTTGCATGAATGAACTAATTAAATACTTCATCATATGGAAGTTTGGCAAAACATTTATCACAGAAAGAAAAGTTTTCACACCAAAACAAAGCTGCATCTTCTTAACGGAGAAAACAGTTGAAATAAATGAAATGCCGCTCGTCTATTCTTTCACCATATATAAAATATGCGAGGGACTTAATATCAAGGTCCAGCTAGCCCCAATGCAGATGAAAGAGTCTTGGATTAAAAAGTTCAAGAAACCAATCAAAAAAATTCCAACCGTGCAATCAGAAACAATTTTAAAACTATGCATTGCACTGAATCTCCCAGCACAATTAGACATGACCAAAGAAAATAATATCCAAGTAAAACAACAGAGAAAAAATTTGATCCCCAACAAAGCTCCTCCAGTCGTAAATTCTGTTACAGTTTTTAAAATCTGTCAGGGGTTGGGGATTTCTGCCCGATTGAATCAAGACTTGGACATCTAAGTTTCGGCAAAGAATTTAGAAACTATGCTGCATTTACAGAAAGAGTTTCCCGTTAACTACTGATCATATTTAGAATGTGCAAATCTTTAAATATTCAAATGTGTTTCGGCCATATATAAAGGAAAATTATTTAAATATTTAGCAATTTAATAGAAAAAACAACTTGAAAATTTTACCACTACTGAAAGCTCGTGTATGAATCAAATATGAATATTACAAAGGACTTTAAAAAAATATGAAAGACGCTTTTGAAGAATATCGAATATCTGATACTTATATCATGAATAATTTTCCACTTACCAACAGAGCCAGGCAACTGCAAAAGAGGAGACTGATTTGTGATCCGAAGTTCGCAAGATATATAAAACACATCCAATATCAAACTTTTGTGAAGATGTATTTCTGTACATTAGGGATTTTCAACAAGTTTTCTTAGAATTACTTTCAAATCTAATACATGTGAGTGTCATTATTCCCATATACAAATTGCCATAATTATTCGGAGAACTACGTTGTGTTCTCCAGAAAAGACTTAAAAAAGAGATTGGCTAATTATGGAATTCAAAAGTGTGCTTCCATTTATTGTGCGAATGAGAAATGTGGCATAAACGTATACTCATAGAATCATGGAAAAATACCTGCGAGAGACTCTTTTGGTTAATATATGTTACACAAAAAGTAAATAATTTATCTTGATCATCTTTAATCTATTCTGATAAAGCTACAGCAACTATCCTATTAAAAAAGACATATTTCTGAGTATAGCCTTGAATTAATACTTTGAATGGAAGTCTGATAAAAAATGATGCTATAGACATTTCAGATTTTCGAAAAATGAAAATTTAAATAGATGTGTTTGGAATTGTTTAAGAGAAAAAATATTTTTATACACAAACCACCAGTTTATTAACTTGTATTTGCAACTAGTTATTGGATGCTCAGGTTGAAAAGTTTATTGACGAAATGAGCCATTCAATCAATTGCATGGACTGTAGATGTCATAAAAAAGTTTGGAAAAGAAAAGTTTATTTGTGCAGGTATTAACGGTCTCCAACTAAAAAAGATAAATTGAAGAATTATGGTAAATCGAATGGAAGAGACTAGAGTTTTCATTCAAGTCATGCCTCCTATTAAAATCTCCTGCTTAAATAGTTAGCACAATACTTTCATTGAAAAAAATATTAAAGAACCAAAATAAAGAGTAACAAGAACAAATGAACTTGGTGGTGGTCGTCGTGATTCTATGGCTTAGAGGAGAGTTTTGTTAGTACAGAGTGTTTTTTCCAGGTATAGAAGTTTCAGTTGCCATTACTTTCCAAGATGGCGACCGATTTAACAGCTGTCAAGTGATTTATTCTCAGTTTGGTTTAGCAATTCATCATGAATAGACTCACGCCTGAACAACGCTTTCAAATTGTGCAATTTTATTTCGAAAATAATGGTCGATTTTCATAAGAGAATTTTGTTTAGCGATGAAGCGCACTTCTGGTTGAATGGCTACGTCAACAAACAAAACTGCCGCATTTGGAGTGAAGCTAATCCACAAGTGTATGTCGAAACTCCGTTACATCCAGAACAACTGACTGTTTGGTGCGCTATATGGACTGGTGGAATCATTGGTCCGTACTTCTTCAAAAACGATGATGGCCACAACGTTACAGTCAATGGTGATCGGTATAGAGCCATGATTACTAACTTTTTCATTCCTGAATTGAACAATCACGATGTCCAAGAACTATGGTTCCAACAAGACGGCGCAACATGTCCCACAGCTCGTGCCACAATCGATTTATTGAAAGACACGTTTGGTGACCGCCTAATTTCACGTTTTGGACCTGTGAATTGGCCTCCAAGATCTTGTGATTTAACACCGCTAGACTATTTTCTTTGGGGCTATTTAAAGACATTCGTCTATGCGGATAAGCCACAAATGCTTGACCATTTGGAAGACAACATTCGCCGTGTTATTGCCGATATACGGCCACAAATGTTGGAAAAAGTCATTGAAAATTGGACGTCCAGATTGGACTACATCCGAGCCAGTCGTGGCAGTCCTATGCCAGAAATCATATTTAAAATGTAATGCCACAAGATTATCTTTCGAATAAAAAAAATTCATGTCAATCGAATAATACATCGTTGTTTTATTGCAATTTAAAGTTCTATACCTCGCAAAAAAACACCCTTTAGAAACAGAAGTATATGCTTGTATATGGAAGAATAAAAGTAGTCATTCAATTCAAATTTCAGAGCTGAAATCAACAAGATATAAAGCCGTCTGAAAGCCAATATCGAATTTCTCATATTTCTGTCAAACCTCCAATGAATCCATATAATGGAAATTTTCAGCACTGGTATTGGAAAAGCTTTGTTCTTGTAGCACACAGACAGGAAGTGTGTTTCATATTTGACACTCGATGTAGATGGTGAGGAATTTATCTAGTGAAAGCGACTGTAATCTTATTTCATGCCAAGAATATTATTTAAATGTAAAAACATGCAGTTTTTATTTTAAATGGAATAATAACAAAAACTTGGATGAATAACAATATATCAAGATATTATATTTATACCAGTACTTAATTTTATGTCTCTGATTTTTTATTATGCAGCTTTTTCACTATTTTTATTGTTTTTTATACAAATTATAATTTCCTATAAAAACAACTTATGTATTATTAAATTTTCCTTTTATAACTTACGGCACAAATAAATAAAAAAATTCTACAAAAAGTTATGTGGTTTTTGTAATAATTTCCTATATCTTATATACAAGTGTTTTCAAATTTGTTATTCTTGGGAAACGCTGAATGTAAATTTGTTGAATAAATTATTCAACTTGATTCTTTCTTTTGAATTTGGTCTAAGATATTCATTATGATCATTTTGAGTTATTGAATTTAATTCTTTTAATTTACTCAATCATAAAACAAGAATTTCTACACATGAAAATCTTGACAAAAGTTTCATTAAATTCGAATTTTGAATAAAAATTAATAGAGTTTCAAAACTTAAAGCCTGCATGCTTTAGCTATTTGTTACAGAATTTTATAAAATATTTTGGTTTAATTATTGTCCTTCTCTTTCAATATTTGTAAGAACAGATATTTTCTAGAAGGAGAAAAAACTGAATTAAGGCCACAAACCAGCCCCCAGGAAACAAATACTCACACACTCAAGATTTATTCATCAAAATCGCTTTTTTTACACAACTTTTTCTAAATAGAAATTTCATATTTTTAAAGTACAAAGTGATGAAAAGGATGAAATGCAAGTATTGATTAAGAAAAAGGCAAGGTAAAGAGGGGGGAAATATATTCACATTTGCTAACAAAGGTAACTTGAATACAAGTATACATTTAATATGACTCTTCTTGCAACCAAAATAATAATAAAATGTGTCATCATATACAATTGGGGTCTTTAAGCTCGAAATAAAACTCTTACTTTTAATTTTAGGAAATTAAAGGTTTATAGTGTATTCGGATGATACCACGACTCTCTATTAAGAATAGGCATAATTTCTTTTTCTCTCTGTTTCATAAATAAAAATCGCCATTTAAATGAAAGCAAAAACATCGACGGTCGTTAGTCTACCTGAGCTAGTTGGAAGTAACAGTCGAATAGGCGTTCCTTTTAGGGCATGTGGACTGTTAAACAGTCATCAATCCTATGTCGTAAGAGTCTATGATGCTGGGCATGACGAAAGTGGTGTTTTCCATTCTGCTGAGTGGCATGATGGCGATTGGTCAAATGATGGAATCCGGGAGGCGTGGCTATGGTGTTTCATCTGGGTAGAAAATTTTTTGAGTTTTTTGGCTTGGTTGAGAGCTTAGAGGCTGCTCTCTGATTGTTTGCTGGGTACAGTGAACAGTGACTCCAATTGGCTGCCCTAGGGGCTGAGATTTAGAAAATGGGGAGGCGCAAGTCCAGTGGGGTGGAAAGAAATTAATAGGGACAATTTTTTTAAAAACAAAGTAAAATTTTAGCTAAATATGGTGCAATAAAAATAATTGCACGAAAAAATAATTTTAAGGAGGATTTTAAGAATCAAGAATTCTTCTTGGTATTTTAGTATTATCATTAGGAATGTAAGGAATTAAGTTATGCATATTAGAATTATTGGTTTCTGGTAGAGCTTTGAAAAAGTTAATTGCTATTTTCTGAATATGAGATTTAAAACTAGTAATTTTTAATGGGTTACGTATATCGTCATTGCGCATGTACCTTGTAGTTTTGACAATCATAGGAATTAGAGAATTTTGGAGTGTATCAAGAATATTAATATTTGTATTAGCAGCATATCCCCCATACTGGACTAGCGTAGGCTATAATTGGACACATAACGGCTGTATAGAGAAGCGGAAGTAACAGTCTTCGAGCGAATGAGTTTATATCCACTAGTACAGGGTTACCACATTCCGGCAAGTTGCTGGTGCTGGTGAAAGTGGCATGCCCGCAATCTCCCCCCGCAATGTTTCACTCAACATACTTCTCTGTAAAACATACTGTTCTTCCATATTTTGTATTGGTTTCCCTGGTCACAGGAATACAAGGCTTGTCACTTCGAACAGTCTCTGTTACCACTGGAGACTATACTGTATCACTTTCAAGAAAAGCTGGAATACCACTGTCGATAGAACTTGTTGACTTTCGACAATTAATGCCAACATCAAACGTTTTATCCGTTCGGTGATGGATTTTGAAAGGTCTATCGTATGGAGCTTGTAAGGGATTTCCCACGGTATCATTTCTGATGAAGACGTGGCTGCAATGCTTTCAGGAATCCGATTACTTGCGACAACCTTTTTTTAAAATAATGGATATACGGAGATTTTTTTTTGTGGTTTTTAAATTTATTTAGTACATTTTAAGAAAAAAAGACTAAAATTAAGAATTGAAAAATATAAATTATTACTACTAAAATCGGAAAAATGGGTAAAAATTGACAAAATATTTCATAAACGGGGCCCGCTGTGTACAAATAGTAAATGGAAAAATTCTCAATTTTTCAAATTTTACGTATTACTTTGTTATTCCTTTTTGAAGTGAGCTTCAGGATAAGAGACATTTTAATTTTTACAAAAACTAGAGCACTTTATCTTAATTGTTATATGAAATTACTTAAAAAAACAGTGATTATATTTACATACAGAATTGTAAATTTTGTAATAAAACAGTGATTGACAAATTTGAATGTTAAAACACTTCTACTGTTACATAGAACATACACAAAAAAAATTTCAGCAAATTATTTTAAAAATATTTTGAGTAATCACTGTCACCGTTTGAGTTGTTCGAAAAAAACACATTTCGAGTTAAACACATTTTAAAGTTTGACATTTTATGTAAAGTTATGGCATCTGCTTTTAATAAAACACCTGTAGTTTTTTGTTCTAGTGAATGGAAAATAAAAATTTTGGTATTTTTATGAAGTTGATAAGACAGACGGCCTATAAAATAAAACCATAAAAAAATTGTCCATTGTTTAGAAAAAAATCATGATTTTAGGTTAGTCTGTTACCTAAACGCTGAATGGACGAACACTGATCTCTTGGAATGACCTGAAGCTGGAAAGGGTATGATGGAGTCGAAATGACTTTTTAGATTCACAACAAGCTGGATTGGTGGCGAGTCCATTAGCGAAGAATCAAAGAATTCTCCAGGGAGACGGATCCGAGGAGGACGACTGGAGATCTTCCTTATAAGCCGACGGGAAGCCCAAAAGTATAGCCGGAAAGGCGTCAGACTAGTGTTCTGTGTTGTAGGCCTTGGGAGCAGTATTCAAGAGTCGATGTCATTCTTCTATCATCCCTTTACTCTACGGATGGTAAGGAGAAGATCAAATTCTCTTGATACCAAGGAGATGTGCTAAAGCTTTGAAAAGTCGACTCTCGAATTGACGACTCTGGTCGGTTGTTATTCTCGAGGATGTTCTTAAACGAGCAATCCAGGTCTTGAAAAAAGCTCCCGCGATGGTCTTAGCTGTTACATCTAGAATAGGAACTGCTTCAACCTATCTGGCATATCTGTTGATCATTGTCAGGCAGTAAGAAAATCCTCTTGAGGGAGGCAAGAGGCCAACGATATCAAGGTGAATGTTGCCGAAACGTTTGGTTTGGATTTGAAAAGGAAAAAATAGAAAATGTCGAATGATTTTAGATTTTTGGCATGGGTTGCACTGCTTAGACCAGGGGTATCCAACCTGCGGTCCACCTTGAATATTTGTGGCCCGCGAGATTCTTTACGACTTTACAAAATTCGACTATTTTGTACAGTATTTTTTTTAAAGTTTTTTTTCTTGTTCTATTGTAGCGAATCTCTATTTTTTTCTAAATTGAAATTTATCAAACATAAATCGAGCTCAAATTTAACGCACGAAAATCTGCATAGGGTCTACTTTATCTGGTAAAGGTTTTGTGCCATCTTTAGTTACTAAGTGTCCTAAAAATGAAATTTCTGGCACCCCAGATAAACATTTTGATACATTTATTGTTAAACCGTATTCATTTAATTTTTAAAATTCAGCCCAAACATGTGTCCGTGTTCTTCTTTCGACTCCCTAGCGATCAAAATCTCATCGGGGTAGAAATAGCAAAAAGATAATTCTCATAGAATCTCATTCATAAACCTATGAAAAAAATTCTGCGCTGCTCCGCATAATCCAAAATTTAAAAAAGGTAATTCGAATAGTCCAAAAGGTGTACACACTGTAGTTTTCTTTGTCATCTGGATGTACCTGGATATGAAAATAAGCACGGACGATATCAATTTTCGAGAAAATATCTTTATTATACAGCGCGTGGGAGAAATCCTGAATGTGGGGAATTGGGTACCGATCGGGAATTGTAACTGCGTTTAGCTTTCGTATCCCCAGCGAATCAGATGCTTCCCGAGCTCTTAGCGACTACATGAAGTGGAAATGACCATGGAGATTTTGAGGGGTGGCAGATACCCTACTCTAACAACTTAAAATTCGTATTTTACTGCCTCGCATATTTTTGGATTTAAGCATCTGGGTTTGCTGTGTATGGGTGGACCTGTTGTCTCAATATAATGGACAGTGTTATGGCATGCCTGTTTAATTTTTGGAGTTAATTTAATTAAATCTGGGATATTTGACAACCATCTGTGGTAATATGTATCACATGAAATCAACTTTACTGAAATAGTGTCCCTCGCCGCAGAAATGCCAGATAAAGAAAGAGTGTAGTGGCACTATCTAAAAATTTACGCCGTTTATAGTCAACCAAAAGTCCAAAGTTTTGCAAAAAATCTGCTCCGATTATTGGAATAGGTACAGAGACGATAAAAAATGTTCAATTAAAGTTTCTTCGTAATCCTAAATCGATATTTAATAACTTAGATCCGTGTGTCAAAATTTTTGAATTATTAGCAGCAAACAACTGTAATGGTTCAGGACTTAATTTTTTAGTCATTTCTGGACCGGCAAGCAGCTCACGTCCGAACCTGAATCTACCAGAAATTTTAAACGCGTTTTTTATCAAATACAAATAGGCAGCTTATGTGTATGGCTGTCGGTTTGTCTGCCACCGAAACTGCGACAGCCGTTTTTAGTTTCCCTGCTTATTGTTACAAGCACATGAACATGGCGAACAACATTTCCCAGCATCTCCACTGAATCTCGAATGATAATAACATATATCTCGGATGACCCTTCTCCTTTCAGTGATCTGGACGTGTTTTGCGAAAAATTACTTCTCGTTCGTGAACGATTGGGTGATCTCCAATAAGAAAATCTTTGAGATTATTGGTTAAGTGCATCTACTTGTTGACGAAGTGCATCTACTTGTTGACGAAATGTATCTACTTGATGACGATGTGCATCTACTTGTTGACGAAGTGCATCAACTTGTTGACGAAGTGCATCTACTTGTTGACGAAGTGCTACCACTTCCTGATATAAAGGATTAGACAAATCTTCTCGAAGATTTGTTCGTAGTGCTGCGTTCGAACTCGTAGACTTAGCAATCGCGGAAACATTTAGGAGAGGATCATTTCTAACTTCGGCTATTTTGTCAGCTAACTTAGCTAAATTTTCAAGTGTCTCTGAGCTAAACGAAAGAATTGATTGCATTTCTGATGGTAATCGTTGTAGCCATAAGGCTTTTAAGAAATACTCATTTAAATATGCACCGGATACCAATACCCGCCTTTTTCTTAACAAGTGTGACGACATCGTCACCTAACTGGAGTACAGACAGAAGAGTTTGTGATTTTTTTTTTATTTTCAGTCTGAGAATTCTGCAATAAGCCTTTCTTTAAGTGCATTATATTTATTTGTGACTGGAGGCTCCAACAAAATATCTCAAACAGAGGATAATGTTTCTGGGTTAATAGCTGCAATAATAATATTATACTTTGTTTGATTGTTAGTAATTACCGATAAAGCAAAATTACTTTCAGCCTGCACAAACCACAGTTTGATATTGTTTGTCCATATTGGGGATAATTTATCCGCTATCCGTGCAATTTGCGAGTCGTCGCCAGCATGTTCCTTTTTTTTATCTTTGTCGCCCTGCATGTTGATTTTTAGCGGTTGTAAGTTTAAGATGTTAAATTAATTAGAAAAATTATTACCAAAAACGACAACCTGAATCATTGACGTAAATGAATTGTTTCATTAAGTCAAACCAAACGAATAACCATGAACACTTACTTGAACCATATATATATATATAGCCACGTGTAACCAGTAATCCAATGACTTTTGTTTCATTATGGAAGGTTTAACGTTCTGAAGTCCCAGTCACCAATGTAGATGGTGACTTGCGGTCGCCGTTGCGTTTTGTTAATTCAGTCAAGGTCACCAATGCAAAGGACCTGTTGGGCGAGCATTTACTAAAAAACATAACTTTAATTTGCAAAACATTATTATTTAAATTAAAACAAAAACATCGACGGTCGTTAGTCGACCTGAGCAAGTTGGAAGTGACAAACAGTCTTCGAACAAATGAGTTCATATACACTGGTACAGGGTTGCCACATTCCCGCAAGTTGCTGGTGCAGACAAGAGTGGCATGCACCAAAATTTCAAGAACAATTGATCAGTGAGTGGGATTAATTGCAGAATCAACAATTTTGTATTGTTATGTAAATGTTTAAGAAACAAAATACCGTTAAAAATGGTAAGAGCAGCAGTAGTTGTAAATGACTTTTAGCGATGAACCTCATTGTGTTCAACCATGGTCAAAACCATGCGTTGGTCTCACATTCTCCACATTTTCACACTACGCTTTAACTTAGACCAGTGCTTCTAAAACTTTCAGTATTGACTACCTCATTTTCAATTATAATTTTCATCGCCACCCTCTCCATATAACAAATATGTACAACAACCATACAAATTCAGTATAAGATAAGTATTAAATTTTGTATATATTACTTTACGTGACAAGCCCATGGAGTCATTGGTCATTATTAAACTTGTTCTTAAATTATTTATCAAATATAATGTGAAGTACTGATACATTTATAAGTTTATTATATTAATCTAAATGTGTATTTATATTTTTATGGCAGAATTAATTTTGTTTTACTTCCTTTGAGTAAAATAATATTTTTTTTTTCAAAATAATCTTTTGTTTTCGATTTTTCAATATACTTGTGCCCCCCACCTAGGGTTATCACGCCCCCCCCCCCTCCTAAGAGGGCGCACCCCACAGTTTGAGAAAAGCTGAATTAACTAAAAAAGTTCATTTCATTGGAATAATAATTCGCAACAACATGAATATGTAGACCATTGGTGTTTAAGGTACATTTTTTGGTTATTTATGATGTACTAAATTAGACTGTTAAGAATTTGGTATTATTAGTTAGTTTTTTCATGAAATTTTAGAAGACAAATTTTAACAAAATAATTTGTCCCCTAAAAAACTCTTATTTTTTTTATATTATTTCCTAAGTCTCAATTATATAATTATAATAATTTCTTTCATGTGTTATGATTTCGAGGATACAAGTTTATCAATCTTTTCGAAAATACTTTGATTTAAGGTACTTTAGTGCGTTAATAAAGTAATATTTAATATCAACATTTTATTTTTCTTATAAGCGATTTCTGAATCTGTTAAATATTTCTGAGTTCAGCAATAATGACCACGGTAGCCTAGGTGTTATGGTCACGAAATCATGACCATAGTGTTGAGGATTCGAGCTCTAATACCACTGCAGATCTGCAATGCAGAGGGAAAGGATGCACGTTTAATCTAAAGTGGGTTATTGTCCTGTCATTGGTAAGAGGTAATTAGAAAAGTGAGGTGCCCCGTTAGGTGTCATTCTCGTCACTTGAACGAAGTTCAAAATTACGAGGTCCGTGGGGCTTCGTGTAGCCTTATTCTGTGCCGTTAAGAGAAATGTTGCCGAATTCGGCAGACAAATTCAGAGGGGGATAGTGAGCATCATGGTTACGCCAAATCACCATATATCACATAATGCGTTTAGTAGAAATAATTCATGGAAACAGTTATGAAGGGTGTGATATCAAGTGGCAGAAAAAAAGGCATAAGAAGTAAAAAATACAAATATTAGTCATAAAGCATGTATATAATACGAACAATGCAACACACAAACCGAGATTAGAAATACGACGACAAGTGATTGTCACAGGAATTGTTCGAAGATGGGGCCGCGTAAATCATAGCAACACTGACGGATGAAAGATTGTCGGACTTGTTTAAATAAAACCGGTGCGATGTCAGATGAAGCGACAACGATTCGTGTAGTGAGATCCCCCACTGTAGCCAGTGGCGTCACATACACAAGAGGTTTCAGGTGGTACCAAAAGAAAAAATCCAAGGGATTGAGGTCAACAGAGCGTGAAAGCCAAGAAATAGATCCACCATGTCCAATCTACCTCCTAGTATGTATAACATGGTTTTGGTTATGCACTGAAAGGGAAAAATGTGCTGGGGAACCATTGTTTTGGTGCTCAGGAATCACAAAGCTTCCCGTTTTTATTTTCTCTAGACGTGGAAAATTTGCTTTTATACGTGTAGGTTTCTTGAATCCAAACACGGCGCTCCGAAACCCAGCATTCTTTTGGCCAATATCCCCTCGTTTGGCTCATCGTCCTAATGACGGCTGCTATTATGGCAATTTCCACCGACTACACATGATTTGTGACCCCATGTTGTATGGTAATTTGCCGTCCCCATGCTGCTTTCTATGATTCGTCTGAATTTGTAAGTTGAATTCAGAAACACACTGCATATTAATTCCAATATTTTAAATTCAAGGAAGCTTAATTTTTATATTTTCGAAGCATCATTTATTCCATCAATAATCAATGCTGACTAAATTAAGTTCTATGTGTTGAGATCAATGGAAGTTGGAAAACCAAGATATATCAAAGTATAAAAATAGTTTTAATAAGAAAGCATTTAATTGCTTAGCAAAAAGAACCATTTAAAACTAGGAAATAGTAAAAATACGCACAAATAAATGATAAAAAAAATCAACACATTACTTCCCTAATATGTATTAGGCAGAAAGAAAACTACTTGCAGTAATGGTGTCAATGTCAAAAGCTAATTTAAACCAAGGAAAGAAAGTTTAACTCTAGGTGGGCCGCAAACAAAAACGATATCCATAGATAATTAAATTTTTTTCAAATACATTATAATAAACATAAACAAAAGAACAAGAAAAGTTTAATATTTACGTCCTGACTCTTGACATCTATTCTTTGCTATTTTCTTTCCTATTTCAGGAGAAGTTTTGATATTTTATTTTATAATATAGTTTGCTGAGAGATATATTGGCGAGGCCCCCAAAATGTCCTTTGTGGACCTCACGTGGGCTGTGAGTTTCACACCCTTAACTTACATCTTGAACTCAGATATTCATTTGCTTTTATTAATTACAAATTTCTTAATGATTGTCCTGTGATTAAGGGACATCCGACTTAAGGAGGATTTTCAGTATCACAAAATGAACAATTTATCCAAATGAATTGAATCTTACGATCAAGATTATATTATTTTAAAAATCGTATCATCATTTAATTTATTTTTTACCCATACCATTAAATAATGAATATATTAATTCAACGTCATTTCTTCGACATTTTATTAAGAGCTATTAGACTGAAATATTGCTAAAAATGGTTATTTGTATTATTAGAGAAATTATTATGCCTTTATGTGCGCACAACTAATGAAGGATAGAAAATTTATCAATAGAATTTAACAAACCTTTTTCTAATTTTTAAGCTTTTATTCATTAATTCTTATTATTAGTGAGATATTTGATATATATATTTAAAAGTATTGAACTTGTGAGTAAACAGTTTCTACTTAATAAAACTTTTATACTTCGTCAGCAAAATTGAAGAAAGTTTTGAGTGCTTAGTCAAAAAATAATGTTTTATTTCGACAAATTTTAAATAATTTAACAAGTTTAACAAACAGTTTCTAATTTTCAAGCCTTTATTCATTAATTCTTGTTGTTAATAGGAAATGTGAAAAATATATTTTCAAGTACTGAATTTGAGTAAAAAAATCTACTTTATAAAACTTGTATACTTTATCAGCAAAACTAAAGAAATTTTAGAACGCTTAGTCAAAAAATAACGTTTTGTACTCTTGCATTTAGACTTAAAAGTCAAAAATAATATGCTTTATTTAATTAAAACTTTCACTTCTTAAGAACTTTATACTTTAGAAATACTCGTATTTGTAAAAATAAAACTAAAAATAAAGAAGATGAAATTATTTGTGAATAAATTAAACTCATATTAAAGTGTGCTTAAAAATAGATTTAAATAAACGATGATGAAAAATGAATTATTTTCGACTTCGCTCTTCATTGATTGCTGTCTTTGTTTTTCAAAAAAACTTTTTAGTTAAAAGTAACTTATTTTTAGAGATAATTAGATTTAAGTAAATTTTAATTTGTTTCGATATTCTTCATAATTTATTCGTTTGAGAATTAAGACATATTGACCAAAAAATAATTAGGGGGAAAATCACATTCGCAATATGGTGCTCGTATGTGAAAAATAGTGTTAAAAATTTTAAAACTTCGTTTGTTTTATCCCTTTACTTAATACAAATTTTAAAGGAACTCAAAATTAATACATGTTTAAAAATCACGGAAACTTCCTTTCTGTATAAAACATAGGAATTAACTAGTTATTTGTGATTGAAGAGTATACTCGTCATGGAGAAGTTGTAGAATTTTGAGTGTTGACGAGTATACTCGTCATGTGTAAAAAGTGAGCATTGGCTATTTAAATTGCTATTTTTGAGTAAAACAAAACATATTCTGAAAGTTCAAGATGTTTAAAATATTATGAGGTCAGGCCGGCGTAAAAACAAATGAATAAAAAATGTGAAAAATTTAAGATGAACTTATGAATTCCCATAATGCGCGGCTGAAATAGTATAAAAGTTAATAATTTATAATGAATTTATTTAAGTGCGATTAAAGTTTTTCTTAGCCCGTGGTCACTCGCGCCTGTTTTTGCTACCGTCATTACTCGCTTGGTGCAGAGAACACTCCAAACTCTTAACAAGTGCATTTAATTATGAAAATAAAGTTAAGTCATTATTATACATATTTATAAAGTACAAGATGTTTTTTGTATTATACAAATAAAATTATTAAATTTATTGCATACAAATGAGACTAACATTAATTTAAACTAAACATACACAATTTTCATTTTAAAACACGTAATTTTATATTTTTTTCATAAATCAGTAAAACGTATATACCAGTAACAAATATACTTTATAATTAATGAGATAATGATAGTAGAACGTATAAAAATAATACTTCAATCATTTTCCAAACATTCAGAGCGGACTGTATACATATGCTCAACTTCTCGCGGGAGTTCTCAGCCCCTAGATAAACTTTTGAAGGTCATTACATTCCATTAGTTCGAGAAAGAGAGATTGCATTAGGTCTGAAGGTTCAATGACCTAAAACGTGCAGCTACTGAAAAAAACGTGTTTCTGCGCATTCGTTTTAGAAACCTGGGAGGATTTTCTTGTTGCTGAGGTGTACAGAACACCCCGTGCGAGTGGTCGCGGGTTAGATATTATCTTATAAGAGGCAAAGGCATAAACGTCAGAAAGTTGATTTATAATAGTATTCCTTAAGGTATGGTCAGTCATGGGACAAATGCGTGAAGCCAACCAGGTGCTGAGCCTATTGATAGCTGTTGGCCCGAAGTTACCTAGTTATTAAGTGGTATAAATGGCAATTATTTGATGTTAGAACCATGTGCTGACAATAGAGTAATACCTCAAACCGTGCTACCTTAAGTATAGTTATTTGATAGGGATGGGAAAAGCAAGGATGCTTTCTGGTAAAAGAACTATGATCAACTCTACAGGACCTACTCCAGAACTTCCTTAGAGTCAAGACAGGTAGAAAATACCTTCTATGTATATGTCTGAAAATCTTTCTTCAGACTAAGCCTATGTCTGAAAATACCTTCCTAAAGAAGGAAGTAAATGGGTGTGTGTTAAGGTCACACATGCCAGGAATTTTGAAGGTCATTAAAATCCTTGAATATCCAAAAAATTAAAAATTGAAAAAACCCAGTGTTTGCGCCCCGAGATCCCGCGGTGTTTCTTCAAATCCTGAAATCTCGGGATTAAATTTTTGTCTGAATTATATTTTGAATTTTTTTTCTCATCAAATTTTTCTAAAAATTTAACTTTTAGAAAAGTTATTTAGAGAGCTTCCACTTCTTCGAAACGAAATATTATGCAACATTCATTGGTGCTCCCCAGTAATAAAAAAATTCTGAATCATTTGTCTGATGTTTATATTAAATTTTCATTTTTCTTTCCTGAATCGTCAATCATGAATCATTTTTCTAAGTCATCGTGTTAAGACAATATAAAAGATGAGTTTTTAGATTTCTTTTTCTCTCTCTTTTATATACCAAGAGATAACTTTAGTAAATATTATTTTGTTATTATAAGCATATTCTCAGAAGCTGTTATTGCTGTCTGTAGTATTGAAAAGACATTTATTCAAAATTCTTTTTGAATATTTTAAGTTTGGGAATTAACTCAGTTATAGGTGAGTTATTTCAAAATTTTCTCCTTTTTTAATATACAGAGAGATAAATTTAGTAGTAGTATTTGCTATCATATTATAAATATTTTTTAACTAGATTGTATGTGTTAATATTTAAATGTTGTTAAAAATATTCCGAAAATACATTTTTTGAGGAAGCTAAAAGACAGAATTTCATTGGACTAAGAAGTATACAATGTATTTATTATTGTTACAAGCATTTATTTAACTTGCAATGTAAAATGTTCGGGTGGAATCTTTCGACTCAATTTTGAAGCTGATGTCTTTAACCGATTGAGCTGAAATTTTCTATGCACGTTTAGTTTGGATGACAATGCATGTTTTGACCATTTATATTCCAAGATCGCAATTAGTTAAAAAGATATTAATTAAAAAACTCTTACCCATGTTAGAAGCTTACTTTATCTCTTTCCACAAGCCCTCGGGGCATAGAGGTTAGAGAAGCTGACTTCGAAGGAATTACCCAGTGTTCAATTCTCGGGAGCTCGCAGTTTTTAAATTTACTTTTTAAATCACTTTAATTTTCACTCGAAAATTATTTCTCTTGAACAAATTTAAGTTTCTGCGTTCTTTCCTATTTGTTTACAAGCTTTTTTTCACTTTCAATGTAAAATGTTCGGGTGGAATCTTGCTACTCAATTTTGAAGCTCATGTCTCTAACCAATTGAGCTGAAAATTTGTCACACGTTTAGTTTGGATGATAATGCATGTTTGGACAATTTATATTCCGATATCGACCTAGTTACTGTAACGATCTTGTTTAGGCGTTAAAGTGAGCTTGTTTACAATAACACTGGGGTCGACCAAAAGCGTAGCTCAGAGGGCAGAGTACTTGCTTAGCATGCGAGAGGTTCGTGGATCGATACCTCGCGCCCCCAATTGTTACTTTTTCGTATAAAATACCAAATTCGTTTGATTTGTTACAACGAGATATATTTTACAATACTTCCACTCTGCATACGTACAAAGAAAGTTATATTTTTACAGTTCTACAGGGGACACTAAGAGAAAGACAGATATATAAAACTATTTACTTTGAAACATTCTAAGATATGTATTTACTAGATTCCAGTTTCTTCCGTAACACTTATAATTGACCTAGTCACTGTAACGATCTTGTTCAGGTGTTAAGGTGAGCACGTTTACAATATAACACAGGTGTCGACCTGGAGCGTAGCTCAGATGGTAGAGCGCTCGCTTAGCAGGGATTGATACCTTGCGCCTCCAATTATAACTTTTTCGTTTCGTGTCAAATATTTGATTTGTACTACGAGATATTTTATAATACTTCTACTCTGAACACGTACAAAGTATGTTATATTTTACAAGCTTTTATTTAACTTGCAATGTAAATTTGATGTCTTCAACCGATTGAGCTAACATTTTGTATACACGTTTAGTTTGGTTGGCAATGCATGTTTTGACCATTTATACTCCGATATCGCATTTAGTTAAAAATGCTAGCTGCATGACCCGGCATTGCACGGGATTTCTCTACTTTTATAAATTTTCCTTTTTCTTCACAAAATCAGCACTTCTCTAATAATATTTTTCAAAATGAATTCCACCCCCCCTCCTCCAATTCGGCCGATATTGCTCGGGCTTCTACCTAGTGTATAACTTAAAATGTCCTGTTTCGAAATTTTTCCGCTTCTTTCCTTTGGCAGACAGGTTTACCCCCCGGCGTTGTACGAACATTTTTAAATGCATAACATATTGTCATGGAAATTCCCCTTCCCCTGTCGCTATCAGAGCTCTCGAGAAAGTGAACACTCAACGATTCTTAAACAGTTTGACAGGTGCATCACTCTAGTGGCACAATGAATTATTGCACACAAAAAATTCGTAAAAAATTTTCGACATTTTATTTTTTAAATCACTAACTGTTAAAAGCAACGTATGAGTTTTTTTAAAAATAAATTTCATACAAATGCATCGATAGTGATTCATTTTAGAAAAAAGTCATATGGAAAGTATCGTTGTTTTGAAAAGAAAAGAAAAACATACTATATCGTGAAGAAATAAATCTTCTTTTCAATTTAAAAATTGCTGGCGAAGTTATTAAATGCGCGAATAAAATTTTGAGTATTTTTTTAAAACAATCATAAAAACTAGCCGATGGTGTTGTTTATAAGCAGGGGACAAAAGTTAATGATCCAGTGTTCTAAGCATTCAATCCACGAAATCTTAGGGGAAAAAGAAATAAAAGACCTGTAAAATAAAAGGAAGAGTTATTCAATTTCGCATCCTCCCGTTGGTGTGGTATGGTAGTTAGGAGAGGGGGTGCCAGCTCAGGTGTCGTCCACGTCATTTGACCATGGTTCAAAATTACGTGGTCCGTCGCCAAAAGCCCTCGTGTTGCTGAACAGTGCGACGTTAATATTCAATCAATCAATGAATTTCGCATAGCGTTATTTGTTAAAATTTAAATTTTGGGGCTTCATTTTTAATTTAATGCCTTCGTACTTCATATATCGATTGCAAACAACGATAATTTTTAAATAAAAAATGTAACAATATAATGCTTTAATATTTCTCGCAAAAAGGGGATAAAAAACGAAAAACATAATTTTTTAAACTGTAATTTTTAAGCAATATTTTCAAACTTTGTGTATATTATGGATAATATCGTTCTACACACGGAAAAAAATGTCATGAGATTATTTTTATAAATAAAGAAAGTATTAGGTATTTAAATAAATTTTTAAGTATTTTTTAAAAATCGTAAAAAAAAAAAAATGTCATTTTATTTTTTAAATGACTGATTCTGAAAGAGAAAAGCATGAATTTTCTTAGTGTAGAATATCATTTTATTAAATTGAAAGAAAATTCAATCGGAGTAATTTAGAAATCATTTTCATAAAAACGTATAGATCTTGACTCATTTTAGAAAAAATTGTAAAACAAAGAAAATATCATTATTTTGTAAAATAAATTATGCCGTATCGTGGTGAAGTAAATGATCTTTCAAATTCTGTATTTTTTTTTTGTTTGAGTCTCATAAAAAATTAGATCATGTCTTAAAAACGTCTGGGATAAAAAAAAAGTTCGGGAAATTGGAACTTCGGCACCTGGCGGGAAAAAATGGCAGTAATTATGTGTTTTAAGATTTTTAATGAAAATATTTTTAACTAGTTGTACTATTGAAGTACAAGTAGTCAAAACGGATTCCTTGGATCAGTGCCAATCTTCTGGTACCTTTGGCGATTTTCTGCATCGTGCGATTCGTGAGAAGATACACCTAGTCGTATAGCGGCATACGGCATACATTCGTTTACCTTCGAGTTTTAATAGTGCAGATATTAATTAAAGTAATTTTTTCGTGTGGAATCTTGCAACTCAATTTTGAAGCTGTTGTATTCAACCGATTGAGCCGAAATTTTGTATACATGTTTAGTTTAGATGACAATGAATGTTTTGATGATTTATATTCTGATATCGCAATTAGTTAAAAAGATATTAATTGAAACCCTTTTACTCCTGTTAGCTTTTTTTATTCTCCCCGGCAGCTTATCTTTAAAGAAGTTCTCCCCACCTTTCTTAATAAACCTTATTCTTTCGGAAACTAAAACAAAAATAACAGCCTAATGGGAAAGATCATTTATTTCGCTACTAAACGGTATAATTTATCAAAAAAAAAATAAATAATGATATTTCTATTTTTTTAAAGAAAATGAGTCAACATCAATGCGTTTTCATGAAAATGATTTCTAAATCGTTTCTGTGATTTTCGTTAATGAATAGATATTCTGCACTTATTCAGGCTTTTTCTTTTTAGAATAATTTAAAAAATAAAAGGCCAAAAAACTCTTTTTTTATTTTTCAAAAAATACTCAAATTTTTAATAAAACATTTTAAAACTTCGTCATTTTTAAATATAGTCACACGAAAATATTAAAATATTTTCTCGTTTGTTTATTATCAAATTTTGCACACAAATTGAAAAAATTGGTTTAAAATTACGGATTTAGAAAAAATGTGTTTTTCGTTTTTAATATAATGTAAAAGCAAAAAAAAAAAAAAAAAGAGAATGAGTTTTAGTATTTTAATTAATTTTTTTTCTTCGTCAAATGCTGTTTCGATCTAACAGTGTCTATCCCCCCCTTCCCATTGTCCTCTTGTTGCGGCTCGAGTGACATATATATCATATGGCGTAAAAAAAGTTGAGAACCCCTTAGATGGACTGTTCAAATTTAACCGGCAAACAACCTTTCGACAATGATGCGTTGAATGAGATTAACAGACTGAGAAACCTCTGTCTAGCGATAACTAAAAAGTAAAAAATAAATTAAATGTAAAAAAACTTTTTTTTAAAACAAGCTTTTATTTAAATGCTCTAAAAGGAATAAAATAAACTTTTCTTTTAAAACTTTTTTTGATATCAACTTTTAAAGTCGTTATACAATTTATGATATAAAGCTTGTCGCTAGATTTACCTTGTACATAAACAAGCAAATTAAATAATTCGATCTGATTGATTTTAATTTTTAAAATATCAGCTCAATCGGTTGAAGACATGAGCTTCAAAATTGAGTAGCAAGATTCCACCCAAACATTTCACATTGAAAGTGAAAAAAAAAGTAAATATGAGTACTTAAATCTCGTGACAAGCTTTTATATCATAAATTGTATAACGACTTTATAAGTTGATATCAAAAAAAGTTTTAAAACAAAAATTTATTTTATTCCTTTTAGAGCATTTAAATAAAATCTTGTTTTTAAAAAAGTTTTTTTACTTTTAATTTATTTTTAATATTCAAGTCTGTTTGGGGGTATTTTTATTAGAGTTAATTTTAGCGTTTATTATGATTAATTTCTAGTATTATATAATAATAAAAAAAAATTTTAAAAAAAAGGAAAATATTTTTTTTCTGGAGGACTCATATAAGTAGAAAAAATTTTTAGATTAAAATTTATGTTAATCCATCCTATTTTTTGTACGTGCTGTATACAGGTTTATATGCGTTTGTCGGGAAAAAAAGTTCAGTTCAGACTTCATAATTTGAATTTTGAGAAATTTACTCCCTTAGAATGTCCCCCTCCCCCCACAAGCATTTATCAATTCTAAATATAATAAACATAAAAAATACAGTGTCTCAATGAAAATAAAAAATAGGGCTTTTTATTCTGTTAAAAATTTACAATAAGATTTTGGAAAATCTGAAACATGTCGATTTTTAATTTTAAATGGTCAGTTTTTAATGCATTCAAAAATTGAACTATTTTTTATTGAATTCATTATGTACTATTTTTATTTGTTTTTTAATGATGAATTAAGTTTTGTTTTGATTTGTTTTAATAAATAATAACATTAAACCAATTTTTTAATTATGTTTTTAGTTTTATTATGTTATTTCAACTGTGGTAGCATGCAAATATTTTTTATAAGTTGTCCAGTCCTAACCCCTGGATACCGGGGTTTGGATAGCGCAATTCCGAAAACCTGAGAGGGGATTTAGCACGGGATTGCAAACCGTAGAAGGACCGTCCACATCAGGAAATCACGACCAAACTAAATTACTTTATAGCCTCAGACATAGACCCCACCCCCACCCCTCCTACAGTAACTTTTAGTAATAGAATTTGCAATTTTTTTTTAAATAAGCTCATCTTTTTGTTCCAATATTTTAACAGCGGAACTTACTCTGTAACTGACGAGTATACTCGCCATCGCTCGATTTCCGTGACACACATAATTGAGCGCTCTCACTCTAATAGTCGCTCTAACTGGTTAAAGTAATAATAAAAAAGCATTAATTAACAATCCAATGTTAATTTTGCAGTTAATTAGGCTTTTGATAATAAATAGACAAAAATGTTGACTATGGAGTTCTAATTTACGTAAAAAATGAATATATTTGGATTTTGCGTTAAAGCTTTCATATTTACAATGAAAACATTTGAAACTATATTGGGAATCTATGAGTAAGAAGAAGAAAAAATTCTCCCTAACATTGCAGATTTTTTGTGTACTTTTTTTGATTAAAAAGCATTGTTCCTCATAAAAAAATCCCTCCGTATTTCTTAGAAGACTTAAATCTGTGATACACATTAATTTCCTTTATTTTTAAACAAAGTAAACAGAAAAGAATAAATTTAAAGAAAAAAATTATCGATTCTAAAACACGGAAATACTAAAAAGAAATTTGAACAAGAAGAAAGAACGAAATTTGCTTTATATTTTTTCTACAAATGATTGATTTTGAACATGCAACATAATGAAATGTTTATCAAAACACGTGGATGAAATTTTTATTGTAAAAAATTCTCATTCAAAAAAAAGATTGCTTTTTTTTATAAAGTTCCCAAAAATGTGTATATATTTATTTTAATTCATCACCTGGTCACTATATTATCCACTCATACTTTCGTTTTATGTTAAGGTTTTTGTTTTAAAAATTTTCTCTTACCTCTAAATTAGCTGAAGTTCATTTTTTTCCTTTCATTTTTTCCGAGTGATTATTAATTGATGGTACAATTTGTTTTTCTTTTTGGGGCTAAGAATGAGAATGGGAAATTGTATTTTAATGTCCACAATAGAAACACTTCATTTTAAGGCAACAAATTTTAAACAGAAAATAATGTTCTGTAACTTTTTTTAGCATCAAACTTTCCAAGAAAAATTGTAAGGACTTTTTCTTTCATAAAAGAAAAACCTGTTTATTTTGAATTTTAAAAAAAGAAGAGGAAATTACCTTTTCCATTACAATTGCTAATGATTCCTAACTTGTTCACAAAAAATTATTTTTATTTAGAGCAATGTTCCTATATTATTTGGCTTGATAACATAACGATAAATATTGTACTCTGTTGAACATTGAAAAAATATATAATGGAAGATAGAACTTGCGAACTTTTAAAGTTCCTTGCCCAAATTTGTAACCTATAAATTTGCCACTTGAATCTAAAGTAAAGTACAACATTATTTCCGAAGTTCATCATTAAATAGTGATAACAACAATATTTACATTTCATATGAATGATCGTAAAAAAGTTTCAGCATGTTTATTTTAAACAAAAGATCTCTTTTGCAGATGTGGAAGAATATGCAAAACCAACATTCGCAACTTCGTGTGTACGTTTTGCGAATATATGTTAATATTTATAGTTTATTTTGATGGCTTATTTTCCAGGACAATCTAACAATGTCTATTATCCTATTAATAAGCCGTTTACCCGATTTGTTAAGGTGACAGGAAATGGGCTGGATGAAAATGAACTTGCCAGTGTCCTATTTTTATCCATCCAACGTCTCAATGTGCAAAACGTCTTATGCTGCTGGACGTCTGGATTAGTGTCGAAGTACAGCCCAACGTCAGTGAGATCAGATAAAATCTGCGGATTCTGTATCTAGGAGCCGTGTTCTAGGTCACAGTTATGATATACATCACTTGTGAAAGACCATACTCTAGCTCTCTGCCCGAAAGGAGAAGAAGCACTATGGTATCTCAGCTCTTCGTAGATCGTTTTACTGCTTCAGTAACAATTGTGTCTGCTGTTGCAGCGTAATTATACCTTCACAGCTAAGTTTATGCTAGATGACCAATTACGCGTGTATTTCCCTGAACCAATGATACAGAAGGGCCTGTTTATGTTGGGAAAGATAACACGTTTCCTGAAACACTGACAGCAATGGAATTCTGTAATTTCAGGTTCACATTGGAAAAGTTCAGGTTCACACTGGATAACGATTCAGGGCGTCTGCTGATCTGAAGGGAGCAATGCATTAAATATAACAATAGTGAGAAAAACACAACTACAGAAGTGAAGTGGAGAAATCAAGGTTTGGCAGGAATTTTGAGACTCACCGTCACCTGCATGTGTTCCGTGGAGGAACTGGTGTGAGATATCGGGACGAGGTCCTTGATTGATATGTTTAGCTATATGGCGCTGCTTTTAGTAATTGCTTCATTTTGGTGGAGGATAACGTGTGACTTTAGCGAGTGTGTTTGTTGAAAACTATTTAGAGGACCATGGTTTAGAATGAGTGGAATCTCAGCTAAATCTCTAGATATGATTCCGATAGACCATACTTGTCGACAACTACTTTTTCCTTCTCCAAGGGCATTAAATAAGCTGGAACAAAGATTACTTCGAGTCTGGTCTTCGCTTCCCATTTCGGTCTCCGACAAATTAATTGGCAGCATGGAAAAGCGATGTCGCCAGTTCATTGCAGTTAATGTGAGACACAGTTTTAAACACATGATAATTACTACATTGCATTAAAAAACTGCTTAGGGCGCATTCCGTCTCCTGCATTTTTTGTGTGTATTTATGTTTATTCATATTTAAATTATAGATGCAAGAAACACGTTGTACCTTAACTTTTAAAAGTCAGTATGTAAGCTAAAATAACATATTTTTCACTTCACTTTCTTATTTTTAAACTGGTTCTAAAGCTGATTTAATTTTATTTTACTTTTACTAAAACAGTTCAACACCCTGCTAGTAAGTTTGCCCAAAAGAGAAGCATATCTAATACTGTCTCAAATTATTCCCACAGTAATCAATTATGTCTTTTTACTTACACAAAGATAAATTGTTCTGTAGAAGATAAGGAATACATCAGAAGAAATTTAATTTCAAAATTGATAGAAAACAGAATTTGCACAAAATGTTATCTTGACTGTTTTTGTAATGAAAAAAACAATAATCATAGAGTGTTTTTTGATAAAAAATGACTAGCAATTTTTTAAGGAGCACTAAGAATATAAGTAAGGATTAAGAAATACAGAATAAATCTCTATCAAACATTATTAGCCTTAAATAGATTACGGAAAACATTTATTTTGCAAGTATATGGCTGCGAATGAATAAATGAATAACTGTCGCATTCAGGAATGATACACATAGTAACTTTAGCAACGTATATATAGAGAAATTTGTTACACAACATTCCTTATAACTGATGATCTAATTTTCGTTAATGTAAGGCGAAGCTAAAACGAAGTAAACTTGTTCTGTCAACTTATTCCATTTTGTAAGTAAAAGAAATTTTGTTTATTGGTAAATGTTTAAAAAAAATTCTTGAAAATTTTCCTAACTATATAAAGTTTACGATATTCTTAAGTTGAGTGTGCATGTCTATAAATAATTGTTATCAACTGTTAATTAATTGTATTTTTTTTCCCAAAAAAGGAAAAATTGAAAAACTTTGGCCCTTTACACAGAACTTGTTAAATTTACCAAAGGATTTCATAAGTATATTAATTGATAAGCTATTCATAAGTAACTACTACATAATTTGGTTTAATTAATCATAATTTACAAATGATAGCTACTTTCTCAATAAATATATGTTATACAAATACTGCATTTTTAGTCGTTTTAATAGTGACTTTGTTTTAATTATTTATTTTTCAGTTTTAGTAGAGCACGTTCGGCTTTTTTTTAAAATCAAAATCAAATTTTAATTTAATGATATACATCCAAGGCATATTTGAGTATCTAAAAATACACATTTGTGTTAAGTGTATAATGTACTTTAAGAAAATTGATTTTTTAAATTAGAAGAAGAGATGTGTGTGTGAGACTTATATTTATGAAAAATTGGAATTTTATATGACGTTAAATTTTAGACTGTTACTATTTCTCTTACCGGTTTTCCAAATAAGCACAATTTACAGGTTAGATAACTGTACTTTTAATTATACTTAATTGAACAAAAATAATAACTAACTATCTCATTGGAACTCAACTAGTATCGAAAAAGTGTCTTTTTTTTTACAAAGCATTAATGGAGTTTTGCTACTGTTTTGCACACTTCGATTCGGCCACATGGGCTGCTGTACCCCAAGGATACATCCAAAGCCTCTTTGATTTTATGCCGATGCATCAATGGTGGCTACACTAAATACTGATTTTGTCATCTTCCACATGTAACAAGAGGCTGTAATTTCAATCGTTTGAGCTTTGTACAACATGTCAAATATATTTCTCTGAGATACCTCTGATCCTTCTTGGTGTTGCATTTTGTGTAGTCAGCAGTGCATTTTTAGATTTTATGTTAAGGACAGGATCGTAGCTACCGCCGTATAAGTCGTATTAATGTTATTAAGTCGTAAGATGCAGGAGCCCCAACCTATATGTAACTACAGACCCATTAATAAAGCTATCATATCCAAAAAAGAGCCTCGAAGAAATCCTGATATAGGGCCCACTCAGTACTAGCTACGCCAGTGGTTAAGGAGCTTTAACCACTTGCCAGTTTTGAACGTACACCGTACGTTCACTAGTTTTTTACAATTCTTGATTTGCCCGTACGTCGTACGTTCAGATTTATTTCTCCGATTTCATTTCTGCTTTGCCTATATTTTTATCTCTCTAGTAATTCTAAAGTATAATTGAAGAATTTGTCAATGGAGATGGCGATAGTTGCCCACTGTATTGAGTTGAAAAACCAGTTTTAAGTGGTTTGTGAAAGGTTTTGGGATGGAATATTAGATAGGCGGGAAAATTTATTCACATCATTAGCTAGCGTTTTTGTGAGCGTGATTCTGATAGACTTTTTGCACTGTATTAGACTAATATTGGAATTAGACTGTATTAGACTATATCCTGCAATAATGGATGAATCGGAAATAATTCCGATTAATGATTATGATTCGGGTCTTGAATCTGAAACAGATTCTAAAATATCTATAAACGATTCGGGAAGTATTGACAGTTTCTCAGACGATTTTGACTTTGATATTAGTGACGATGAAAACGATGACCTTAGCCAAGCAAGAAACTTTTATGAAATCGATTGTAATAATCCTTCTGCCCCTCCTCCGAGATTTGCATTCACTAATACGCCTGAAATTCATTTAGATTTTGATGCAAGCTCTGGTAAAATGCAATATTATGAAGCATTGATAGATAATAATTTGATTGATTTGATTGTTCACTAAACAAATCGTTATGCTGAACAAACTATTGGGAGCAGCATTCCTCGCAAGCACTCCAGAAGTAAAAAATGCGAGCTAACATCAAAAGAAGAAATGCCTGTTTTTATAGCTCTAATTATTCTTCAAAGCATCGTCAAAAAACCAACAAATGAACAATATTGGAGCAAAAGACATTCCATATCGACTCCCTTTTTCTCCAAAGTTATGTCCTATCGGCGTTTCAATCTAATTTACCGTTTCTTGCATTTTTCCGCTAATGAAACATTTGTTACTGAAACACATGAGTGCCCCAAATTATCAAAAATTTGGCCAGTTCTACAATATTTGACCATTCGTTTCAAGGAAGTAGTTACACCCGATAGAGATGTTACTATTGATGAAAGTCTGATGATATTCAAAGGAAGGCTTGGTTGGAAACAATATAAGCCTCTGAAACGGTCACGATTTGGAATAAAAAGTTATATGCTGTGTGAATCCAAATCAGGGTATGTGTGGTCATTGATTATATACACTGGAAAAGGTACTCTATTTGATGAAAAATACAAGCATATGTGTATGTCTTCACAAGTTGTAATGACTCTCATGGAACCACTCCTAAATAAGGGACATTGTCTCACCACAGATAATTTTTATTCCTCTCCGGAATTGGCAGATATTCTCATTCAAAGTTTGACTGATATGTACGGCACACTAAAACCCACAAGAAAGGATGTTCCTAAAGAACTGCTATCTAAAAAAATTGACAAAGGTCAAATGATTGCCTATCAAAGAGGTAAAGTTTGCGTTATGAAATGGATGAACAAGAAGGCAGTGTGCCTTATTTCAACAATACATAATCCTGAAATGGTTCAAGTACAGAGTCATAAAAATGAGATAAGAAGAAAATATAAAGCAGTTATGAAATATAACAACACAATGGGTGGTGTAGATCGATTGGACAAACATCTTACAAATTACCCTTTGATAAAAAAGGGGGAAAGAGGTATTACAAAAATATTCTTTCATGTATTGGACATATGTTTGTGCACAATTTTTGTGTTGTACAAAAAAAATGATGGAAAAGACTCTCATTTGCAGTTTAGAATTGACATTGTTGATTGCCTGATAGAAAGATATGGAGAAGTGTCAGGAAAGAAAGGCCGTCCTGGCACTTCAACCCAATCCAATGAGATTGACTGAAAGGCACTTCTTGGAAGTAATTGCACCAAGTGAAAAGAAGCTGAGACCTGCAAGAAAGTGCTATGTTTGTTCGCTGAAGAAAAATGACAACAGAAAAAGAATTAGAAAAGAAACACGATACTTTTGCCCGGACTGTGATGCTGGACTGTGCTTGACACCTTGTTTCAAACTGTATCATACCAAATTGGATTTTTAATCATAAAGAACTGTTACAATAAAGGAAATATATACTGGTAAGTTTGAAAATGTTTTTAATTATTTTTCATTTTTTACGTATACCTGTAAAGTGCGCTTTCTCGTGCATCGTTAGTGCTCGAAAAAAGCAATAATTTGGGAATAACCTATGAACATTTAAAAGCACTCTAAATAGTTCATTTTCGTAATTACAACGATTTCACTTGTAATTATCGTTTTATAAAAAAGAAAAATATTATTAACTGCAATAAAAAAATTGACATTTTTTGAACGATTTTGGAAAATAAATGAAACTGTTAAGTGGTTAAAATTACTTTTTAAAAGATAGTAATACTTTTGATTGTACAGTAAGACCCCGCTTAACGCTGTTTCGTTCAGCGTTGTTTCGGTTTAACGCTTTTTTTATTTGAATTGTGGGATTCCCCGAAACAGCACGCAGCATTTGCCTCCCCGATATCCGAAGCAGTTTATCCGTGCTTCTGCTTTCGTTGGTATTATACGAAAGTATTTTTTATCATTTCAAACATTTGTTGACGTTATTGTACGTATAATTTAATATTGCTATAACAATTGCTATAGTGACAAATATTATGATTTTTAGTTTTTATCATGGGTTATAATAAAAAACACGAAAATAAAACAAAAAAAACCGTTTCACTAGAAACTAAAATGCAAATAATTAGAAGATTAGATACTGGTAAACGTCAATCTCAAATTGATACTGTATTGAATTTGGCAACTTCAACAATAAGGACCATTCTTAAGAATGAAAAAAAAATACTGTCATCGCGCGGTAACTGCAACTACGACAAGTTCTGCAACTAGAATTACACATTCTAGAAATAATACAATAAAGGAAATGGAAAAACGGCTTTTTATATGGATTGACGACGAAATTGAGTGCAAAATACTATTAAGCCAATCTACCTTCATGATGAAATGGCAGAAAATTGGAAATACAGAAGATACTGTATGATCTGAAATGTAAACATACTAACTTAGAATTTTATTTATTCTTAGATGCAAGTTCGTTTATTATGTTTCTATATTTGTAAAAACATAATGAATAAATTTAATTATAAATACCTGACCGATTTTCTACCCAGCTTCGCCTAACCGCATTATTTACATGATGAGATAACCTCGTTTAACGCTGTTTTATAATACGCTTTAATTTGATGGAACATATACCCCGCGTTAAGCGGGTTCTTACTGTATGTAAAGGGTGTTTTTTTAGAGGTATAGAACTTTAAATTGCAATAAAACAACGATGTATTATTCGATTGAGATGAATTTTTTTATTCGAAAGATAATCTTGTGGCATTACATTTTAAATATGATTTCTGGCATAGGACTGCCACGGCTGGCTCGGATGTACTCCAATCTGGACGTCCAATTTTCAATGACTTTTTCCAACATTTGTAGCCGTATATCGGCAATAACACGGGGAATGTTGTCTTCCAAATAGTCAAGCGTTTGTGGCTTATCCGCATAGACCAATGACTTTACATAGCCCCACAAACAATAGTCTAGCGGTGTTAAATCACAAGATCTTGGAGGCCAATTCACAGGTCCAAAACGTGAAATTAGGCGGTCACCAAACGTGTCTTTCAAAAATCGATTGTGGCTCGAGCTGTGTGACATGTTGCGTCGTCTTGTTGGAACCACAGCTCCTGGACATCATGATTGTTCAATTCAGGAATGAAGAAGATAGTAATCATGGCTCTATTCCGATCACCATTGACTGTAACGTGGTGGCCTTCATCGTTTTTGAAGAAGTACGGACCAATGATTCCACCAGCCCATAAAGCGCACCAAACAGTCAGTATTTCTGGATGTATCAGTGTTTCGACATACACTTGTGGATTAGCTTCACTCCAAATGCGGTAGTTTTGTTGGTTGACGTAGCCATTCAACCAAAAGTGCGCTTCATCGCTAAACAAAATTCGCTTATGAAAATCGACCCTTATTTTCGAAATAAAATTGCACAATTTGAAAGCGTTGTTCAGGCGTGAGTCTATTCATGATGAATTGTCAAACCAAACTGAGAATAAATCACTTGACAGCTGTTAAATCGGTCGCCATCTTGGAAAATAACGCCAACTTAAACTTCTATACCTGGAAAAAAAACACTCTGTATAATATGAAATTAAGATTCAAAAATAATGTTTTAAGATAGGCATTTTTTATACTGAATGTATCGTTTTTAATTATTTTAATTAGTGTTTATACATCTCTTGTACTATTCAATAAATAGTTAAATACGGAGCTTATATAAAATTGATATTTCATCATTTTGACTGAAAATAAAACTACTCAAATTATTTAGATTTTATCATATCTATTATATCTAAATAAGGACAGACAAAAGGGGAAAAGGGTAAAATATGATCTGACAAAAAGAAAAAAAATCCTTTGTGTACTAGTCTCTGTTATATACTTAATAATCATGGACCTCGAGCATTCATCTCAATATAAGAGATGTATGCAAACTTTAATTATCTGAATCTATTTTCAATTATGGTTCTCCATTCTATTCAGAATTTTAATTAAGATACCAGCAACATTCAAAGACGATATCGATTACAATATGGCACTGTTTCGCATTTTTTCACAATATTTTGATATGAAGAGTTCTCGTAAAGAAAGGAAAGTGATAAAATCTCAAACAGACTATCAATTCAGAAATTAATCAATGGTTGGTATTTCATATGGTAGCAGTAGAAAGAGGCGCAATTTAATTAAATTATTTTTTTTTAATTTATCTTCGTGAAATATTTGACGGTGACATTAATAAAGAATTAATTATATATATTTTAAATTTTATAAAAGTGTTTTTATTTCAAAAAGGAGAAAATAAGCATTTTTATTAATTATTATTGTATTTTAATAGTGTTTTTGCATTGAAAGTTTTGAATAATTAATTAAATATATGAAAGCTTAATTATAATGATAACATTCCAATTTTTGATTAATGATATAAATAATGAAATTAATTATAATTTTTCACTGGAAAACGTGGAATATTAATTTTTTAATGATATCTGGGAAACGATAGTTGCGTTTTTAAAATCGATTCAATTCTTAAATTTTTAATTTCTTTAATAAAAATTTACAACTAAAAACATAATGACTTTTCATTTTATTAAAAAACAAAGGTGCTTTATTACAATTAAATTTTGTGAATAATTCTACCGTTTACTTTTTGAATTTTAGGAAGGAATTAAATGTAATTCTTTGCAATATGTGTATAAAAGAAGAGAATAAAATTAAATTACTTGAAATCACCCGTAACTGATTTAATTTGAAATTAGTTCTTTATAATTTTAAGTGAATGGTCTTTAAGCTTGTTGATTTTTAATAATTAACTAATCATTATAATTATATTATTTTTTGTATTAATGGTATACATTAAAATTACACATACACAATTTACACTTCTATTATTCATCATTTTAAATTCTTGCATACACAATTGATCAGTTAAGAATACTAAATTTATTTTACACAAAAAGTCTTTTTATTGAAGTTTTCAGTGTTTTCTTAACATCCCTTTATTTAAAAACCCATGGAAAATAAGGATCCAGCTTTTAATGCAAAATTTTAACATGATTAAATTACAAATGCACTACATTTTTATTTACAAAAAATAGCTCTCTCTTAATTTCAGCTCTCTTTTTCATATATTTTGATACAAAAGTTTTGTTTTAAATCTAATTCATCGCAACAAAAACCAAAACTCAAGACAGATGTAAAATAATAAGTATGTGTAATGAAAACAATGAAGATTAGAGAAATTCCTTTAAAAATGTTTTGATTAAATTTTAAAAATTTAGATTGAATTTTGTTTCATCTTTTAACTTACATAGCAAACACTCATAGAGAGAGAGTAAAAAAAAAACATAAAAAGTAACTAGTATCATTATATATAACTTAATACTCAGATTAATTATTTTATTAATAATGATTATAAAGTTTGTGTACAACTTTATTCTTAAATAATTTAACATATAAAATAATTAATACAAAATGGAAATTATGATTAAACCTTGTTACAGTAAATTCCATTCAATAAATTTATTTGTTCTTTTACATATAAAAACAATTAACAAGTTTTTCGTGTCAAATGCATGAAATTTAAATCAAAGTTACAATCCATTTCCTAACTTAAAAACATTTAATTATTCATTTATTTCAGATATTAATTTTTTTCATTTTATTATGCATATAATTTATTTTTAATTTCACTGATCGGAAAATCAATACATCTGTAAAATATGGACGGGCATTAGTTAATATTATTAATGGACGTCTCGTAGATAACTTCACTGAATACATTGTGTTTTAAAGTTATTAATTTAACTACGATATTGTATATAAATAAATAATTGTTGATTGTTACATGCGAGAATACGAATATTAGAGATTGAATGAATTCAATCAAGGAGTAATTTCCAAACTTATTTCGAAGATGATATTTTCATAAGAGTACGTAAACCAAATTTTTGGGCAATCCATTTCGATTTTTTAATATACTCGTACTTTGAAAACAAATATCAATAATTTTTGCTATGTATATAAATGAAATCAATATATTTCTGTAACACTGGTTTGAACATACAGAATTATCCATGTTAAAAATAAGTATCTTGTTATTAAAAATGAAAATGTTATTATATATAAAATTCTACTGTATCTGATATAAATATTACTATTTCGATCAAATTTATGTATTAGAACAAACTTAATTGGCATAAAAGAATTGTATATTTTAACTTAATTGATTCTGATTTACGTTATGTTCTGAAACAAAAGACCTGACCCCATAATTCGGAACCTCTCTCGGTAAGGAACACAATTACATGAGGTAGATTCTTAGAACATGTTGATAACGCTGCTGTTATATTAAATATTTATTTTTATTTTAAATTTAAATGCTTTAAAATGTGATTAATTAAAAATAAATTTTCTTAACTAAAAATTTGCTTAAAAAATATTGGTAAATCATAAAAGAGTTTAATGATTTATATTAAAATCACTAAAAGCAATTATTGCCTTTAGCACATTTTTTTACAAGTTAATTAAATGTAATGTAAACTGTAAAATTCTGCTTCTCATTTTTACTTGCTGAATAAAAGCAGAATTTATGAAATTATCTCTGGAAATGTATATTTGCGGTGTGAAATACGATAGAAACTGATTTTTAAAAAATAGGAAGAGTTTTCAATAGTTTTATTTTTAAACGTAGATCAGTAGATGGCGCCACGTATTATTAACAAAAAAGAGGGATTTTGATATTTTTGAAAATGTACTACATTTTACATTTCATGTCGCATGATATCAAAATATCTTCTTTTTCCTAAGATTATAAAGATATTGTACATGAAATAAGTCAGATGATTAGATTTTGAAGTTCATTGATAAATGCAGTTTGTATTAGTTATTTTCTTAAAATACATTACTAAAGTTAATTTTATTTAGAATTAACTATTATTAAAATATTCTTTGCATTTTTCTCCCAGAAATTATATTAATAATCGGATAATATAGAAATGCTTTATGCAGGAAAAAATTAAATGACTCCAAAAAAATGAATAGTCAATTAAATATGCGACTATACTCACGTTTATAAGATCAAATTTTAATGTTAAAATTATTAATTAATCCTAATTTAAATCACTAACTTACATAAAGTAGAAGCAGCCTAGATAATTCAAACGTATTTCGTAAATATGAAATCATTTTAAAATTATATTAATTCTGTTTTCTATGCTAAATGGATCAGTGAGATTAAAAATCAATTAACAACTTATATAAAATAAATTTAAAGTAGAAGTTTTGGAAGAAAATAGAAAAAATGATAGTGTTAAAAATATACTTTTTTAAATAACGTATGCAAATTTAAAATTCTGTTTTTTCCGACTTCCGTTTTACAAATCAACTATGAAAAAAAAAATACTATGTACTCAACCTTTTTTCGCGCCGGGCCGTGATAGGTATTTCACGCGGGCCGCATACACATGACAGTTATTTCATGCGGACCGCAACATTCGGATGATGAAAAAAGCACACTATAAGACCAAAGACACATTGACAAACAAAATTGATCAAAATATCAAAACTAATTTTTAGCTTTTATTTTAAAACTATATTAACTTTTCGATCAAAAACACACACACAGAAATATTTATTTTTAGGAACTTTTACTGAGTTATGGAAAATAATTCCTATTTACTTTCATGTATGACCAAGCCTCTTGCTCCCATTCTACTATTAAAAAACATTTGATTGCTTTATCGATAGAATTTCCTGTTAAATTGTTTGTACATTTTTCTCCGATGATCGAATTTCTTAGAGCAATGGGCCACTCAAAAAAGACCGGCGGGCCTCATGTTGAGTATTGCTGATATAATGCAGCAGTCTTTTATGACTCTTTTTATTTCACATCATGATTTTCACTTGTATTCGCAGAAGTTCTCACACATAGTGAAATCGTTAAATCTTTTTTTATTGAATCGAAATCAGATTATAAATCAGTAGCCAGTTTGAGTAAACACATGTAAGAGCCTCTAGAAATTTTTTTTCGCACCAAAATGTTTATGCTATTTTCCACTACTATTTTTTTTTCAAATGATTCAATAGCTCATCCAATTATATATCTGTAATAATAATTCTTAGCAAGAAATTCATGGGTTCTTCATTGTTTCTGGAACTAGATGCAAAAATTGAACCTTGAACTTTGATCATTGTTATATATTGGTTAAGTGTAGAATCTTTATTATATATGATTATAATAAGTATTCTTTACAATTCGCTTATGATTGTGATCAAAAATATCATACATCACACACAAATCAAGTATTTTTTCTCTTCAAAATAATTAAATTCATTCTTCTCATTGATAAACATTTTAGAAGTATAATATTTTACGTTATTCGTACATTATGTAGACATCATAAAATGTTCATTGTTACGAAGAAAAAAGGATATCTAGTTTAAAAATTTTTAGATATTAAATTATATTATGTACACTATAGCGTAAATTAAAGCGATTAAAATTCATTTGTTTGGCTTCAGGAAGCCGTGTATTGAAGTAACTTAATACAAGGAGAAGACAGAAACTCATAATATGATTAATTTTTTCCTTTGAAAGAATACAATATCTGAAAAATCCATGAATAAATTATGTGATTTTTTAGAACTGATAGCGTATGGTGTCACATTGTTGTGAGGTGAAAAAGGAGTTTGTAAACTGGCCACAGCATATATTCAATGAACGGAAGACCTTCAATGTTGCAGCACTAAAACAATTGCAGATTATTATTCGATTCGAACGAAGAACAATTATCCAAACTATCGTAAATGAGACGTATCACAGTTACAGCACTGTGTGGGAAAACTACCGTATTTACTCGAATCTAAGCCGTCATCGATTCTAAGCCAGACCCTTAGTTCTCCAAACGTTTTTGTGGAAAAATATTATTATCGATTCTATGCCAAATGTCTACAAGTTTTTTGAGAAAATTAAAACATTGGGTAAAAGACTCCTCAATATCCGATGTTTAAAATTTTTTTAAAAAAAATAATGAGAAATAATAAGAAGTGAATAATTAATCTATTTCTTCAGTATTAGAAACTTTCAAATACATATATAAACCTATAATTAACCATCAGTATCTGTGTTCGAAAATCTTTCGTCACTCCCATTGTTAGAGCTAACTTCGGAATTATTGTCGCCGTCGCCATTTTCGAACTCGGTGTCATCTTCTGTGCACAATTTGTTTTAAAAGAATGCATTATAGAAGAATGTAAAAAAAAAAATAAAGACTGTTGATTATTTACAAGGAAAAATTATATCCTTTCGTTTACGCTATCGAAGTTTTTTTTTTTTTTTTTTTCATGGGTGTCAAGTCTTAACTGGCCACTGCACTGTTTCCGTGATTTCTTGCATATAAAATTATCTCCTTTTCATACTTGCGACATTTTGAACTCGTCTTGATGCTATTACGGATATATTTGTTGCTTAGGCGATTAAAAGAAAGTTTTTTTTTCCCAAAAATGTTCTTAATAAGAGCAGACAAGGATGTTTAGAATGCTGGAGCTTAGAATACTGGATACTGCATACTGGACATAAAATACGGAATGGGATAAGTCATCGATGCAAGTGGTCAGAATGAGTGGTTACATTTTTCCTTTTGAAACGGGTGGAAACTCAATTTAACCCTTCCAACAAGCATTTTGACTTAAATTCTAAGCCGCCCCCAATTTTCAGTAGCATTAACACTGGAAAAATAGTGCGACTTAAATTCGAGTCAATACGATCGAAAAACAGCACATTTCAAAGGACACTTCAAAAACAAACACAGCAAAACCTGTAAAATTATTTTGCATTTAGTTAAGTATTGACATACATTGTGTAGTTTTAAATATATAGTTTTGACAATAAATTGTATTTCTTCTTTAAACATTAAAAAGTAAAAATCGAAATCATAAAGTTTTTCTTTCTTTTTTCTGCTTATATTAAATAATAAATAATTAAGCACAGATTATCAGTTTCATTAACAAAATGCTTCAAAGTTATCGTTTCGTATGACACACTATATATATATATATATTCCTATATTTATCCAAAATTTAGAACTTCGAATTAAACTACCTTTGCATTTTTATTTGAAAGATGTAAGTTAGTTCAACTGTGAAAGAAATTTTAATTTTCAATATACGATTCAGATACGATTTCATTAAAGATAGCGAGTTATCAGCAAATTTTCGTTGATTTATATATATATACGTATCCAAGTAAAACAAATATTTTTAAATGTAACAAACAATTAATTTAATCATCAGGACGCGCGTGTATTTAAAATTATTTATCCATAAATGCCTAAGTATTTTAACTTCTGGATATTTTACCAGTTTCTAAGAAGCTATAAGATAATTTTCCATTTTTCTTTATTTCGGAAATATTAAACAACTACCGAATTGTCTATACAATTTTATCAAGACGGGGTTGTAGAAAACGTTAAATAACTTTATGCCCCTAAAGTAACATTTTTTTAAAAAATTATGTAGCAAATAGCATAATTTAGTCATTTAAAATCATTTAAATTTTATATCAGTACATTTTTTTATACATACATAAATTTTCAACATGTGAAAGTATATAATTAAAATATAAGTTGCAATTTATTAAAATTATTTTTAATATTAAAATAAAGTACAGAAAGTGTAATAAAATTAGAACCGTTTAAAAGCTTTTGGAATAAAATAAATATAAATAAAAAATCAGCAATTCTTTAAAACTAATATAAAACGTTCTTAAGTTAGAAATAATTTTTATAACACTTTTCATCTTGTCATATGCAAAAATTTTAATTTCTTGTTTAGTCAATAGATGGCAGATCTATACAGATGAACATTTTAATTGGAGAAGAAACCATAATTACTCTATTAATGCTATAGTAATGTTTTAACTTCAAATAGTTAAACTAATATTTACGAAATATGTACAACAGAGAAATAACTATTTGAGGAAAATATTAGAACAAATTTTAAAAGTATTGGAAATTTTTTTCCGCAATATTTGTAATCACTAAATAGATAGAAAAAATCCCATTTAACTTCAATAAAAGAGGAGACTGTTTCTAAATCATTCTCCGGACAGTTATAAATACATAAACTCTGCATGGATCGCATTATCAGGAGCGTCAAATATACGGACCAGTTTTTTTCAGTTTGCAGCGAAAAATCGCATATTCGACATTTTGCTTTTTCTTCAACGGTGTCCGGTCCCAATTGATTCGGATAAACGGCGTTCTACTGTATTAAATTTTTATTGAGTAATGATCTTCTTTTGAATTATCAAAATCGCTACTGCATTTAATAAGCTTTTAATCACTGCATTTAAGAAATCCAACTGTCCATATCTTTTTTAATTACATCCATTATCAGATTTTGTTATTACGATCTCGCAATACTTAAAAATAAATAATCGTAATAGCATAACAAAATATGAGTACCAATATGAAATATTAATTATATATCTATCTATTATTTGTCTACACATGTTGAGGGTGATAAAACCCAAAAAGCAATATATATATTTTCCTGACAGTACAGTGTAATTCTATAACTTGCATTATTTTTATTTTTACCATTTTTCTTACTGTGCCAGTGTGTGAATACAGGTAATACACCAATATATATTTTCCACAAATGCTTATTATACCTAAACAGATAAATGTGAAGTTAATTTACATTTTGGTGAAAGCAATAAATATATAAGAGATATAAATAATATTTCATAATCTTGTAAAAAAAATCTCATTTTTCATACCTTTAATGAATGTAAGGTAAGCATGTGTAATATATATGTCGCAGGGAAATGACGAAATTAGGAATTTCATGAAATCCCTAAGGGATAAGATCAATTGACGGAAGATGTTAAAATAACGTCCCTTCAAGGTCATTTCCATGATGAAAGTAAGTGATTTTATCAAACCCTGAACTGTTTTAGTGAAATGATGAAATGAACTAGTCAGGATCTGCACTGGCAAAATACTGTCCAGGGGGTGGGAGACACCTAGGGGTCGAGTCTTTGTACTTCCTAACCTTACAGGTTGTATTATCGATCACCACCTAAATATCAACCCCATATCTTTAAAAAAAATGGCACCATAGGATTAACATAGAGATTGATATTTTAGTGTGTAAGCAACCGAGAGAAAAGATGTTCTACAAAAAAAAGTACCAGCCTAATTTTCTAATTATTTGTTAATTAGTTTCGAATAAATAATTTGTATTTCATTGACTATTGTCGTACTACTTACTTGTACGTAATAATGCACCCTATTTGTTAAATAAACACTTTTTTAACTCTTCACAATATTATTTCATCATTTCACTGAAGCATGTCAAAGATTTGTTCAAATCCCTTACTTTTATCAAGGAAATGACCTCCAAGAGATGTCATTTTAACATCTTCCTCTAATTGATCCTCTCTCTTAGGGATTTGATGAAATTCCCAATTCCATCATTTTCCTTCGACACATATATACCTGTATATACTCTTATCTTACAACTTAAAACATACGAGTGTATCATATACTTACCTGGAAAAAAGTAAATGAAATTTTACACTTTTTTTATCCTAATTTAAAGATTTTATTGCTCCTAGATATTTCAAATCTCCCTAATTAAACTATATACAAGAACTTTTTGGTGAAAGATTTATTCGGAACAAATTATTTTTTACTTGAAAAGTTTTGGAATGTAATTTCAACCCCCCTCCTCCAAAAAAACTTTATTTAAATACATCTTTTCCCGAGAAATAAGAAGACACTCTGTATGTTATAGACTGAACAACATAACTACATAACACTGCAATAATTCTCACTAAAGATTTTTATTAGGACTTAAAATAAATCAAGAAAAGATATTCTTGAAATTTTGTAGAAAAAAAATTGAGTAAACATTTTGATTCATTGAATATTTACAAAATTTTCAACTAAAAGCAAGCAATAATTTCGTAATGGAACAAAAATTCTTCCACATCTTCGATCTATGAGGCACTAAAAAAAAATGAAACTGAACTGAACAGGAAAACTTGTTCCAAACATTACATAGCAGGTAAAAAAATTTAACATTCGTAAGAATACGAGCACAATTTGAATATCTAAAAGCAATTTTGTTTGTCTTCATTAAAAATATGACAGCAATAACTATCAACATGCTTTTAAATCTTCAAGTTAAATGGTATACATTTGAAGCGCTTATCTCTCCTGTCTTGTTATCTAATTCTCAAAACCAGACTAAACTTGTTATGTCTCCGGAGGGATTCTATATTGCCCAACTTCACAACGAGACCCACAAGTCCAATAATTTAGAGCCCGAAAGGAAAGTGGAATGAATAATTTAATTTTCTATTTCTTTCCAACGACGAAAATTGTTCTTGGCGAAATTAGGGCGCTTTATTTTTTGTTACAGAAGAGAGGTATCGTTTTCTTGGAAACACAGTTAAGGAAACTGCTCTTGTTCTTTGTGACCTGTAAGCTGGCCATTGTGTACTCCTAAGTACTTCCTCAAACAGAGAAATTAAATCTGCCATCCTTTTTTTCTTGTTATTGTTAATCTAGCAGGTGGAATTACTCGGTCATGAGCAGACGAAGAGAACTATTTAGATTCACCTTTGTACCACTGTCATTCTTCAACACCAGTTTAGAATAAAGTTTTAGCTTTAATGATTTTATATATTTGACTTTTTTTTAAAGAATAATTATCTTGTTTCAGAAAAATCTTCAGCTTTTGCATCTTAATACTTTTCTTGGTATGTGTGTCAATATGCTATTGCATGAGATGGCTCACGTGAGCCATTTTATGGTAAATAATTGCCTCTTCAGGTATTTTATGGTATTTATGTCATAGAAAAATTTTAAGCATTCTATTTGAAAAAATTAAGTCAAAAGGGATTTTTTAAATGAAAATAATTTAGTTTTTAAGCACTTAACTCGAAGTAGAATGTGAGTAATTTACTCCAGATGATTTAAATGTGCTTTCATCTTACTTTTCAGCTCATTAGCTACTACATATAACCATTTTTTTTTTCATGAAATGTTTTGAATAATTTCAACTATGTGAGGGTGTTTTTTTAATTATTCTCTTACACTGTTCGTTTCGTACAACTAAAGTATTTTAGAACATACTTATGAAATACTAGAAGGCATCTCTGCTTCAATTATCTTTCTTTAATAGTAGAAAATAGAATTCAAAATTAGTACAATTAACACTCCCAAAATAGAAATTGATTTTTAGTTTAAATATTGTAAAGACATAGGTTTATCATTCCCATAAATAAACACGTTTGTCTACCATACAGCATCTTAAAAATTTATAAATATTCAACAAAGAAACATTTTTTTATCGTACTAAGTTATTATTATTCATAATATTACTATTTTTACATAAACACATAGTAAAACATCACATAATAAAAATACATTTAAAAAAGTTGTGTGTGATACCAAATTAATATGAATAGCGAAATGTGGACAGTTCTTTACGCGTTAGAAATAGTCCTCCTCATATTGTAGTGTGAGGGAAGTAGACAAATTTGGAGTTTGGAGTTCAAAATTTCATCCCCCCGCATCAATAAACAATTTTTGTTTTTTAGCATCAGATTATACACCACGGCGCCTTCGCCTTCCTTTTTTCATAGGTATATCTTCCCTCCTAAGTGAATATTGTCAGCAAATGTATGGTTAAATGATCTTCGAACCTTCTTTGAGCATCCTAAATTAAGAGAGATGCAAAATTATTGCTATACTAATTTATTATGCGTCAAGTCCTGACCTATGCTTCTGGGACTTGAAACTTCTTAAAGAAAAAAAAGGCAAAAAGATCCTGAGAACCATTTTTGACGGAATTAAAGAGAGTGATTTTTTGTAGAAGAGCATATGTGCTGAAATTTACAAAAAATATAAAGGCACTGATGTAATAAAAGTCATCAAATTAAGAAGAATTACATTTTCAGGGTATATCCGCCACTTGGATATTACTAACTCAACATATAAGATCTTCAAACATAGAGTAGTAGAACTCGAGGACGACCCAAACTTCCATGACTGAACTCCATTGATACTGATTGCAAGACCATACGGATATGGAACAGGCAGAAACTGGTGAAAAAAAGAGAACTGCTTAGAAAATCTTCTGTAGAAAGAAGGCGAAGGCCCACCCGGGCCTTTCAGCTAACGGTGATGATGACCCTCCCCCATAAAAATAATCTGTGTAAGCCAGTAGCGCACACAGGAATTTTTCAAGGGGGGGGGAAGGTCCGGGGTTGAAAGTTCACCGTTCTTGTATCATGCTTCTTTTGATTTTGTCGATTTTTGGGAACAAAACTCAGTAAAAAACTAATTTTTGAATAAATAATTAGCATTAATTAATAAAATTAATCATTAATAACAAGAAAAAATTAAATTTTACGTACTATATACTTAGAATTATAATCAATCTGAAAAAAAATCAAGGGCTTTGGGGGGGTCTGAATCCCCAGGACTTCCCCCCCCTTCATTGTGTGCGCTACTGGTGTAAGCCAATGAAAGTTGAACTCAGATGTCGTCCTCATCACTTGACTATGGTTCAAAATTCTAAGATTTGTCAACAATAACTCTCGTATTACTTATAAATTTGACGTTAATAAGAAATTAATTAATCCACATTAGAAAAGTTAGAATATAATTGCATCTCTAAATATTTTTCTAAAATAATAATCAGATTTTAAAAGCCTATATATATATATATATATATATATATATATATATATATATATATATATATATATATATATATATATATATATATATATATATATATATATATATATATATACTTTTGAATATTCATCGAAGATAACTTTATTATTCTACAATATTTCCATTGATGTTATGATGATGTTGAACATTATATATATAATATCAGTCACTTATTTAATTTGAATTGTGTTCATAAAATTTCGATTCCCCATTTCTTTTGAATTTATTATTTTTTTTCTCCCTTTTACGAAATTAATGGAGTTTCATTTGAAATCCTTTGTAGTATGAATGAGTGCTTTAAAATTTATAGAAAAAGGAAATATATATCAATTTTACAGCCTGTAATAAAAGTTTAGATAAAAAAAAATATTGTGGCAAGCGCGCGCGCCAAACAATGTTTTTATATTATTATTTGATAATTATATCAGCGATCATTTTTTTCAGAATTTACTCAATTCTTCTTAGAAATGTTAGTGATATACATGGGGCGCCAAAAATTCGTTTAAACTTTACAAAATCATAAAAAAGGGAGAAGTGATGATAAAGAAGTGCAATTTGGAAGAAAGTGATAATATGAAAGCTGAATTTCTTTTAATGGTAAAAGTATTTTAGTCGTCCCCACATTAAATCAAAGTGGTTCTTTATCTGCAACAAGCTTCATGTAGAATGGTGCACCACTAGACTAGTAAAACGATTCCTATTGACTATTTTTGGTGAGGATAGAGTGATTGGTCGAGGTGTTGGACAATGTTCTGGTGGTATGCTGATCAGTTGTTAATGGAAGAAATAATTAACGGAGCCTACTTTGCTAATAAAAACATTTAGATTTTATTGCGGTCGCTTTCTTGCAGACCGCGCTTCTTTATCATCATTCCTTCTTTTTTTATGAATTTTTAAAGTTTAAACTAACCTTTGGCACATCATGTATGTCATAGTGAATGTTTACTCCTTTTAAACATAAATAAAAAAGATTGTCATACATTTTGTATGCATCTCAGGATTTAAAAAAATTGGATTCAAACTTATTTTAGTAAAAGATATCGAAATGATGAAACAAAATCAATCATCTGACTATTAGTTGCAGGTAATTTCAAGCATGAATAATTGTGTCAGTGTACGTAAGAATTCTATTAGTAAAAGAAGAAATTTATGGTAACTGTGAGTAAGTGTCCTTGATTAGTTTGTCATACGAATAACCTTTAGAAAAACATACGAGATTGTCAAAATAAGATTGACAAAATTATCAACTTTAAATAAACATACGATGAGTTGAATGGTTGAACAAATATTCAAGGATCGAGGACATTCGCATTCAAAATAGATTTCAGGTACGATAAAAGTACATTTACCTTTCAGTTGAAGAGTTTTCAATAAGTTTTTTTATTCTAAATTGTGACTGAAACTTGTAATGGGGGAAAATACTTGTGTCTAAACTTGTCAAATACGATGGGACATTCCTCATGTGAAATAAAATAAAATGTAAAATTTCGTATAGGACTTTCTTTTCTAACTGTATGTTTTTTAATTAAATAATTAATCAAGGTGTTTTCTAATATATTAATATTTTAATATTTTGTATGTCATCATGAAATGATGTTTATTAAAAATATGGTCGAAGTTACGAACAGAATACGGTTATTGTGCTGCATTTTAGGCATTATTATTTTAAATTTATGGTATATTTCCGAATATAAGCTGATTCATGTATAAGCCAAAAATGTCTTTTTCTTGAAACATTTTACCTAATTTTAAAACCCGTATACTAACCGAACAGGAAAAAAAAAATACTTCTGATATTCAAAAATGTTGTCAAGTCGGTAAAACGGGTGGGATATTTTCCAGTGAACTTTCTGTAAATTCGTATTCCAATGTAATAGCTTTATGTTTAGAAATGTTATCTAAAATAACACATTTTCTCCCATTCATATGTTATCTTATACAGTACGTGTGATATCCTTACTTACTGCACCATTTTTTTTCTTATGAAAATGAGGGGGAAGAAGAGAAATTTTGTAGAGGATCAGAGTTATCGTCGACCTGTTTTTAATGCCCTGGAGAAAACACTCACCACGTGTGATGAGCATATGCATTCAGACCAGAGGCGTAGGGGGGTACCACCGTATCAATGATACGGGTGCCCCAACAGGTGTAACTACATTTCCAATAACAGAGTTCTTATTAAACAAGTAAAACAAAATAATTAAGTCAATTCCTACTTAAATCAACAAAAAAAAAAATTTTTCGCTACTTTTTATTAAATAGTTACAAATAATATAAATATGTAAATACATATGACAGAATCACAACATTAAGTGGAAATTAATTTTTATTAATTTTCATTAAAGTATCGTATTGTCATCCAAAACAACCATGTATATAAAATTCAGTTCAACTGAATGCTTCAAAACGTGAGCAAAAAAATCTTTTAAAGTTTTGACCCAATTCGCTAAAAATGAAACCAACGTGTCTGTATCTGTAATTCTTTAAATAATTAGCTTCAGTCAATCAATTTTAATTAATTATGATTAAATTATCGTATTTTTCTCCAAATTAATAGTGTAAAGAAAGTTTCAGCTCAAATCAGCGCTTTAAAAACTGAGAAAAACCTTTTCAAAGCTTTAACACAAGTCGCCAAACGGGTCACTAAGTCGAAAAAAATGATACCAACGTGGCTGTATTTGTAATTCTTTTAATAATTAGTTTTAATCAATTAATTTTTATTAATTATAATTAAATTTCTGTATTATCATCCAAAATAATCATGTATATATAATTTCAGCTCAATTGAGCGCTTTAAAATGTATTTTATTAACGATATAAATTTTTAATACTTAATGATGCAGTTCTGGGATAAGGCAAAACCAAAGCAATACTCACTCACAAAGCCAAAAAGATAGCAGGTGAAGTTTTCTTTGGAAAACAGGTACTCCGACAACCATTCCACGTATTACAGATTGAAAATTCCACCAAGAGTATGAGCTAATAGTAGGAATTGAAAAAGTGCCCCTAAGGAATTTTGATACAAGGCCCATTCAGAACTAACTACACCAGTGATTCAGACATCACATTGAGTGAATATGAATTTTTTAAGAACTATGGGGAAACTCGGATTCTGACACTAACTTTGAAAGATTTATGCGACTTTTCTCTCTTATAGAATAAAAATTCCATTCCAACTAAACAAAAAACCAAGAAACTGACATAATTTGCGCGTAGCGTTTTCTTAAATGTTTTTCTAAATTGCATTCTATTCGAGATTAGAGGATCCGTATACAAGCGACCCCTTACCTTTGGTTTAAAAAGTTTCAAACATTTTCGGCTTGTACACGGAAATATGCGGTACTTGTAGTTACCATAAAATTAGGCGTATATACGCGCTCCTATACTTTCAAGTTGTAACTTTTAATTTGTAGATATATTCGCCGTATAACGCGCACCCTCCTTTTGTACGAAGAAACCTGAAATATACGTCAGTAGTGCTCTTATGTTTTGAAGTCATTATTCGAGGTATTTTTCCAAGCTTTAAAAAAATAGTATACTTCTAGAATTATGCAACCCTTCAAGTTCATAAGGAATGTCATTTCTTTTAAATAAACAGTATTTCGATCTGATCTAATCGATAATCATCTTTGTTGTTGTTGTTGTACAAAGATCTCATTTTTATGCCCAGAATAGAACGCGTACCAGATTTTACGGTACATATTACATTTACATATAAATTTATTTATATTTTAAGTTAATTGCCCTATAAATGTAATTTTGAAATAATTCACGAGAATATATAAGTAATTGCAAATGGTATATCTTTAATAGATGAAATAAAAACCAAAGCGGCACTGTATTAATATAGACATTTGTTACAAAAACAACAAACAGGAGAGCCGTTTTTAAAAAGCTGCCGAAAAAAGTATTTTTTGCGTGATAATGTATCAATACTTCCTGACCATGGTACTTCCTCATAGGATTGACACAATTCAACCCAATCGTAATATTAGTAATGTATTACCTAATACTTTAATCTATATCTTTAAGGGGAAAGTTGTATCGAGAAACAAAAAGGCTTTAATTAAACGCTTACAAAAGGAAACAATGTTTATGATGATTCTGAACCACTGACCTAATTCTGTGCATCGACTATTTGAAAAAACAATCTCGACTACGAAATAACGTAAATTTGTTACAGTAAAGGATGTTTGATAACAGGAATTGACTTAATTAACTCATTTTTCAGAGTAAATGCAACAAATCATGAAAAAAAATAGAAACGTATTGAATAATTACATAAGAATTTAAAAGTAGATATATATATATATATATATATATATAATACACACACATAAATAATTGCACAAACATAAGTATATATATGGTGGAGATGTAAATACTTACACAGAGGGAGATTCTAAAATCATGGGACACATTTGGAGGGGTGATAGAGCTCACTAAAACAAACAATATTTAATTAAAAGTAAATGGACGGAAGTGCCACTTTGAGGCACGACAAAAAATACACAACACATTAATAAAAACATAAAATGCTCAATAGCAGCATGCGTAATGAGTAATTCCGTACAGAAAATGTTAAAACAGTTACAGAAATTGCATCTACCAACAGTTCAGCAGTAAATTTCTCCAAATGATTGGTTGACTGACATTTAGACGACCTGCTACAGGCCTTGTACTTGTGTCGGGTATTTTATCCACATGGTCCAAGATGACTTCTTCCTGGTGTATTTGTTGTACAGTCCTCGCTCTACCCATTTTATTAGTAGTGGCTGTAAATGAACCATATTCACACAGCTGGCGATGTGATCACTAAAACATTTTGTTGTTTGGCATGCGTCTTGGAAAACGTTCCTGATACAGCCGTAGCGCTGCTCTGACGTTACCATTAGCAGCTCCGCGTACATTAGATGCATGTTTGTCTTTTTGATGTTAGTAAAATCACCCATAACGATCGAAATCTCAAATGCAAATGCCAATTTTGGTGGTGATGGCTTAATAATTTCTCTACGACATCTTTCGTTATAAGTATGCTGCTATTGAATATTTTATGTTTCCGTTAATGTGTTATTTTTTGTGCATCAACGAAACACTTCCGCGCTTATATTTCTGTCCAAAAATTGTTTGTTTTAGTAAGCTCTACCATCCTCAAAGTTTGTTCCATTATCTTAGAATCACCCAGTATATAAACGTAAGATTAAGGCTGATTTCTCTCGAGGAAACTTAATGCCAAATAACTCATTTTCTGCCACCTTCTGTCTAATGTGAAGAGGGAAGAGAATTCCTTTCACATGTAAACACAAAATTGACTGAAAACAGCGCCATAGAGGAAACGAGAGACTCAGTCATCGATAAAATGGTTGAGTCTGAAGAAGTAGTAAAAAGTTTGATCCATTTTCAACACACAAGTAGCCACGTTTGAAGGTTGTACCTTCTAAAAATTCATTTAGTTAAATGAACTACTGGAGACAAAATCGTGGTTTTCGAGTTAAGGATGAAGTGTTACAGCAAAGAGTACTTGTTGACCACGTATGAAGGGGCCCATACAATTTCTGTTCAAAACTAGTTACGACTGTCAGCTCCTTTTGTTAGTTGCGACACACGTTTATTCGTATAAAAGGGTCCTATAAAAGCAACACCAGAAATAACTGTATTAAACGAGAAGGAGAATTGACAATCTTGAAAATAATAGAGAAAAAGTTTCGAACTATAAATAATGTTTATTTCAACACGTGCAATATATTGAGTAATACGGTCCGATGATTGGTATGTTGTTGGTTCACTAAAGATGACGATACAAGCAGCAATTTATCGTAGAACACAAATGACGTGAAAGTTGTGGCCCGTTGAATGAATAGCGATTCGTGATCACTATTTGATGCACTGTATTAGCCCGAATGTAATATGACACCGAAAAAATTCATAAAAATACTTAGGAGGAGAAAAAACCGTATTTATAATAGGATGCATTTTTCATTGAAGAATGCACAGAAAATGAAATTCAGTCATATAATCATTTACTTAATAATAAATAATAACACACATATCAGTCACATCATGTTATTCCGAGCCTCTACGCAGGCCGGATGGAGGCATGGACGTAATAATAAGAATTGTTACATGCCATTATCTATACCTCAAAAGCTGAATCAATTTTTTAATGGGAAATCATTAGTCAATAAACATCGCATTAAAATACGGATAATATGGTAGTTCACCATCTAAGTGTGCGGCGGAGATCTCTCATGGCTTAAATGTGCAGGTTAATGAAGAGCCGGCAACCAACGAAGAACCTGGATACCATGTAAGGTTTATTGGTTTCCCATTATTATCCTGCTGATAAAAAGTGTCATGTACATCATGAAGAAATAATATCTCTGTCACCGAAGCACATACAGTTAGCTCATCATAATGACACCAACACCGGCCAGGAATGGTTGGCTATCGTAGACGAGTGTACCTCAAACCATGATAGTCACTGCCCATTTGCGATCGAATAGAATAAGTTACTCCGTTAATGCCAGAAAATTATAATATATGCATCTAAAATCCAATAGGAAACATAAGCTACGAAAATAAAGAGATAAAAGGGAATATAAACTAACTATAGACAAAAAAATTCTTTATGGTGGGTGTTGGTGCCTAATCAAGAACGTAAAGGACATGACTTTGCATCATTCTGTCATACACAGTGGTGCACACAAGGGGGGAGGGGTCTTTGGATCCGGACTCCCCAAAAGCCCGTTTTTCCGATTGATTATAATCATACGTATATAGT